>OY282558.1:182094014-182531851 GCA_958295665.1 Tipula vernalis
TATGATGGCACTTGTGCATTGGAAATAGGATTTTATGGATATGGATAAGTATGATGGAACTTACTAGTATTGGGATTCTAAAATGATTTTTAGATGAAATTCTGGAATATGGTCAGTTAGGATAGAACTTACTTATTTTTTAACGGAGTTTAATGGAATTTTGCATGTGCGATGGTAAATGGGATTGGTTTTGAAAGAGAATTTCGATTAGGGTTTAAGATTTAGTGTGAGGTTAGATTGGATTGAGTTCATACACTGGACTGGAAAATAAGTGTAGAATTGATCTGAGGTTTGAGATTTGGATCGAGCTAAGTTGAGTTGACGTAGAATTAGGATTTAGTTAGCGTGTATTGGTTGTGAGTTGTTTGGTTGGGGAATAATTTAAGGGTTGATTTGGAGTACAGTTAACGGTTGATTTTCAAGTTGATTAAGGGGTGATTTGGTGATTTAATTGATGGTTTGGTTGGTCTTTAATTTGGTGATTGTGTTTAGGATTGTGTTGTGATTAAGATAGAGGTTGAGTTGTAAATTGTGTTGGAGGTTAAGCTGAAGATTGACTTAAGAGGTTCATTTCGTGATTGATATGGGAGTTGAATTAATCAAGACCGAAGTTCTGATCACCTTATGAGGTTTCAGCCCTTTATATTTTCATGTTAGGATTCGATATATGAGAAAAATCCATAAATTATGTGTGAATTTGATGATATTTCCAAATTAAAAATTTGAAAATATAGGTGCATATTACAACAAAAACTATGTAAATTACATAGCGTAATTTACTCGCCCAACCGTGGTTCTTCTTTTATAAACCGATGAACAAATTTCACTGTTAAGTTAGATGGTACGAGTAACCCAATGAATGATAAGTAGTACGGATCATCGATACTACTAGCCATTAATATTTGAACCAAAGAATCTAATGCGCAAGTTACATTTACTTTCATTTTGCAGTATTATTAATTTTTTGGAAGATGTGATATTTTAATTTTGGTAGGTGACATCTGGTTGAGGAGTAATATAAAATCCTTGCTTCAGAACATCGGCATGATTTTCATATTTTGATGAGAGATATTTCTTTAGCAGAAACCGTTTGTATTAAAATTAATGTTTCTCTCAAATATATTCTTCCGAAGAGATGATGTCTTTATTTAGAGATTGTCAAACAATATTTGGAGACAATGCTAATTTCGAATCTAGCTCGTCTCTCTAATCGTTTTGCACTGGAAAGATAAACGGGAGTAATTTTTTGTTATATTCAGCACCGGCAAAAGTAGAGGCTTTTTGAAATCTACCGTTGTAATACGATTTTGTCTTTTGGTTTGTCTTTTCATTTGCTTTATAGTTTGTAATTTGAGACTGAAATATTGCAACACTACTATTGTAATCTAAAACTATATGCTTCTTATCATCGAAAAATACATCCGAACAGCTTGCTGTGGAATGCTTTGATTCATTTGGTAAACAGGCTACTGGTCAAAGTGAAAATTCAACTGTAACTGACATTAGACGATCTATAAATTCTTTAGAATAAAAGCATTTGGATCGGATCCCTTTTGTTTTAGAGTTGCATAATTTTACCACCCAATCTTTTACTGAATTATATTGATATGCGTGACTACTTTCAATTTCTTCCACATTTTTTTTTTTTTAAATGTTAGACTGTGTCCGAAACTTGTGATAAATATATTCTAGTACTAATATTTGACATTTATTTGAGAAAACTGCACACACCCAAATTATCGTATTTAATTCCTATGATAATTTGTAACAGCTCCAGAATTCAATAAATTCATTGTTTGACATGTTTTGTCTAAACAACTATACATTTTTCGAAAATTACAGTAATTAAAATGCAGCAACAAAAATGTGAAGTACTAGGGGAAATGTCAGAAATTTTTACTAAAAAAAAAATTATCACATGTTTCGGACACGGACTTAGTGTCCGTAGGCGGTGAAGCATTTTGTTCTGTTAAAACTTGATCAATTGGCCTGGTCTGATCACAGATAAGTTTTTCTAATGTCAATCGAGCATTTTTTACAACGTAAAAAAACGTCTGGTTAGTGTCACCGAACCTTAAAACTCGTTGAGAGCGACTATTCAAGTAAGTTGGGCATATCTTTAACACATGCCCATCCATAAACCATTTTTATAAATAAGCCACGTCTAAGTGTATGTGGTTAGGGCTTTGTATATCGAAAAGGATCTTTAGTGGCACGTAAGAACATTGTGTTATTGTAGAATTTTATCGCCTTGTCGTTAAATGCAAAAGCAAGAAATGTATACCCAAGACCCATCACAATTAGCTTCAATTGGCTTTGATGCTCCTTTTTTCACCAAAAAGAAAAGAATATGCGTCCTGGCTTTATTCTACGTGGTTGGGTTTTATTTTACACAATACTCCCAGTAGCATTATTTGAAATTGCTGAAGATAATTCTATTAATTTAAAGAACCGTTTATAAGCGTGTAGTCGACCCAATATGAAAAAATAATTTCGCTTGACATCATGAATAAATTCAGGATACAAATGTACTACGAACGAAGTCTAATCCACCTTTTGGTTCTACATTTAGTTTTTTGGCCCATCTTGAAGAACGTGAGTCACAGCTTCACGTTTAACTCAATTTCCACATCCTTCATTACGGGCTTCTTCTCCAATTATTTAGCATTTGAAATATCGGCAAGATCTTCTGACATCTTCGTGTTCCTCGAAAAGACTGTCTCGAGTTCTAACTCTAAGATAATACGGAAACTGCGTTGGCTTGTTATCAAAAAATTCCAAAAGGTTTTGATAAGGTTTAAGTGGGCTGACTTATTGACTGACCAAATATATAAACTAACGCTATATGCCTCGTGCTTTTGTTTTAAAAAAATGCACAAATTTATGAAAATGAAGGGGGTATCAATTATTTAACTATAAGAGGAAAATGTGTGAGTAAACGAGTTCCTTCCTAATTGGTCTTATTCCAAAACTAAGAATCCTACTTCCGTCGTACATGCCCAATTTCATTTCACCTATGGGGATATGACAATTAGGACACGTGAATAAAACGAACATGCAATTTGACATGCGCTTTGGCAAAGGCATCCTGAAATGATTTTTGGGTGAATTTTTGTATTATGGCCAATTATGATGGAACTTAGCTACGTACAAGGTGAGATAAAGTTCTGAAATTTAGCAAATTTTGATGGAACTTAGCTATTGCTTAACGGATTTTTTATTAAAATTTGGCATGTGCTTTAGAAATAGAATTCTGAAATTAATTTCAAATGAAGTTCTGGAATATGGAAAATTATGACGGAACTTGGCTATTTCTTAACCGATTTGAGTGAAATTTCGCATGTGCAATGGGAATGGGATTCTAAAATGATTTTTGGACAAAGTTCTGGAATATACCTAAGAAGGATGGAATTTGACTATTTCTTAACCGTTTAAAATGAAATTTGACATGTGCGTTGGAAATGCAGATTCTAAAACCATTTTTAGATAAAGTTCCAGAATAAGGCCAATTAACATGGAAATTGGCTATTTCTTTACCGATTTTCGATCTGCCTCACATCATAAAGCTCTAAAGCTGTCTAGTTTACAGAAACTTCAAAAGCCAAAAGCTTCTGACAGCTGTTGATGTTTCTCATATTAACATATTTACTATACATCTGACAGTATGCGCAGCAATAGTGAAACTTTTAATGGTAGTGTAGGGTTTCGGATTAGAAAAATCATTTTAGAATCTCATTTCCGTAGTACATGTTGAATTTCATCATAATCAGATAAGAAAGACCATAATTCTATCCTAACCGGCCATATTCTAGAAATTCCTCTAAAATTAACTAATCTTTCAATCCCGATAGATCGTATTTCAGAATTTCATCTAAAAATCATTTTAAAATCCCATTTCCATCGCACTCTTTTAAAATTTCACAAGTTCCATGCTACTTGCCCATATTCCAGAGCTTCATCTAAAAATCAATTTAGCCAAGTTCCACCCTGCTTGGCCATATTCCCCAACTTCATCTAAAACGCTCTTTAGAATCCCATTTCCAATGCACATGCCGAATTGCACCACAATCGGTTAAAGAATAGCCAAGTTTTACCCTAGTTAGCCTTATTCCAGAACATTATCCAAAAATCATTTTATAATCCCATTTCCATCGCGCTTGACAAATTCCCCAAAACGATTAAAAAATACCCAAGTTCCATTCTACTTGACCATACTCCAGAACTTTATCTAAAACACATTTTAGAATCCCATTTCCATCGGGCATGCTGAATTTCATCATCATCGGTTAAGAAATAGTTCCTTCCTAATAGGCTTCCATTTGACTTGAAAATGCTATTAATGGATAACCTAAATGAAATATTCAAATTTTCTACATTCGGATCTAAGGACAGTCGGAAATAAGAGACAAGCCAATCCTCAATTAGTGTCTTAAACCAAGGTTTAACTGTAATATATTATTCCTATGCCGTTACGAGTTAAAATATCATATAAAAAATAAAAAATCGGGAAATCCCGGGATTTCCCGCTCACGCTTTTGAGACAAAAACGGTATTCGCCGATCCCGTTTTGAGAAAACCTAAACATACATACAAATAGCTAATATGGTTCAAGCTAGGGTTCAAACCAATCGTGACATGACGTAAAGTTTCCTGTCAAAATATATAAAAATCTTCCTACAAATTTTAAATTGATTTATTTTTTAAACTATAGGTGACCAAACGACAAATTCTGGTGACGAATGCTATCCTAACAATAAACAAATGACTCTTTTTGTCATTTTTATAAAAAAATCCTCCGATGAGTTGCTAAAAAGTCGGTGGTCAATGACCCTACAATTTAAACCAATTTTTTTTTTAACTACAAGTGACCAAACGGCAAAAACTGGTGACCGATACTAACCTAACGATGGCCAATCGATTCCATTCGCCATTTTGATCAAAATCCGTAGATGGGGAAACTCAAACGCATATTTAAAATAAATTACAATAGCAATGACAAAAAGAGGCGATCCACAAGCATGATTTAATTGATTTTTCAATTCGGCTTTATTTTTTCTAATAAGAATGTTTCAAATGAAATATGACACCGCGATTTATTCACAATGAAGCACTGCACACATATTCTGTAAAAAATAAGATAATGTGTAAACGTGAAAACAGGTAAACTTTTTGATTTTTTACTAAAATTACATTAAATTGTTTTTCGATTCTCTTTTCGTTCACTGTTTATCACGCGTAAACATTATCTTATTTTTTATAGAATAGGGCTACTGTAGTGTAAAAAAATAACAAAAACAAATAAAATATAATTTATTTGTTTTGTATTGACGATTGGATTGTGTGCTCTATGGGACAAATAAAAAGGTTTGTACCCAGATTTGAAAAAATAATCACAGTAAGCTTTGATTATTCACTCAAATGTTATATAAAATTGTTTACTATATCTAAATTATCCATGTTATTTTAATGGGTACAAAACTTTATTTTCAAACGATAGGTATCGCATTTCCAACAATTCCAATCGTCAGTTCCATTGAAAAACTAATAAATAAAAGTTTCAAAATCTATAAACGAGCAGTCTTATGTACAGACTTTCAAATTGCATTTCCCTAGATTTTCGAGTATTTGCCACAGCAATGTATAATTTAACATAATTTGTTTAAATGTGTACTAAATCATTTTTTTTTTGTTTCTATTTCAGGGTACACGATAACAATTCAGAAAATTTAATGACATCATCCAATCTGTCAATCATTTGGGGAGCATCACTATTTACAAAAAGTGTCAACTCAATTATGAGCCTAATTGAAAATGATATTATGAATAGGAATGTTTTAATAAGGGTTCTAATCGATAATTATGATTATGTATTTAATGAAGATTCATTTAGTAATGATAGTTTAATTCCTAATGTTAATAATAATGATAATAATAATGTCGTCGTTAACCAAAGATAAATTAAGTATGTGTAAAGAGTGTTTAGAAATTTTTTATGTTCCGTTAAGTTTTTAAAACTATTTGTATTGTTGATTTTAACAAATGTATATATGTATTGTTTATGTATTAGAAATAAAATCTGCTTACCATTCCTAATAGATATAGAAAAGTTTTATACATTTCGTTTATTTGTTTTTTGTTAATAATTTATATAGTTTCCTTCAATAACCCTCGGTTAACCCTCAGAGAACGGGACAAGCGAAATCGGGTCTAATCGAAAAACCATAATAAAGCAGCCCCTACATGTACAATATTTTTTCAAAATATGTTTGCAACGGAAAGTATTTAATACAAAATATAGCACTAGACCTTCCAATTTTTAATAAATTGTGTTTGAATAAGTATTGTTTGTACAAACGCATCGTTACATGTAGGGATATAGTTTGAATAGGATCAACAAAACATCTTGTTTAATTCAGAACTAGACCCTATATGGAATGACATGTATAAATATTCGTGTTTTGGTAATTAGTTGGTGCAAACAAGTTTCACAGTATAGTTTTGTTTCATTTTGGAACACTAACATCAAAAATTTTACTTGTAATAAAGATGTCAAAGAGGAAGGTTGGGGCTGCATTTTTAATTATTCATTATTATAATGAAGAAAATAAAAAAAAAAGAAATTAGAGTAGAGAATGGCTGTTAAAACGCAAAAAGTTTACTCATTTAAATTTATTAGATGAACTAAAAGTTTCGTCCACATCAGACTTAAGAAACTTTCTTCGTATGGACTATACTCTATTTAAGGTTTTATTGGATAAAATAAAATCATTGATCACAAAACAAAATACGGTAATGCGGTGAAACCATTAGTCCGGAAGAGAGGTTGTCGATAACTTTGCGATTTCTTGCCACAGGACGGTCATTTGAAGATTTAAAATTCAGCTGCGCTATATCACCGCAATCTTTACGTATTATTATTCCTGAAACGTGTATGGCAATTTATGAAAAACTTAAAACTCAATATATAAAGTTATGTAATAATTAAATTTTATTTAAATATAAATTAAGATTACATTAACATATTAATTTCGATAATTCATTTCAAGAACGCTTTTTTCTTGTTTTCACCACAAGCAGCCCAAGTACCAATATGTTCATATTACGGCATTTTCTTCTATGTCACTATTGAATACCCAAACTTCAGAGTTTGAAATTGGTAAGGGGGTTTCATTAGATGTTGATGGTGCAGATTAATTGAAATATGAATTTTCTAATCTATTCTGTGATTCTAAATTATTAATCCAATTAGTAAATTCTGTTGTGTAATTGAAATTAAGTTTTCCAATTTCGCCATTGAATAACACTTCGTTCATCATTTTTTCTGCAATAATTCTTTGCGTATTATTCATTTTTCTTAATTTGTTTGCGACAGTTCTTCCGTAGTTGGTTAATTCATCTTCATTTTCACTTAAACTTTTAAAAGCCAGATCAAGTACCGTTTCGGTAAAAATAGGTTGCTTTGTCTTTCGTTTGGTATTAACATGTATTTCCGAATTATTTTCAACATTTGTACAGCTCGTACCCAAATTTATTTCTTCTTACAAATAAAATAATTTTACTTTCATTATTATAGTTTCCAAACTCCGAAAGTGAATGGCGCCGACAAGAACGAGATTTTGAGCAAACATGGAATTTTCTCCATTGCTGTGGTGCCATAGATGGGAAACATATTAGAATAGCTCCGCCTCCTCATAGTGGAAGTTACTATTTCAACTACAAGGGGTTTTTTAGTGTTGTGATGATGGCAATTGTAAATGCCAATTATGAATTTATCATGGTAGATGTGGGCACAAATGGAAGAGTTTCGGATGGTGGTATTATTCACAACACCAAATTTTATAAAAAATTACAATAATTGCAAACGAATTATTTTTACCGGACGACTCACCACTGCCAAATAGATAGCAATATAACAAAACACCAATACCTAGGGTTTTTGTAGCTGACGATGCGTTTGGATTATCAAGGAATATAATAAAACCATTTCCAAAAAAGAATTTGTCTCAAGATGAGATTATATTTAATTATTGTTTATCTCGTGCGAGGCGAGTTGTGGAAAATGCATTTGGTATATTATCTTCCAGATTCCGAATATTTCTTACAACCATCAATTTAAAAAAAAAACCGTCGAATATATAGTTTTAGCTAGCTGTATCCTACATAATTTTTTGCGTCAAGAAATAAGACAGTCGTTTACACCATCGAGAAGTTTGGACTTAGAAAATATTGAAAACGGAACAATAGAAGAAGGAGAATGGCGCCAAGAAATGAACTTACTGTCTTTACAGACTTCCCAAAATAGACATCGGGACAAATGATGCGAGACAAATACGTGAACATTTTAAAAACTATTTAAATAATGAAGGAACTGTACATTGCCAAAATAGAATGATTTAATAAAATATAAATAAATAAATATATACCACATTATTGTCATTATTATTTTGATTTTGAATTTGATCTACTATAGAAATCGTAATTTCTTGGTTAGATATTTCACCTAGAGTACTTTTACCATCTCTCTGTACCTCTTGATCAGCCGTAAATGTTAAAAGGTTATAGTACCACAACTTCGGAATTTACAATTCATCAGTTCCAGCTCCCGAACGCTTCGAATCCGCGATTTTTCTTTGTTCCCTTCGGAAAGCGGTTCTTAACGAATTAATTTTCTTAATTACAGTTTCTTTATTAGCTTCTCTTTCAACTTCTTTTAGTTTATTGACCAATTTATTATAGTCTTGACTTCTTTTATCTCTGTTACTGTATTCCTTAGATTTGACTTTCCATAAACATGGATGTTTTTTACATAAATCTATAAACTCGGTAATAAATTCTTTTGAATAACTTCTCATGTCCGTCATTTCTATTGAAATTTAAGTGTTTCTGTCCCTTTCAATACCCACCAATAGAATGCGTTGATGCATATCTAGTTTGTTTTGAACTCTGAGAATAGAAGTCGTTGAGAAAAACAATAAAAATAAAATAATAATCTTAGTACTGAATATAATCTGAGTACTGAAAATATACTAAATTTGATCAACAAAATATAGTTAGAGAATATTGAAAACGGCCTTTTAATTAACATGGTAGCAGAGGTCCGTAGTTTAATTTAATTTAAATAAATTAAATATAATAAAAGAAGGTGCTTCTCAACAAGATGGCGAAAAAAGAAGAAAATTTCTCCTTGCAAATATTTGATGGCACCAATTACGATAAATGGAAATTCAGAGTGAAGCTATATTTGGAAATGAAAAATTGTTACGAGGTAATTGCCCAAGAAGTGAAACCGGAGGATATATTAGAAATCGATTGGAAAAAATGGAAGTCAGGGCGAAGAACTACATCGTGAACAGTGTAAATAACTCACAGCTGGAGTTAATAATTTCAGAAGAAAGTGCGAGAAGCATGTTAAAGAGGTTTGATGACACCTATTTAACTAAAAGTAGTGCGAACAAATTGCTTTGCAAAAGGAAACTACTCGATTTAAAAATGAACGAAAGTGATAATCCCACCGATTTTTTTAATATTTTCGAAAAACATTTAAACGAATTAAGAAGTGCCGGTGAAAACGTAAATAATGATGATAAGCTAAATTATTTATTGCTTAGCTTGCCTGAATGCTTTTCACATATCGTCGATATTGTAGATGCACTACCAGAAAAAGAAAAATCCATCGAATATATAAAATCGAAATTATGTTTGGAACACAAGAAGAGAGAAAATTCAAGAGGCCTACAATCATTCAATACCGAATCGTTCAAATTTAAAAATAAAAATACAGACAACAACAATATAATATGCTATGGTTGTGAGCACAGAGGACACATACAAAGGGATTGTCCGAATCGGAATAAAGATGACCAAAGAGGAAATTACAACCGGAGAGGAAACAACAACTGGAGAGGACGCAGCTGGAGAGGAAACAACAATACGTCGACTTCAAGAGGTCGAGGAAGAGGGACATACGGACCATCCAGAATAGCAGGAAATTCTACAGTACAAGCCGTAGATGACACAAACATATTCAATGTAGAAGTAATGACGTCACAAGCACAGCATGAAAATGAAAATAAGGCGGATAACAAAATAGTGACTTGGTTACTAGACAGTGGGTGTTCCGATCATATAATAAACGATGAGAGATATTTTTGCGAATATAAAATGTTAGAAAACTCCGTTGACATCAAGGTTGGTGACGGTTTTTCATTAAAAGCCAATAAGATAGGCGATATTATTATGTTCTGGAATAATAATGGAACCAGGAAAAAAACAAAAATTCGCAATGTATACTGTGTACCCAGTATGAAACAAAACTTATTAAGTGTTTCAAGTATTGCCAATCAAAATAATTTAATCGCTGTAGCTGTAAAGAAAAATAAACTGTTTGAGCTGACAGGTGAAATAGGCATAGACAAAACAGATTCAAAATCATACGTAAGTGTTGCTCAAATGTCTAATAAAGAGAAATGGCATAGAATTCTTGGTCACACTAACTTCAACAGCCTAAAGAAATTATGTGAATACAAATTATTAGATGGATTACCTAGTAATATTGGAAAAGAGTTTGTGCAGTGTGAAATATGTCTTGCAAATAAAATGTGCAATTTACCATTTGAGAACAATAGGCGACGGGCGCAAGATGTGTTGGAGTTAATACATACAGATGTCCATGGTCCGGCAAATACTACAGGCTATCGAGGTGAAAGATATTTTGTGAGCTTCATTGATGACTTCAGTAGAATCGCGTCAGTATACTGTATTAAACAAAAAAGTGATGTGTTTGACTGCTTTGTTCTATACATAAAATTCGTACAAAATCAGACTGGAAAAAAAAAAAGGAAATACGGTGCGACAACGGAAAGGAGTACCTTAATGGACAGTTCTACCAACTTTGTAAACAAGAAGGCATATATTTAAATCCAGCTCCCCCATATACTCACGAGCTGAATGGCGTAGCAGAAAGATTTAATAGGACAATCATGGATAGAGCAAGGTGTTTGCTATCTGAAGCAGGGATCAGTAAGTGCTACTGGCCAGAATGTATAAAAACTGCAGCTTATATAGGAAACAGACTATTGACAAATACAATGATCAGGAAAACACCTTTTGAGATATTTTTTGGAAGAAAACCTGATGTGTCAAATTTAAAAATTTATGGGAGCACAGTTTTTGTGAGAATCCCTGATGAGTGTAGAAAATCAAAACTAAATCCAAAAGCTACAGAAGGTATACTTGTAGGTTACACAGATATGGGATATAGAGTTTTAGTGGAAAATAACGTTATTGTAAGTCGTCATGTGAGATTTGTGGAAAAATCCGAAAATTACGTTAAGTTTACTGATGAAAGTGATCAAGAAAATGAAACAGAACAGGAAAACTATGATATGGGCGAAGAAGAAAAAGGCGAGACAGACAATGAGAGGAAAAATGAACAAAAAAATGTAAGAAATGAAGAAAATGAAGAAGTGAGGGAAAGACCACAACGAACTAGGAAGCTGCCAGCGAAATATGATGACCATATAGTATATGTTAATTTTTGTGATGCATGTATACCAGAAAACTATGAGGAAGCAATAAATAATACCGATTCCAAGAAATGGAGAAAAGCAATGGATGAAGAGATGCAGAGTCTAGAAAAAAATAAAACGTGGGATATAGTTGAAGAACCGACTGATAAGAAAACAATAGACGTGAAATGGATTTACAAAATAAAGTCGAATGGAAAGTATAAAGCGCGTGTTGTAGCCAAAGGATTTCAACAAATGTATAACGAAAATGAAGAAATTTACTCCCCTGTTGCTAGGATGACAACTTTGAAAGTATTACTGTCAACATCATGTGTTTATGGTTGGCAAATTGAACAAATGGATGTAGAAACTGCGTTTTTAAATGGAATTATAAAAACTGAAGTATATATCTATCCACCCGATGGGTATAATGTTGAACCAAACAAAGTTTGTCTATTAAAGAAGTCATTGTATGGATTAAGAGAAAGCCCACGCGATTGGTACGAATGCTTTCATGATTATATGACTAAAATTAATTTCAAAAGATCAAATCATGATTACTGTTTATATACAGGAAACATAAATAATGAATATTTATATATAATTTTGTATGTTGATGACTTATTAATCATTGGGAAAAGTATCATCAGTATAGGTCATGTGAAACAAATGTTAAACAGTAAATTTAGCATGAAAGATTTGGAAAGAGTGAAACAGTATCTCGGTATAGACATAGAATATACCCCTAATGAAAAAAAGATGTATTTAAGTCAAGCTGAATACATCAAAAGCCTAGCAGAAAAATATAATGTCACAGAGTCGAAAAAATTTGAAACACCAATGGAAATTAATTTAAAATTGG
Source organism: Tipula vernalis (assembly GCA_958295665.1). Taxonomy (NCBI): domain Eukaryota; kingdom Metazoa; phylum Arthropoda; class Insecta; order Diptera; family Tipulidae; genus Tipula; species Tipula vernalis. Next base: position 182,106,384 of record OY282558.1, read on the forward strand.
AACCAAGTGAAAAAGTCAATGAGAAATTGAAATACAGAAACTTAGTTGGAGCTTTGTTGTATATAGCAAATGGAACACGACCAGATGTGTCTTATTCGGTAAATTATTTAAGTCGTTTTCAAAACAGTTACGATAATAATCACTACAATTATGCATTACGGGTACTGAAATACCTGTATCATACGCGGTCATTAAAGTTGACCTTCAGATCATCGTTCGATGAGGTGTTGGATGCTTATGTGGATGCTGATTGGGCAGCAGATATAATAGATAGAAAGTCCACCACTGGAATTGTGATTAGAGTATTTGGAAATATTGTGAAATGGAAATCACAGAAACAGAAGATAGTGTCTCGAGCTTCTACTCACGCGGAGTATTATGCATTAGCTGATTGTGTTGAGGAAGTTTTACCGATCAAAGGAGTATTAAGTGATATAGGCATAACAATTAATACAAGTGTTAAAATATATGAGGACAATAGTGGAGCTATTGCGTTAGCTAAAAATGGAAAATTCTGTAAGAATTCTAAGCACATAGATATCAGTTATCATTTTGTGCACGATTTCGAAAAAAAGGGTCTAATTAATATTAAAAAGATTTCTACTGAGGATCAGATTGCTGATGTTTTTACAAAGTCGTTGTGCAAAGCTAAATTTCAAAAATTTAGAAACCTTTTAGGAATTGAGGATTGTTCAAGGAACAGAATCAAGGAGGTGTGTTAAGAAAGTGTTTCTGTCCCTTTCAATACCCACCAATAGAATGCGTTGATGCATATCTAATTTGTTTTGAACTCTGAGTATAGAAGTCGTTGAGAAAAACAATAAAAATAAAATAATAATCTTAGTACTGAATATAATCTGAGTACTGAAAATATACTAAATTTGATCAACAAAATATAGTTACAGAATATTGAAAACGGCCTTTTAATTAACATTAAGTATTTACGTTTTTATAGTAAATACTTTAAATAATTATTAAATTAAGAAGTACTGATAATTAATTTTGTTGGGGTAAAAATCAATCAGGACAGATATTATTTTTCTTCAAACTTATTTGACGATTTTATATATTTTAATGTTTTCAACTACTACGATTCAAACTTAATTACAGGAAAAGTAAAACTGATTAGGTACGTTACTTGTTTGCGCATATAAAGCTAATAAAAATGTTCATTAACTCGATTGAACTGATTTCTATGATTTTGTTTGCGCAAATAAATTACACAAACATAATATGGCGATTAGGGTTAATACATAATTGCACAGATAGGCATGTGCAAAATAATTGGTCATACTTGTGTATTAGTTTAGGGAAAAGGTTAAAAAAATGTGAATTTTAACTGTGCAAACTATTGTTCTCCAAACTAAATTGTACATGTAGGGGCCGCTTAAGATTTTCTGTTTTTGCTTGATTTTCCAAAAATTGAAAAAAATTTGTTTGATTTGGTTCTCTTTTGAATTTACTCGTTTCATTTTGTTTTTTGCATTGCTTGCTTGTAAATGTTTTCCGAAAAATTTGCTTGCAAAGTATGAAGCAAACTCGATCTTACTTGTAAAATGTATTTAAAACTAAATTTTTGAAATAATGTAAACACCAACCAAACGGCACATTAGTTAATGCCTTGGCGTTTGGTTTGTGAAGTACAGTGCTCAAATTTAGCGATGTGATGAAAAAGAGATATTTTAGGTATTAAAGCTGCTAACTTCTAAAATTTTGATGTATGTAGGTATTCTAAGAATCTAAGCCAATAGCTTAAGAAATCTTTATAATAAATTAATATGGGGTTTGTTTCGTGTTTAACAAAAACATGAAAGCATTATCTTATGACGACCAACTTCCAGACATCTAAGGAAAATGCATTCTGCAAAGGATACGTTTACCAAAACAATGAAAGCTCAGACAATCTGGATGTTTATTTATTCATTTATTTATTAATTAATCAATCCTGGATAAAGCATCGCTTTTCTATCCCACACACTTACATAATGAATACAAAAAAAAAATTTGCGATTTATTCTTAACAAATTCAAATAACACAATTCTAGCAAAAGTTTTAAAACTTCTAATCTCCACCGGAACCTGATATCAACTTGTAAACATAGTAAATAGCGGCGAGTTATTGAAAACATTAGAACAATTAACTGGCAGTATTATATTGCTATTTTGAGCAGAACCAATTTTTATTTTATTGTATAAATAAATAGGAACTTGATTATTGATAATTTTATAGAGTAGTAATAATGATCTATAATAAAAAAATTGAGTCATTGTGCAACCAAATAATTCTCTAAACTTGGCAGAGATATGATCATATTTTCTCATTCCAATGACGTATCTGGCTATGTTGTTCAAAGTTACTTGTAAAATTTCCCTAGAGTTATAATCACAGCTCGTGTAAAGAAATTCAAAATACAAAGCATGGAAGATTGCCAGCGTTCTAGCAAGCAAAATCCTGACAGTTTTAGGACAAATGTTCTTATCGAGTTTCAATCCATATAATGTAGAGTTGATTTTACCACAAACCTTTATAATCTGGGAATCCTATACGTGAATTTATTGTTAATAAAAGTGCCTAAGTTATTAACGCGATTTTGAAATGGGATTATTATATTATCAATGTATATATCTGGGATGACTAAAAAATCACGCTTAGAAATGAAGATTGCCTGCGTTTTTGAAATATTTAATGAGAATCCATTAGATAAAGACCATTGTATTATGTTGTATAAATCATTATTAATTTTATTAAAGGTTTCAGAGATATTATCCTTAACGCCCCGAGGTACATTTGACAATCTTCTGCATACAAATGATATTTCGAATCCAATCCAATTCGAGTCAGTATTTGTTGTGCAGTGAAAAGGAACATCCGCTTTATAGGTGTGATAGTTTTATTAGTATGACGCCTTTGGAAACAGGAATGCGTTTGTTGCTAAATCCAGAAGATGTTTCAACTGTCTTGGATCTGGCCATTCAAATAAATTTTGTAAAGCCAGTAAGTGTAGAGTGTGCAATAAAAATCACAACACGTTGCCTCACTTAAATTACGAGCCAAGCCAGCTGATGAAGGAACGAGTAATCAAAATATAGTGACGGCGTTAACTACTGAAGCAGATCCTTCAGATCAAGATAAATAAACCATGTTCGGTAAAAGTTTGAATACAGGAACCACAAAAATATTTGCAACGGCATTGGTCCTGATAATGAATGACCGAGGGAAATCACATTATTGTCGTGCGCTGCTAGACAGTGCAAGTTCGGAGAATTACATAATAAAAGCTTAATTCGACGTGTTCAACGTGTTTTGGACAGCTCCACAGTGACATTACAACAACTTAACAATTCAATCAGAAGTTTTTGGGAGATCGAGAATATTTCACAAAAAACCTTCTGGTCAACTGAAGAAAGATTTTGTGAAGAAACTTATACTAAGCATGTGAAGAGAAATCAGCAAGGTCGTTATATCGTTAAGTTGCCACTACGCGAGAACATAACGAGATTGTGCGATACTAAGCAATTGGCTTTACATAGATTTTTAATTATTGAAAAGAAATTGCAGCGGAACGAGTTATTAAAGGAACAGTACTGTAAGTTCATGGCAGAGTATCTAAGTTTAAATCATATGAAAAAGGTGAACGAGGATTTCGACAATCCGTCAGTGATGAAACATTATTTGCCCCATCACCCAGTGTTAAAACCCACGAGTAGCAGCACAAAACTTCGAGTGGTTTTTGACGCGTCTGCAAGGAGTGCAAATGGTTTATCCTTAAATGAAGTGATGTGCGCTGGCCCAAGTACACAATCTGAATTGTTTGATATAGTTTTACGTTTTAGGAAATATCGTTACGTAATCACAGCAGACATTTCAAAAATGTATCGACAGGTACTAGTAGATTCCACACAGGTGCCACTTCAACGAATATTTTGGCGTCCTAATCCATTTGATAAAATCAAAACATTTGAACTTTTAACTGTTACATATGGAACAGCATCGGCGCCGTTCTTAGCTACCCGTACGTTAAATCACTTAGTAGACGACGAATGTGCAGGAAGTGAATTGGCATCCATTGTGAAACGTGATTAATAATGACATATTAACAGGTGCAGACAATATCAATATATTACGTGAAAGAGTTCAAGAGTTGTGTCGTGTATTAGCTAAGGGTGGATTCCATTTACACAAATTGAGTTCAAATGATGATTTTGTGCTTCAAGATATACTAGTATATGACCGTGATATTCTTCAGAATGAGTTGAATAATACAGAGACGATTAAAGCATTAGGGCTTTTTTGGCATCCAAGAGAAGATCAATTTTTCTTCGATATAAATGACGATGCAACTTTGTCAAATACAAAAAGAACCATTTTTTCTCGTATATCAAGGTTATTTGACCCGTTGGGTTTCATTTCACTTATCATCACATGTGGAAAATTAATAATACAGGATTTGTGGAGATTAAACAAAGGTTGGAACGAGACACTCAATGAAGAATCATTAATGGTGGAATAAATTAACGGACGAATTACATTTAGTAAAGAAATTTACATTACATACCGAGACACATAGCTTGTGCAGAACCGATACGATTGGAACTACTCGTACATGGATATGCTAACGCTTCTCAGGATGCCTATGGAGCATGCCTATATATTCGTAGTATTGCTGTGATGAATAACGTACACTTGAGATTAGTATGCGCAAAGGGAAGTGTCGCACCGTTAAAGGTAATTACCGTACCACGTTTGTAACTGTGTGCCGCTCAATTATTGACGCAACTCAGTAATTAGATACCAGGTCATGGGTAATTTGCCGCAGAACGTGCCGAACCCTCAGCACCATTTTCAATTACGGGAGTCGATAAATGTGGTCCGTTTTACGTAAAATAAGTAAAGAGACAACGAACACCTGACAAGGTGTATGTTGTTTTATTTATTTGCTTCTGCACTAAATGCATACATTTGGAAATTGTTTCAGATTTGTCGTCAGACAAATTCGTTTTGGCATTAAAACGTTTTCTATATCGCAGAGGCAAACCAAATATCATTTGGTCAGAGCAAACCAAATATCATTTGGCCGTTGTTTTGTTGAAGGTTGCATTCCGCAATTAATAATTGTTTGTAAATATATGTTCGACTGGTGCTTGGTGCGCTTTATTGGGTTAGGTATGGTGTACGTTTATTTATTTAACGTTAACTTATTATTTTTATTATGTTTGGTATTTTATATTAAAGCATGGTCTTGAACGTTTTCACCGGTTAACTTGGATTGTTATTTAATTTTTAACAGTTTATTTTTATTAACATCCAACCACACGTCACTGCTCACAAACTATTCATAATCAATTATTATTTAAATCATTAAATAGTCATTTTAACATAATTATTAATCCAACGTTTATTTAATTATCGTTTCTAATACCCAAAAGCTCAAAAGCACATCCCACTCAAAATTGTAACACTTTTCGGTAAAAATACATTTTGATTTTTCCCTTATAACATCACGTTTTCAATTACAGTCAATTAGCTAGATAGCATTTTTATTTTTTTATTTATTTTTTTGCGCTGCTGTCACTAATCACAGTTAGATTGATTTACAAGACTTATGTATTGTAATCTTAAACCTTGTTGAACACAATACTTTACTTAAAACTAACAAATGATTCCGTAACAAATCACAATTTAGTTCGTCTACCACCAAATTTATTATTTTTAAATCGTTCCGTTTAGATTATCGAACAACAAAAAAAAAATCACGTTAGCTTTTTCAACTAAAAGCTTCGATACAAACTATAGAATCCAGAACCGAAGCATTTCTCAGAACCGGTTTTTAGGTGCTAGAATTTTTTAAACCAGGGTACCCGGTTCTGGAACCGGTTCTAAAAATTTTTAAATTAAAAAATGTAATAATTTAGAAAAACGTTTTAAATCCATTTTTATTAACAAAAAATCACATATAAATTCAATAATAAATAAATTCGAAATCGGAAGAATATATTTTTATATTTTGGTTCCTAACTTCCCCTTTACTTTCCTGCTTCCATTTTAGAATGTGATCTGTAGAAGCACAAAATATCCAAACTTTTGTCGTTTAGCCGTGACCGAATTTTGATGGCCATTTTTCCACAATCAGAAAACACGCTCTCTGATTCCACGCTGGTAGATGGTATTGAATTAAGGCTATCATAGCACCTATCCAGATTCTTTCTTCGATTACCCTCAACTTCAAAAATAGCCAATTCTTTTTTTATAATATTGGTTATAATATTTTTGGTTCTTAATTGCGGAGTATTCGTGGAATTGACTTTCTTGTGAATTGCCCTATCGAGTTTTTCTTTCAAAGACAACAACGACATCATTTGTCTCCCACACTGCTCACATGAAACTGAAAGTAATTTTCCAACTTTTTGCATCACTGCGGCACCATCCGTCATAATGCAAACAATGTCTTCGTGTAAGTTTAATCCAAATAACTCCAGCCTTTCTTCAATAAGTTTGATACAACTTCTGTCGGAAAAGATCCACGTACTCGAGCCAGTCCCAAATTAAAAAATTTACACTTAATATGCGCATTTATATTCAAATAACGCCGGTTCTTAGACGAAGTCCATTCGTCAAAAGAGAGGCTGAAACGTTTACCTTGAGATTTCAAGTCTTGAAATTCAATCTTGTACTTTTGATGCAGAATTTTCCCATATTGCATTACCATGCCTCGAATTGTGGTAGCCAATTTTGGTATATCAAAACCACGAGCCATCAGTAATTTCCGCATCTCGACTGATGTTATAAAAATTTTGAATGGTAAACCATCGCTAGCCGTTATACGAGCTAGTACAGCTTCGAGGGAGTTGTCTCACGAACAGTGAGGTAGTTTGTAATCGATGTTTTTTGTAATCGCTTTTCTGGTGGTGCTGCTGGTGTTGTACGTTTAGGTGCTGGTCTCTTTACAGGTTTTGTAACAATATTGTGAATTGATAACATGTGCTTGTGAAGAGAACTTGTTGTTCCACCAGATGTCTTCAATATTTTTTCACACTTTTTGCACTTGGGACACTCACCTGAAGTGTCACGATAAAAATACTCCCACACTGGAGTTTTTTGAATGAGTAGTTGGCTGCACAACTCAAATTTGGCGTTTGTAGACATGTCTTGGTTAATGGGGGTTTATAATAATTAGCATGAATATTTTTGTATAAACTATAATGTTTTTTTGCTTTCTAAAATAAAATTTTATCGTATAATACTTACTGTCAGTTCAAATCTGGTTCAATTTAAATTTTAAAATAAATTATTAGTGTAAGCTTCTCTCACCTCACTAACCACCTTTCGACGTTTGAACGTTTGAACGTTTTCGTAGTTGTGTAAGTGTAAGAGTGGTAAAGAAAACATTTTAAATTATGTGTTTTCATTTTCTGAGACAAGCATATTTTTTCGTATTTCTGTCGTCTCTTTTTCGTAGTTGTGTAAGTGTAAGAGTGGAAAAGAAAAATTTTTAAATTATGTGTTTTCATTTTTTTTAATACGTTTTGTTGCAACATTGCTTTGTTTGTTTTTTAACGACTGAATGGAAATTTTTTTTTTTTAAAAAATAGACTTGAAAACCGGGTATTTGGCTGATATCAGAACCGCTTTTCGATGCCGGAAAAATTCCGGGATTCCCGGGAAATCGAGTACCGGGTACCCGGGATTGGATTCTATAATACAAACTATCTTATCGTCTTAATATGTACCAAAAAAACTCCCACATAATATTTTTAATTTAATCTTAATTTAATTCACTGCTTCTGCCCTTCATCAACTCAAAATTTCAACTCCCGATCTCACTTAGCTCAAACAATTTTTCTTTTTCTTCTTCCCCTTCATCTTGTTCACATCTCATCAATAACATCAATTCCCCAGCACACAAAAAAAACCGATTTACCGAGAAAAAAAAATTAATGATAATCATTGTTATCGCAACCAACAGAAAAATTATTCATTAACCCTCGAGTTGATACGATACAACGTTCATCGTAACAGTACAAATAACTGAAATTTATAGTATGTACAGTTTATGTACCGTTTGTACTGAAATTTCTCCCAATTTCTATTAAAAAATATTTTTACAAACTCGCACTTCCTCTGCTTTTATCGTTTAACACTTAGGCTCGTATTTTTGAACAAGGATAAATCGACGGATTAATCCACAGTTTTCGAAAATCCGCTGATTTAGCCGAGGTTACTTTTGGTAATTTTAAACGCAGATAGATCCGTGGATTTTTTGTGTCTTAATTTTGAATGAAGCTAAAACCGACGATTTTCGAAATCAATTTTCGAATTAATAACTGCTTGCTGGGTCATTTGATTTATCATTTTTTTTTGGTTGTTTTCCTCCCTATATTTTTATGTTTTATACCATTGACAGACAAAAACATTATGGCAATAATCTCAGATCGCGGTTTCAAATTCATTTTAAAAATTTGCTCAAAAAAGAAAATTGTTTCATATTCATCGAGTTTCAAACTATAGATTACGATAATCATGTTATGAAACACAGTAATCCTAAAGTATTTAAATCGTGTTGTAGACACATACACTAAAAATAATAACTACCTAATCAAGAATTCGCGATTAGCTAATTTGTGTCTGTTTTGGGTATTAGCAGTGCTGCCGAAATGAGTATGGTCGGAGCATTTATACTACTTTCACCTAATCCGGCGAAAAACCCTAAAATGGATTTCTTGCAGTAATGTGTCTGACTGACTGATCGACTGACTGATTTTAGCAGATAATGTCAATTCAAACACAAAGATTTTTTTTTTAAGAATCGGGAGATTTGTTGGTAAAACTTACATATTATGTACATGCCAAGGCTGGGCAGTAACGAATTACATGTATTTAAATTACGTAATTAAAATACAAATTACAATTTGTAATTTGTATTTTAATTACTCATTTTCCAAGTAACAGTATCTTGTATTTTAATTACTTAAATTCTAAGTAATTGTAATTTGTATTTTAATTACCTCTTTTGAAATTTCTTATTTAAATTTTTACAAGGCTTAATGAAATCTGGTTCTAGAGCCATCAGTATAAAACCTAATCTTAATAATCGTTGTTCTAATGATAAGTTTATTGATTAAAAGAATTTTGTCAAATCAAATTTATCAATTTACAAATGTAAAGTAATTGTAATTTGTATTTTAATTACAAATTGTAATTCAAAGCAATTGTAACTTGTATTTCAATTACTCCACTGGAAAGTAATTGTAATTTGTATTTTAATTACTGAGTTTGCTGTAATTCGTAAAAGTATTTTAATTACTCAGTGTAATGTAATTTGCCCAGCCTTGTGTACATCAACGGTATAAAAACATCAGGGCACTCTGCAGGAGGCACCAAATAAACTCAAACATGGCAGAAAAGTCATGATTTTAACTAAAACCGTTTATCTGGTTTGGCTGAATATTTAGATTAGAACCTCCTGAACATAAAAATTATGCTACAGGACAAATTATCCAATCACTTAGTCTTGCCGGACAAAAACGATGTATGGAAGTCTGTATTTGCAATATTCTTATATCCTTCCTTAGTAGATTAGGACTTCTTGAATATAAAAATAATACTTTAAGAAAACTGCAGTCACTTAACCTTTCCAAATTAGAAACTTGAATGGAAGTGTGGATTTATGCAGTGTAATATGGCGAATTTTACTCATTCAATATGCCTGCAAATCAAAATTCTCAAATCGTTTCTTTGGGTCAAAGTTTAGGTTAAAACCTCGAGAGTATAAAAAATGTTGCTGTATATTACAACCAAAGAAATAATTTGAGAATATTGATTTCAGGCGTATTACATGATTTAAATTTGGTTTAACCACACCACACTGCATTTGAATAAAATTCAGGAGATCTGAAAGTAAAGTAACAATAACCTAAGCTTTAGTTCCAATTTGTGACATTTTTTAGTGTAACTGGGCCCTAGGTCGGATTTAGGTAGGAACATACTGTAGATTTGTCTAGCATTGACATTTCTTTAAATCGCTCTAAAATATATTCCAACTATCAAAAATTATCTTTATGAAAAGACGATAGCCCGCATATTTAACATGTCTGAATTGAGTTATCTGCCAAGATGACTGCCAATAAACAGCAAAAAATTAAACTAAAGTGAAAAAATTATAAAAGAAAATCGAGAAAATGACGCAAGCAAAAACCCAGCTACCTCCCAAATTATAAGAGTTTCTTTAAGTTATATTATAAAAACCATTTTGTTTTTGGTTTAGGGCTCTCTATTTTACTAATTTAATACTAAAGCTTTAGCTTGGGAAGCCATAGTTATGCTTTTGAAAATTAAAAGTGGTTCGAAGTTAAAGTTGCCCTCAGATAAATTTTCATTTTATATATGACGTAAAATTTAGCTATAGGTGAAAACTGCTGAAAATTTCGCTTACGATTTCACTAATTGAAAATATCTGTGATTTCGTGAAGAGTTAATACAAAACTTGAAAGATACTCCGCTTAAAGTTTTTAGAACGGCAGCACTGAGTATTAGTCTTCAGTCAATATCGTGATTAGTGGTATTCATCTACAAGAAATAAATAAAATGGAAAGCGAGTTGTGGACGTAATATGCGGTAAAATAAGCAATAATATGCGTATAAAGGTTCCAGATGTTCTCGGAGGGTGTTGGTCAAATAATGAAACTCTTCTTTAGAAAACCAGAATCGGCGCCGAGACTCTTCTTTATTGTGAAACTCCACGTCTATTGTGAAAATCCACGACAATATTATACCGTAATCTGATTCACTAATGAATTAAATATATTTTCCGATTTAACTATGTATATTTAGTTTTGTATATCTAGGCCCGTATTTTTAAACGAGGATAGAGATAAATCGGCGAATTTATCCCCTCTTTCGTATTTTTAAACGAAGATAAATCCACTGATTGAAACCTGTATTAAAAATGTATCCACGGATTTATACCTCGATATCGATGGCTAAAACAGTGGATAAAGCTATTTTCGAAAATTCGGAAATAGAAAACGTCATTTACGATACGTAAAATTACATATATCTATATACGTACATATATACGAAATATACATAGTAAATTTTGTAATTAAATTATTTAAGTTTAAAAATGGAAAATAATGAATCTTCGTCTTCATCATCAGAGTCTGATGAATCAGATTACGATATAATATAACATTTACGAATAAAATATCCTAAAGTGTTTCACGATAGGATAGACATGGAGTTTTACAATAAAAAAGAGTTTCGGCGCCGATTTCGGTTTTCTAAAGAAGGTATTTGGCCAGCATTCTCCAAGGAGATCTGGAGCCATTGTACTTTCGTGGATATCCCCTCATCATAATTCAACAAATTTTGTTATGTCAAAGGTATTACGCTACAGGGTCATATCAAATTGTGATTGGTGATTTAGAGTCTCAAGAGCTTTGATGTCTAAGGGTGAGGAAATTAATAAATAGAGGAAATTAATAAATTGTTATAACAAAGCAGGAATACCTCGCTATATTGGGAGCATTGATGGTTCTCATGAGACGATGCAGAATTGTATCGTAATCGAAAAGGATAAATTTAGATTAATACACAAGCAATATGTGATGCTGATCGTAAACTTCGCGATATTAATTAAATTTCAATTTATTCAATTCATGTATTAGGAAAATTTTTGTTTCCTTGTTTAGGTGGTTTTGATCTTCATTTGACCAGATAATATTTAATTTTTCACAAATAAAGGCTCGATTAGAGCAAAACAAACAGCAGTATGCTGTTGATTGGTGATTCTGGAAGTCAGGAAATCTATAATCATGCTCTATCGTCAGCTAGGTCTATAATAGAAAGGACTTTCGGGCAGTGGAAGAGAAGGTTTCCAGTTCCAGCAATAAGTAAAAAATTGCTTTTAAATAATTTTTTCGTTAGAATCATAATTGTACCTATTCCAAACACTTTGAAAATTATTGTGGCAACTGTAGTTCTCCACAACATTGTGATTATTTTGAATGAGGAAAATGATCCCGTCGATGAAGACCTAAATTTAATGATTCCGCCAGATGTCTAAAATAAAATACCAAATAGTTTCGAAGCACAAGCTAATTTTAATTTTCGATATGAAATTTGGGGGAATTTAGCACAATAAATTGAAAAATGCCCAAAATAACTTCATAATAAGAGTATTTACAATATATAAAAAATTATATCTTTTCAATTTTTCTCTTTAAAAATTCCATCTTAATGGGATTGAAGCGCTTCTATTTGTCCCTTTCTTCATTTCTTTTCACCTTCGGACTCTAGTTATTTTCGTGGCATACTGCGTTTTCTCATTGATGGACATTTATCGTTAACATTGCATTGGGTGTCAGTCGCTATCAACTCTTTTTGAACAGATGCTTCACCGCTCGCTTTCCATTTTATTTTTTTCTTGCACAGGAATGCCTCAAATCGCAATATTATATTGACAAAAGATTGAAAACAAAAAATATTGTAAGGAAAAACAAAAAAAAAAATTCACAAATGTCCCAGCAATCAGTTATTAATTCGAAAATCGATATCGAGTATCGCGAATTTTAGCTTCGTTCAAAATTAGGACAGAAAAAATCCACGGATATATCCACGTTTAAAATTACCAAAAGTAACCTCGGCTAAATCAGTGGATTTTCGAAAACTGTGGATTAATCCGTCGATATATCCTTGTTTAAAAATACGAGCCCTAATTTCACAGATCGTAAATGACGTTTAATATTTCCGAATTTTCGAAAATAGCCGTATCCACTGTTTTAGCCATCGATATCGAGGTATAAATCCGAGGATACAATTTTAATCCAGGTTTGATTCAGTGGATTTATCTTCATTTAGAAATGCGAAAGGGGGGATAAATTCGCCGATTTAACACTATCTTAGTTTAAAATTACGGGCCTTATGTATAATGAGTAATACTTTTTCCGTTTGGTTTTCACTAGCGTTAAAATTACACTCGCTAAAAAATATTAAAATCTCAAAACATTAAAAATTGGTGCACAAAATTTTTTTTCATAATACACGAAATATTATAAACCGCTCACATAAAAAACAAAAGTAATTCCTACTGTATCTGTATGCATTCAGACGGGTTATACAATAAGACAAGAGAATAGCGACACAACAAAAATCGTCTTAACGCTAATGACGTCACCGGCACAAAACAACCGATTAAATAATATTTAAAACAAAAAAATCACAACCTTGATATTTTTATTTGAGAAGCATGCGCGTATTCTCGCATTTGTCATGATGTACTAGAAAAATTTTCTGAGCAAATTTAGTTGTCAAAATTGTTTCAAATGAGAAACATTAGTTTTTATATTTTGTTTTTATTTTTATTTCACAAATAGTTTTGGTTTTAATTTAATTTTTTTTTAGTGATGTCAATTTGATTTAAAATTATTTTTAAATTTTTTCGTTTAAAACAAATTATTCTTTGTACTTACAACCAAATTGTTACAGCTCGATACATTTATCTATCCATAATAAGTATTCCTATTTTCTACACAACAGCAACTGGATAAAAATTATAAATTAAAGTGATTCATAAAAACCATGAAACCGCATTTAATTTAACTGTGAAATTAAAAGAAATTAGAAAATACTCGGTAAATGTGTATAAATTTGTGTGAAGTTTAGTTTAAAAACAACATAAAACCAGGGAAAATTTTGATTTATCTACATTACACATTAATCTTTAAAAGAATCAACAATAAAAACTAAAAAAAAAAATTGGAGTAATGATATAAAAACAGGTAATTGATGTTGCTTTTCGTTTTTGTTATGTTTTAACAATAGGTTACTAACCAAGAGATTACTCATCCCGACATAACCAGGTACAAAGTTTGTCAAAATGGTTATTCTCAATTAGCTAAAAATCTGCAATGCTGCGATATGCCGGCAGCCACCATAAAGGTGCCGTCTTCAATCTATAATAATTTTGTAAAAATGGCTTTAAGAATTTCTAATTTGTCGGCACAATTTTTAAAAAATAATCTTTATATTGTACTTCCTAAATGTTGGCAAAATTACAAAAGTTTTTATCCCTGAAAATTATACAGAAAAATTTTAAAACATTTTAATTAGAAAACTTACAAAGTTCTACGGTTAAAAATTCAGCAATTAAATTTGGTGTTCTTCGGTAGGTTTAAATACTAATTCCATTGCTGGAATGGGAGCAGCAATATAACAACAGCATGAGAATGAAACTAGTGAAATTTACTTAATGTCTAATCGTTTTTATTGTTTACATGGTTTAATTAGTTATTTGTTTTGACTTGTTGGAATGGTATAATATAATAAGAAAAAAAAATTTCCTATGATTAGAAACCACCAATTAAAAGAATGACGCAGGGTGTAGAAGCAAATTCAAGATTGATCAAAATGGGTATTTAAGAAATTACATAGCATCAATTTAGATGGTTGTACTCCTGTTTGGTGGTTAGCCCCTTAACCAAACTTTTATTATTCTTCAAGTATTTTGAAAGAATTTATTAATCGTATTGGTTTGGGATGGTTAGGAAAAAGATTAAATTTTTTGCTAAAATTTTAAAATAAAACACACCTAGGTAGGTAGATTTTATTTTATTAAAGTATTAGAAATAATATTACGCATGATCCAAGTTTTAGAAGAAATAAATTGGCCAAAATGATTTATGTAGTAAATGAAAATACTCGAACATTTTTAAATGCCAGTGTTTTGTTAATATTCATGTTTTGGGGTAAGGCGTCATCCATAAACTAGGTGAAGCTCTTTTAGATAATTTTTAGTCGTCATTACTCTTTCGTCACAAATCGTAACAAAGCTTTATATTTTCTCATTTTGTACCCCTTCTCGACATAGTTTTAGTATTTTTAATCGGTATAAATCTCCGAAAATATTTATATTAAACGGTAATTATTTTTTACATATTATGTAACGAATTTTTCAAAATTTTTTGCAAACATAAAATTATTATTTTTGGTTCAATCTACTCATAGATATCATCGGGGCCGTGAAATTAAGGCCTTTGGAAATAAGACCAAATAATGTGTTATGGTCTTATTGCACTTTGAATGTGTGATAACGCCAAAAAAACGATTATGAGCTTAAATTTTCCAAGCCCAAACCTCATAGCCCCGATATACAAGGGTCGGCACTCGAAGTGTTACCAATTTAAAATGCTGTAAATTTGTCAATTTTCATTTTTTTTTATTTTAAAACTTCAGTATATCGTAAAAACAATTCAAATTTAACAAAAAATGTTATTGTTCGATGTAGGCACCTTTAGCGCGGATAATAGCATCGAGTCTGTCCGAGAAGGCTTCACACGCTGCACAAACGTGGTCTGATGGTATTTTGCCCCATTTTCGGCGAAGAGCAATGTTTAAGGCGTCAACCGTCTCATATTTTTTAGTTAATACTTTGGCCTACAGGATGGACCATATAGAAAAATCAATTGCGTTTAAGTCCGGGGAATATTGTGAAGAAATGAAGCTGGGAACATTTTCTTGTAAAAAACGTTAGGTTTCACGGGCTTTATGGGATGGCGCCGATTCTTGTTGAAGCGTTCAATGGTTTCTACCGAATTATTTACGTGCCCAAGGTAACAAAACATCGTTTAAAATCTTTTCACGGTAGATTTTTTAATTTACCTTTACGCCTTGCTCAATGAAATCGAGTGGTGAGCGTCCTGTGGCAGTTACCGCGGCCGAAACCATCACTGATGCAGGCGCTTGCTTTCGCATAGGAATTCGCTGGTCTAAATTGTCTTTTGATTTGAACTCTAACCAAACACAATCGTTTTGTTTGTTTACATATTACTGAACCGTAAAACTTTTTTCATCAGAAAATACCAAATTCTCAAGCTCGTCACCAACGTGCAAGTGTTTTAACACATTTGCTCTTGCTAGGCGAATTGCCTTTTGTGCAAGTGTTAAATCTTGCACTTTTTTGTATTTTGAAGCAGACACATTAAGATTTTTCGCCAATTGAACAGAGCTTTGTCGTGGATTATGTTGAATTATGGCCTTCACCTTTCGAACCATTTCTGGCAATGTTGCTGTTTTTGAATGTCCACCTCTATGGCGGTTTTTGATGTTACAGCTTCATTGTAACGTGTCACATGAAAATGTCGTAGCTCATTAGCAATGGCTGGTTGCAATTTTTCAGCCAAATACAAAGCAATAACACTATTGCGTTTGAATTCTATTTCGATAACTTTTTTTAACTGCGACGAAAAACGATATGCTTCCGTAGGCTTGTAAACAACATAACAGACTGACGCTTGTCAAATTAGCGCGCTATCATGCGCCCTTTGGTTGCTACAGCAGCGTGAAGTTAGTAATACTTCAAGTGCCGACCTCTGTATCTTCTCTGTAATATGTCAACGTTTTGTTTGCGTCGTTTGGAACACAAAAATTATGCGAATTGACAGTGAAATTGCTTTAAAATTGCCAAAAATTCAGTTTAAACACAATTTAATGAACTTGGTTTGCTTTTCATATTAAATTTCGGCAGGATCTATATATCGCCGTCTATAAATGTGTTATAAATGTGCCTATGTTTTATAAACACCCCTCCCCTTTTTTAAATTCTTGAAGATCCCACCGTCCCCGTAAAGCGTTGCATAATATGTGGAAAGCCCCTATGTATTTCGATACATAATTTTATTTTTATATAATCGCTTAAATGCGTGACATCACATTTTATAAAGTTCTCCCGATGAATTTGATTATCGGTTTCGATCCCGAGATAGTGTGTTAAATGGTTCTCTATGCTGAAGAGCAACCATCAGCAACAAGGCCTCAGCGCCTACCAAAAAATGGCTTACCTTTCAGTTCAGAGATTACTGCACTATTCGTTCCGTGTAGCCGACCTAGCGCACTCGCTATCCTTTAATTTCAATCATAAGATCAGTAATTCGCACTAAATCGCTGATCTCGCGATTGTACCAAACAGTATGTGCCCATACTGCTCCTCTACACTATTATCAACAGTAAGTAATAAGAGATCTCAAGTATTTGAACCTTGTCACTTCCTCAGATCTGTAGTTATTACTGATAAAGTTAATTGTGCTGTTGATTTTGAGATAAACGAGATATCGGTGACAGAGCATCGCATTGTCAAACATTGGAGATAATTGCAAAAATGTTCGATTGCTAGTTCTCAACTATAACACAACTCTGTGACTGCATAACTGTCGTTTTACATAAACGTAATTTAATTAGTAACTGACCAATTCGTACAATATCCCCTTGGCAGTCACCGCACCGGTAAGTTCCTCCGCTAATGGAGTGATCCTTCTCAATATTATGTAAGATGTCATACGATGAATCATACGACCGAAACCTAATTTATTTTTGTTTTGTTTAGTATGCGTGTGCAACACTACTACTCCCTTCGTACAAGAGAAATTATCCAATGACCAGTGAACGAGAAACTGTACGAATAATGTTGTACGTAGTGCGAACCGCTACAAAGCCATAAAAACATGTTTTGGTTATGGTTTGTTACAAACCCAGTTTGCATTTCATAAAAAATGCTTGGATTTCAGAAGTCTTGATCGTATCAGACCTCTAAAGTGGGAAGCGCTCTCTTCGATAGTTTTGGGGGAGCTGTTTGAGATGCGTTAGATGGTCGTTCAATACTTTTGTTCTCTGCTGGTTTAGGACTGCATCGCTCAAGAGCTTTCAGATTGGCATAAGATTGTTGATGCTCCAAGATCATGTGCGCCTTCGGGAGTTTTATTATCCCTGGCAACACAATAAATTTCGATTATGTATATAGGAACGCGTATTGTGTCATTGGATACGCAAAATGAGAAAAGTTTAAAACCCCAATTGTGCCGTTCAGCATATATTGACATGATTAGGTGTAGCGTTGGCACTGAACTGACGGTTTAATTAAAACGATTTTTAAGCGGTAAAACATTGAGTATTTATCTGGATAGTCTTTATCGATTGCAACAGAATTATCGTTCATATAAGTATCGCCACGGAATATTGTGTCACTGAATCGGAATACTATACTGTATCAATTTAAATTTTTTTGAGTAGATGTTGATAGCTGGTTTCCTCTATTGTCAAATAGCCTTTCGTCAATTACAATGCCGTCTTCAGCAATAACTACAAAATTTGTTGATGAAATGGTGTAGTGAAGCCGAGCGATTGTCGTCGCTACTGTAATTCTTATTTACACTCACTTGAAACAATTTTACTGTGATCTCTCGATTTTGGCTTTGAAGACACAATCCTTCTTAGAGCAACACCGGTGTGAAGTTTTTGGTCACTTTTTTATTGGGTCAAACAATTTATGCGAGTGTACGTTGTAAAGTATTTGGACAAAATTGAGATTTTAGACAAAATTAAGTTTTTGGACTTATATTAATGGCCGTGTATTACTTTTTGTATTTATAAAAATTTTCAAAATTAACAAATTGACGAATTTCACATTGAACAAGAACGTTGTTCTCTATTATATCAAATAGCACAAATCTCCGAGATTGGCTCATATAGTGACTATATAGGTTGTAAAGGGAGTATATTTCGGAATATAAACTCACCACTGCAATTTTGATATGGGCCGTAGGGCTCTTGCAAAAGATTTTTGAAAATTACTAAATCGACGAATGTCGCATTTCGCGAACAAGGACGTTGTGTGATTTAAATTCCGCAATGTATACCCTTTACAACCTATATAGTCACTATAAGAGCTAAACTCTGAGATTCGTGCTATTTGGTATAATAGAGAACAACGTCCTTGTTCCAAGCAAAATTCGTCGATTAGTTAATTTTTGAAAGAGCCCTACGGCTCTATGTATAGCCTTTGCAACCTATATAGTCATTATATAGACCAATCTCTGAGATTCGTAGAACCACGTTCTGGTTCCATGCGAAATTCGTCGATTTGTTAATTTTCAAACATTTTTTGCAAGAGCCCTACGGTCCTTATCAAAATGGGCGATTTGAATTCCGCAATATAAACCCTTTACAAGCAATATAGTTAATATATGAGCCATTTTCTGAGATTCGTGCTATTTGGTGTAAAAGAGAACAATGTCCTTGTTAAGCACTGAGCGATTTGAATTCCGCAATGTATACTCTTGACAGCCTGTATAGCCACTAAATAACCCAATCTCTGAGATTCGTGTTATTTGGTATAATAAAGAACAAGGTCCTTGTTCCATGCTAAATTCGTCGATTTGTTAATTTTCAAAAAATGTTTGCAAGAGTCCTACGGCCATCCATCAATAGAGATGGATAGTCACTATTTCGTATCGTCGATTTGTTAATTTTCAAAAAAATGTAAATACACTGTTTAGAGATGAACACGCGCATAAATATAAGTCCAAAAACTTATTTTTGTCAAATCTCAATTTTGTTCAAAAACTTCACAGTGTTAACCCGCATACATTTTTGTCAAAAAAAATGTCCAAAAGCTTCACACCGGTAAAAGCAACTGATATAAAAACGAGGGTAATTCGCATTGAGTTCACTTCACAAATTTAATGATAACGCATTTTTGTAAGGATTTTTTGATAATTTTTAATGTCACGTTGTGCTTACTACCTTCTTTTTTTAAAACTAATTGAAATTTACTAATTAACAACGAGCCTTACAGCGATTAGAGGAACTTTAAGACAAAATTCTTCTAATCAGCTTTAATGGCTGCAGCCAATGTCCTTTTCTCTTAAACTGATCTCTTAAAGCCCTGTTATTTTTAATTATATTCAAGCGCTGCTCTGTGTGGCGGTTACTTTATTAGATGGATTTTATTAAATAAATAGGGTTTGGATTCAAGTTTAAATGATTTTTGCGTTATGTTTTTGTTATTGTCTTATTGGAAAGTCCAGAACAAGTGTTCAAAACTATCACTGAATTAATGAAAACCACTTTCCAGAATAGATGTTCCAAAAAATTGGTTTTTCTTTGAACAGATAAAACGAAATATATTGCTCAATCAATGTTTTAGGTGTCCAGCAGAACCACCTCACAAATCATGAAAGTGTTGGTCGTAACAGTAAGGGCCACCTAAGTTAAACTATTGATTAGAAACTAAACTCTTTGTTGCACTGCTTCTTCTGGAGTAACCAGCTTACATACCCATTAGCAAATTTGAACTTTTCTCTCTCAACCTATGTTCAACGTCGGTTTCTTTAATTTTACAGCATTTAAGAAACAGGCAGGCATTTACCACATTTTATGCTTCATTTCAGTCACTGAACTACCTGAATTTGGGCTTTGCAGAGAATCGTGTGCTTGTTTCCTGATGTTGTCCTCTTTTCTTTTATTCTATGTCCTTCATCATTTTTCACAAAATTATTTATGACATTTGTGCACTACGATCCAGGGTGGGAATGATTGAAACGATTGATTTTTATCAGATTTAGATCAACCGGTATGTAATAAAAATTATCGATTTACATTCTGTTAAAAAATTACCGGAAATTGTTAACATAATGATGCCAACTTCGAGCGCGATCTGTCAACCAGTTTATTTACAACAGTTGGTTAAGTCAGTCGACTTCATTACTGCACAGCGATTTTTACGATGAAGGAAATTATTGAATAAAGAGTTTGTCTTAAATTTTGTGTTGCAAACGAAATTTCTTGTGCTGATGCGACAAAGTGACCGGAATTACAGGGGGGAAAAAACTCGTGAATTTTTCACAACGATAACACGCCATCATACTGAGCTACGATTGTGAACGAATATAAGACGAACAACTCAATAAATAACATCGATCAAACACCACATTCGCCTGATCTAGCACTAGGTGACTTTTTCCTGTTTCACAGATTCAAATTGCTACTCTGCGGAAACTGTTATGACTCCATTGAAGGCATAAAACAAAATTCGGCACGTGAACTGAAGGCCCTCCAGGAAAGTACATACCTATAAAAAATGTTTCGATGATTGAGAAAACGCTAGCATACATATGTATATCATCGGATGAGGAATACTTTTAGGGGACAAAATAAATTTTTATGATTGAACTTGAAATTTGTATTTTATTTAACAATTCCCGGTACTTATTTGACAGAATGAAAATGATTTTTTATGTTTATATGCAAGCGAAAAAAAAATCCGCTATTTAAGTGGATTTGCCTTTATTGGATATTATCTTAATACATAAAAGGGATTTAGCGAATTTTTCGAGTTCACTCGTAGTAAGTCAACCTCAGTATTAGCTAATCGCGTTTTTTTGCATGGCATACTTGGATGATCTTAGTTAAATCGAATTAAAGAGAGATAGTCAGATTAAAGATCTAACTAAATTTCCGAAGCAATTATAAACCATTTATCTTGGAGCCGATGAAATCTTGGAGTGGAAAACACACCACGCTTTTCATTAGTCAATACATAAATAAACAAACACATGGTTGTAACAACTACTAAATTAAACTTACTGAATTAACACGATACCAAAATACTAAAATAATTTGATTATCACCTGGGTTTCGTAGCAAAGTATCAATTTAATTTCAATCAATGCATTAAATTCTAATATTTTAATTATTAATTTGAATACTAATAACATTCTAAATTCATATATGTATATATGATTCTAGCAATATCATCAATGGATCTAACAATGTCGTCAATAGTTTATCAATTTTTTATTTAATTTTAGTGACATGCGTTCAAAATCAAAAAATTCTATCTTGGAGTTTTAGAATCTAATTACGACGTAATAATCCTGACCGAAACATGGCTTTCAGCTGATTTTAATGATGCGGAGTTTTTCCCTTCGGACTTTTGCGTTTTCCGTCGCGATCGGTATAACTTTAGTATAAAACTTGAAGCCAGTGGTGTGCTTATTGCAGTACGGAAAAATTATTCTTGTGAACTTGTATTTTCCGATTACATAATCAATAGCACAGTTTACTTTCCTCTAGAACCAACCTTGTCATTTTGTCAAGATTTTATTGACAAGATCTCATGTAATTTATTACCTTTTACGTGTGATAGCACTGACTTTGTTATTTTCGGTGTTTTCAACTTTCAAGATCTAATTTTGACATTGGAGGACAATATATTCAACCCTGCTAATACTAACGATTCATCAGCCTTAATTTGTGATTTTATGGCAAACATGGGTACTTCGCAAACTAGCAGTGTTCTTTTAAACTAGAATCTTGCGACGACTTGGCCCGATCTTCGAGTGTTTATCATATCCCGGTTTCAATTCAGTTTTTCTTCAAAATTTCTAATAATTTGAACTTCACTAAAAATTGTACCATATTTGATTATTTGCACGCCGATCACAGCTCATTAAATGATTTTTTAGCTGAAGTTGATTGGGCTGATACTCTATCAAACATTGATATCAACAGTTCATTAGACACCTTCAATTAATTGTGGCAGGTTGCTATTGAAAAATGTGTTCCTAACAAAAATAATTAAAAAGTCTCGTACCCGGATCGTCCCGTGGATTACTAAGGAACTCAAACAATTTGAAGACCTGTGTAATAAAAGTCACAGGAAGTATAGGTGTACAGGGTTCACAGGAAGTATAGGCGTACAGGGAAGACTTTACTTGCTAACGACATGAAAATATATGCAGACATCTTATGTGAACTGGATCGTGATCAATTTCAGCGGGACCAGAAAACACTTTGCGGAGTTTTCTAACTCTACTACAATATTTTTAAATCAAAAGAATTAGAGAATCCCTGTTTTTGAAAATCAATTTGTTTAATGAACCGACCCCAAATTTTATTGCGACAAAATAAACCAAACGCTTTGGTTATGATATGTTTTAATTATAAATCTTTGTTTTTTTGATAAACTTGATCAATTGGTACGTTTAAATTTATTTCGGCTTACAAACACTAAAAAACAATATGTTAATTAGTTTTTAGTTTTCCCCAATTATCTAAGGACCTGCGCGAGCAAGAATTGTTGCGGATAGAAACACCGGATTATCGTACCAACAACTCGCTAACAAATACACAGTAACGAAATCTAGTGTAAAGGGCTTATGCGTAAAATTTGAGTAAACCGGCTCGTTGTTAAATCATTCTGAGTGTAAGAGAGATTATAAAAACTACAACAAAATCTTCTAGAAAACTCAAGGAACTTGAACGTTTCAACTCGAACTATAAAAAGACAGCTAAAAGAAGGTTGGATTGATTAAATGCTACCATCGATGCATGCATTTTATTAGCAAATTTACAAAAAGAAACAGCTAAGTTTTGCAGCTAAACACCTGGGGAAAGATAAAGAATTTTGGCGTTCAATTTTATGGTCGAACCAGTCGAAATTTCAGCTGTTTGGGTCTGAGAGATGTGAAAGAGTTTTGCGAGGTCGGCATGAGGGGCTTAAAGATAGAATTTTAAAGCAGACTATGAAACATGCTGATGGTAGCATTATGGTGTAAGGTTGCTCTCAGCTATCGGAGTCGGTGAGCATTAGAAGTTTTACTCATGCTGAGCGTGCTGGTACCCATTTTTTCGTATTTTCCTTTGATTGCGATTTATTTATTTATTTATTTAAGTAAAGAAATCGATTTTGTCAGTAACATTTATGATTTCATAAAAAAATATAATCACCAATTATTAATATTAATAAAACAAAAAGAAATTTAGGAAATAATAAAATTAAGTCAAAATATAAAAAAATTAAAATGGTATTCTTCAAAGTTGAAGATGTCAGAAAAATTAATCATAAATTTAAAAAATAAGTTTTCAAATTTTGTAAAATTGGTTTTTGACAGATTAAAACCATATAGATCCTCTGCGTTATTGAATGATTTTGGTAATCTATTGATTGGATTGTTATCGCCATAATTAGTGGAATGATGTTCTAGCGCTTAAAATCGGTGATTACGCAATGTCCAGCTTGGAACATTTATGGAGATGTTTTCCAATACAAAATCTGAATCGATGTGGCCAAGTAGGATGTTTTCAAAAAATGCAGCATCCAAATGAAGATGTCTGTTTTCAAGGGTGCAAATTTTATATTCCTTTCACCTTGTCGAATATGGTGGTAAGCGAGTCACATTTTGATTAAAACGTACGTTATAAATTTCCCAGCAGATATATAATAAATATATCAATATGAGAAATATCAAAGGCTGCCAAACTCCAAAAAATATAAACCGGCCATATCATCAAAGCTATTGTCTATTGCAGTCTTCGTAATCCATGCAGCTGTCTAAGTTTGTCTACTGTGAGGCAGATCGAAAATCGCTAAGAAATAATTTGTAATTCACATCTTAATTGGCCATATTCCAAAATTTTATATAAAAGCTATTTTAAAATCCCACTTTCAACGCACATATTGAATTGCATCACAATAGCCAAGTTCCATCCAAATTTTTCATATTTCAGAACTACATGTGATGCAAATGTGTATCTGTTTGCCGTAATATTAATGACATTTTTATTCATCAGTGCAGAGCGTATTTATTTTTTCAATATAACTTAATAACAAAGAGCGAAAATATTATAATACAAACGCAATAGCGGAAGAGCAAGAGCCTTATAGTAAAAATAGTGCTCCTGTTCTTCAGAGCGATTTTTTTTTTACAATATCGCTCCTTATGAAGACTTTTTTAATAGTTTTTATTATCGCTCTTGAAAAAAATGAAGAGCGAAGAGCGAAATGCCATCCCTTTTTAAACTATGGTTTATTCACAAGAGTCGTTCGGTTTATTTTGTCGCATACTCTATATGATAAAACTCAATTTTTAAGGTGTTTTGACGTAAACCGTCTTCCATTTCTGTGCTCAATTTAGCAAACTTTTAATATATTTGGGGCAAAACTTATGACAACATTGACGTTTATTTGGTTAAATATTTTTTCCAGTTTATCCATGTCATTAAAAAAAGCCTTTACTTAATCGAATCGTCAGATCTGTACCACTATAAATTTCTGGGTTGTTAATCCAAAAACAAACATATTCAGCTAAATACTCTAACCCATCATACTAAAGAGATGCCGTCGGAAATCATATGTAGCGTCTTCTTCGGGTTATGTGATTACTACTCAAATTGTCGGCAATGTTAAGATCGGGGCATGTGATCTGTCATTGTGATATCAATACATGTTGAGCCACCCTTATTTTTGTCAAGAATATAAAAGCGAAGCCTTGATTGATTTATTGATTAGAGTGTACGATCAAGGGTAAGCAAAGTTGCCGGTAAAACGCCGGGTGCGCACCGAACACCAATTAACACATACTATATTAAAATCAAAGGCTAGGAAAGGTTTATTAGTACAATATTAAAGAATCGAACCGGTTCCAGACACTTGAGTAGTCGATAGTACATATGTTATTGTTAGTAATATATATGATAAATTAGTTAGCACAAGACAACAACAATTTCATCTACATGTCCGCTTAGTGCATGAAGTTTCTGGAAAGCTGAGTGAGGTATAAACATTTTTGTTGGTTTTGCATCAAGCACCATTACGTAAGAATTATATTATATGTAATGTAATAAAATCACCAACATTTTTCACAAAAAATAGTTATGTTTTGATTTCCACAAATATGGACACGCTCTTTTCTATTTGTCGTTTAAAAATAAGAAGATATTACTATAATTCGGTCTTACCAATTTCACTGATTTCCAGAAAAAGTTACATAATGAAATTACGAACTTTAAAACTTGATTTTCTCGATTTTTTCTCAAGTGTAGTTGCCGTTTTGGAACGACGATATAATTTTAACATATTCAACTGTTTTTCGCTACCATATACAAAAAAAGCATACGGCGCAAGATTACCAGCCTAAGCATTGAATATTACAAACATACAGTTTCACGATCACTCCAATTAATTTTATCCATAATTTAAATATTTATCTCATTTTTAATCACTTCACTAAAACAGCACTTACTAGCAAGATAAATCAAAAGAAATTGACCAAACAATTTAAAACAAATTAAATCTAAATAAAACACGTTTTTCTCGTTCGAGTGTTCAACAGGCACCTTAAAAAAATTGAGAATTGTTATTTATCCACAAAATGAGGATTCTCAACAATAAGTCCGCATCCTTTATTGTTAAATTTCTTGACGTTTTTATGTTCTAACATAAGAATTATGTACGATCTGAACAGATTTTCTAATATATCTTGGTTAAACCAGTAGATAGTGCATTGTGCTAGCACGTAAGGATTTCTACGACACCATATAGTTGTACTCAACATTTTCGGAATGGTATCGTGTTTTTCTTTCCTCAGACACGAATTAGTTGCCTGGTCCATAATTGTCACTCTCGGTGGTACGAGTGAGTGGGGTGGGTAGAACTTTGATTTCCAACTTGCTAGTCCCCAGCTCGACTCCCGCTGGCTTATAATTTAATTTTATGTGATCGTCTTTTGAACCGCACCACCTGGACACATGAAACGGAAAATCAAATTCATTGTCATTGAAAACAATCATGGAAAATGTTTGTAAGACCTACTCTTTCTAAACATGTGGTTGAGGTTTTTCGAATTTTCAAACAAAAACCAAACAATGACAAATTTTAAATAGTTTCTTAAAGTTTTTCACAAACATAACAACAATATCAAAATTAACAAATATTTGTGAGATATTTTTCCATTCCTCGAAGAACACGCTTTGAAGTAGTTCCACCGTATTCGGAGCTGAAATTCGAGACCGACTTTATATACCAAGAATATTCCAAATATTTTCTATAGGATTCAAATTGGGACTCCTTTCCGGCCATGTTATCTTCGAAATATTTACATCTGCAAAGTATTCTTTCACGACTTTGGCAACATGAGGTCTTGCATTATCGTGCATTACTACGAAATTATTGCCTATGAATGCTGCGTAGGAAACAACATATTCTTCCAATATTTCGTTAATATAGCGAACAACCATTCGAACAGCCGTTCGAACAACCAACCGACTGATCCGCCTCAAACCCTTTCACTGAAGGTGCATGGAGAATAACACTCTCCTGATTGTACGCAATCAGGTTCAATCCAATTTTCATGTCCTGGCAAAACGTAGCCGAGTAATCCTGTGTTGTGCTAGAAATTCTGGACCCGGGTTCGTCTTCACCACATTTATATTAAGTATGCGTAACAAGTCATTGCAGGTCTCAACAACGGTTGCATGGCGATTTCTAAGAGTTAATGAAATCTTAATGTCAAACGTTTGTTACTCTTGTCTGATCGGACCTGGTTGCCTGGTATACAACCCGATCTCGAAAAATCGCGACGAAACGCGTTATACGATACTACGAGAAATCCGAAACTTATTAGCGATGTAACGTTGGCTTCTCCCAACTTCGGCCACGATTCCCGCTACATTTTCTAAGTTTAGCGACATAATAAAGACGTAACATACTGACACAGTAAAATGTAAACTCGACAATAAAACGATTGAATATAGCAAAAATAATTTCACAAATTTTCGATTATTAATTTACTGAAACATTTAAAATTTCCATGGCATCCCACTTTTTCTAAGATTGTTTTGAATGGCCTTGAATTTAGTTTTTGGTTCATGTTTCCGCAGCTAGTGCGATTCAAAAGATATTCTCATCAAAAATAAATTGGTCCGTTTTCTATGCCGGTGAGTGTACAGAAAAAAAACAATTCCTAGATTAGAAACATACGCTTTACAAATTTACAATTGAGTGCGATAAGCAAAATGACATAGCATTAATATAAACGGCTGATTCACACAATCAACGTACATATGTATATCAACAAACGGAGTAATAAATAGGGTTTTATAATGTTTTGGCCTTACGTAGAAGTGTGAGAATCATTTAAGTGGTTACGTGTTTCGTAGTTGGTTTTCACTATCGATCATCTAATCGGACACTTTTTAGAAATAAAATATGATTGCTTTTTCAAATAAACAAGATCACAGTTAATTTAGGAGTTCTTATCTATTTGAAAAAATGTAATAAATGTATTTTCTGATTCAATTGATTTGGCTTCTGTATTTCATCATTTATTTATGTACTAAAGCTGCTTGAATTTGAACCTTAAGAAACGTCACTGTGTGATTTAACTTGGGTGAATTGTTTTTGAAATCTCCAAAATTTGAATTACTATATTACGAATATACTCATAAAACAGTCCTGTTTATTCAAAATAGGCCTAGCCTACAGAGTCAAATTAAACCAAAAACCCCGGAGTAATTTTTTTCTACAGGAACAGATAGAACAGTGTTCTGGTGAGGTGCAGAATGTTTATCCGCAGCAGCCAATTTGAGAAACATCAAAATTACTGTACACTTCGAAATGAACTCAGAATCATACCAGTTTCTCTATGAACAATGGAAATTTCCTTCAGGAGATTAATTTATTATACATTCGGTTTCACTATGTCAGCCTTATATCATATTGAGAAGCGTTGGCCGTGGCCACTCCTGTATCACAGAATCCCTATCCTCGAACTACTACCGGCTCAAGCTCCACCTTCCAAGATTCCCTCTTACTTCTACTTCGGCACCTGAAATGCACGTGGTTAATTTTAAATCAAAATTTAATCATCTCCGTAAATATACCTTCACAAACAACCCAGTATAACCGTCTGGTATCTGCGAAAATATTTGTAACACTACACTCCATAATCAACCGCATTTCTAAATCGCGCGATTAAGTTCTGCTTGGGGATTTCAATGCGCATATTGAATCCATAATCGCTCGGCATGGTAAAAACATTGGCTCTAATTTGAACCATACCACTTCCAACGAGAATGAAATAGCCTCATAGCTGCTAACTTAATTGGCCCAATTATCCATTCATTCCATCAGCGGTCGGCGAAGAACTGCGATCACCTGGACAAATGGTCGATCCTATTCTCAAGTCGACCACATTCTTACCCTCAAACCAAAATTATCGCCAGAAATCTATCACTACAGTTTACGAGGAATCTCTCTCTGAAGATAAAACCACTAACCAGTGGCAGCTAATTGTGGAAAGCATGAAAATTGCAGCCTACTCCCTGACATCAAATTGGCAGGATATAAAAGTGCTCTAGATTACCAAAAAGTCCATCCCAAAAGACCTGATCACCCAAACTAACTTGAAAAACAGCCGGCTAAAGTTTAATGATGCTATTTCAAATCACAATGCTCAAGAATGCCAGAGCTTTTTCCAGAACCTTTCACGCCACAACCCATCTGATCGCCTACGCAAAATATACTCATTTTTTAAAAAATGTAAGATAGGCAACAGTACATCGAATAAGGAATATATTCCAGTTTCACTCTAACTTAACGAATTTGTAAAATCTGAAAGTATCTGGCCACTTCTATTTCAAGAGAACGATTATTTCCCAATGGGGCCTCCAACCACCATTGACGACATCAAGTTCACCATTAACCAAATTCGGTCCGGGACCGCTTCTGTCATAGATGGGATCCCAATCAAGCTACTAAAATGCGCTTCAGATATAGTGCTTCAAGCAATATACAAAATAGTGGAAAAATCCTGGATAAAAATGATCCTCCTTCAGAGTGGATGGACACCTTGTTACGTCGCGATCTTACGACCACGCGTAAACAGACATCCGGGAGTCACCATCTGCAGCATTTTTCCGGCTTACACTCAGTTTGGGGAGGGATGGGATTGTGATGGTGTCCATTCCGGATCAAGAGAGCTGCGTACTTAAGAAAATAGCTCACAGACAGCCTGAATATCACACACACATACGGCGCAATGCTCACCTCCCCAATTCAATAATTTTACTCACACATAATTTGTTTTTTTATAACCAAAAAAACTTGATATAAACATATATTTAAACATAAAAAAATGAAAAAAAAAAAAAGCACAAATGAATATAATTGAACTAGATATGGAAATTACTCGACTTCAACTTAATTATGTGCAAATTTGTAATCTGTTCACACAACAGACCATATATACATATCTCATTCGTAACTGCTAGACACTTTGATCGCTTCGCGATATGATAATCCGTAGTAGTTGAAAAGGCCCCAGAGCTCTGCGTCCCCTGTACCACTATTTGGAAGAAACAAAAAAACTAATTGTCTGCGTTTGCAGATCGTTAATGAAACATACGAGTATATACGTATATACAAACTAACCACAAATTTGCTCCTATTTAAGAAAAGCCAAAATTTTTAATTTGTAATAAACAAAAATAATTTAACAGAATTTTGTTTGGTTATAACATCACAACACAAATTACTTTACATTGATTTGATTACAGTTGTACCAATCCTAATCCGTCTACTGTTCATACGCCCTAGACTCACTGCCGTTGTTGATAAATTATCGGTACTGGTTGGAATATAATCGTTTCTGCTGATGATCAGATAAATGTTGTTCTGAAGTCTCATGTGATCAGGTATTTTGATTAGGTGCTCCTTATTTGTGTCGGTATATATTACCGGATCAATTGATGAATCACCCACTTATAGATGTAAACACGAACAATCAGCAACGTTATAGAAAAAAACAATTTTTAAATGGCCTCTGTATGATAATCCGATGATTTTGATTATGTTATGGGACTAAGTATTTTCCCAATATGTATGGTATCCAATATTTACAACTATGCCAATCAAAACGGCTTAATGATGATGATAATTTTTTTGTTTATTTTTTTTCGTTTATTAGTATCACCTAATTTTGATTTGTAGGAATATTTATTTTTTGTTTTTTTGTTTGGTGGCGGACGAGATGTGTACGATTCGACTCCAAGAAAAGAACTGTCCAATTCAAAGTAATCAATTTGTTTTGTTTGTTACCTTGTTGTCGATCGCTGCGCATATATCACCAATGCGTCCGACTTTCGCAACCAGTGTTCACGATGACCTCTATAATTATCGACTCAAGTTGCCCATAACTATAAAACAAATTTATTGTTAACTTCATATCGCGCTGAATTTTGTTTATTATGATTTCAAAAATGTTTAAAATTCTCTGATTATTTTTATTTTTATTTTATTTTCGATTAGCGTTCTGATGATTTCGAACAGATCGTAACAACCTTTTAGATTCCACTAGCCAAAATAAAAAATCCCAGAAATGTTTCCGATTATCGAAGGATCACACTGTGCTATGTCGGATACAAATTGTATTCAAAAATATTACTCAATAAACTAGACGACCACTTGAAATTACCACCCTTATACCAAGTTGCTTTTCTGGCTAATCGATACACAGAAGACCACATGTTTACCATCCGTCGACGAGGAGTGGCGGATTGGTCATCGAGTGTGTGTCCTGTGTCCTCTCCCTCATCTAGCAAAAGCCTTCGATACCATAAACCTAAATATGATCGCTGAATGTCTACAACAATATGCACCTCATTACTTAATAAACCATTTATTAAAACTCTTGCTTCTGGGAGCGTACTTCAATTAAGTGGTTCAACGTGACCAAATCCACAATCATGAAATGTAAAGGAATTAAGCAAGAGTGCCCATTCTACCCTCGGATATTCAATTTCATACGCAAAGAAGTATTAATTCAATAAGATTGTTTTGGCTGTTTATAGACAAAATATATTAACAATAATGCCATTCACAACATTTTTAAAGAGGCCAATCATTTATAATATATCTACCAAAAAAGTAGAAATATTAATCCCCCCCGTACTTTACCCCAAGAGTTATGCAAAGTGTATAACCCTGAATAAAAAATTAAAAGTTTCCTTCAGTCAACTCATCAGGTAGCTACGATCAAACCACAAAAATACCATTCCTACTTAACACAGATAGTGTCAAGTACGAACGTACTGATTTAGCGAATTATATCCACTAAATCAAAAAACTAAAGGAGAACCCTCATTTCTGTGTGTTTTATGTGTGGGCATTAGTTTGAACATTTAATTTGTGTACATACATATGGATGTCGAAGATGTATAGCAAATTTTCCAAAAATGCTAAAATTATCTGATTCTTCCTTGTTATTATCAATCCCCACACCAAAAAGTAATTGACCAGGTGTGTGAACTAAAATATGTACTTTCTCGTAACAATTTAATCCTCGCTTATACTCCTTAAAATTCTGCTGATACTTTATTTCGAGCAGATCAAAAACTGTTAGAATTCCCAACACATCAGAGAAGAATTTGTATTGGAGTAAGACATTATCTCAATTTGCACCATAAATACCAAGAATAAATGATATAGAAATATCAGTCAGCCAGCTCTGCTTGCCTTATTCTTCGGCTACCGACCTTTAAAGGTTAAGATGAGGCATGTAAATAGTTTATTTATTCTTGTTCCATTATATTATATTTGGGTAGCTTCTAAATTAACTCAACTCCTCACAACAATTGCGCTCTTTGGAAATGAATCCGAAATCGAAATTTGCACACAATGGAGTGGGTTTAAAAATTTCGCAATTCAGAACCTTTACACATGTCCCCAATTAGGAATCAAAGCAATCTCACAATGGGAACCGGAACACAACCTATGCAATGAATCCTTTAGTTAGAATCAAAATAAGAACAATTTGAATTCCCATTTCCCCATTATAGTTCCAGTATTCAAAGGATTTCAAACTTCAAAAAGGAATCATTAAGAATGCAAACACTGCAATTTTCTCGCGTTTCTACTTCTCTTGCGTTTAAGGTATTATTTATTATTCTGTGACGGGAATGACCTGATGAAGGTGCTTATATGATTGATAATAATAAAATTTAGATTCTGAAGTTGAATAGTCTTAGTGAAATTGATGATAGGGGAAATGAACGGAAGGAGCCGGACAGAGCACAGAGTTAGGAACTTCATAGGTTGCGCGAAACTATCTTACTAATATGTTTCATAACCAATATTAATTTCATTAACCAATATTACCGTAATATTCCTTTCCTATTCTTCGGTTTTGTTATATGTAATGGATGTACGGTGGGCCCGGCGCCGTCTGGGAGACAACGTTGAAAATTACGGCCGTCGACTGTGTTAAGCCCCCACCAGCCCCATTTAAGGAAAAAAACAGATTTTGCGCACAAAAAATCTGCTGATTTTACGGAAGTTTGTCTGGATAATAGCACATATTCTAAAAAAACAAAATTTAATATGAGAACAAATACGTTAAAATATATTAAACAGCAGTCAGGGCTGTTAAAAAACAGTCAGGGCTCAAGAGTAGATTTTTAAATTCAAAATTTTCTATTTTTCACTTTGTTTGTGTTCTGTAAGAGATATCTTTGAAAATATGTAGTTGTATTACAGAGGAATTGTCAAAAATGGTGACAGCTTGGTGTCAAACTGGTAATTTGTCAGACGTTAGTAAAAATTCTGGCAGTAATTTTTTACCTAGTAAAATGTTTTTGTTTAGCGGAGCGTTTTTTTGTTGTTTGCTTTCAAACGTGTCAGTTTTCGAAGGTCAATTGACTAATTGGTGCCCGCGGTTCTTAGCCGAAGACAGACGAGTCAAAATGGTAATCTTATGAATATCAAACGACTAATTGGTGTTAGGCTAAAATTTCTTGTATGTTTTGCTTAATGTATATTACCCGTGAAGTACAAAAATCCAAACAAAACATCCAGTTAAATTTTATATTCTTTGCCCCTTCTTGTAGAAAGGAATATTATGGTCATAATACCAGCTAGTCTTTTTTAATAGGAATATCAGAAACTTTTTTTGAATGCTTTCAATTCTTTTGATGTGCACATCAAAAGCTGTGCATATCCTAATAAGGATTCTAGATGATTACAGCATATTCCACTTGAGATCTTACATTAGCGAAATAAAGTGTAGATAAAGTGTGTATATCCCTGAATTCTCCAGACCATCGCTTAACAAAGCCAAACTTATAATTCCCTTTTACAATACAGTTATCGATATTCCTTTGAAATTAAACGGTTTTCGCCGAAGGGACTCCATCAGTGGTTCTTAACCTTTATATACTCGCGGCCCACCAAATATTTAATAATTTTTTTGTGACCCCATGTTTTGAATAAAAATTTATATTGCTTGAACTATCTATAAAAAATTGTTTTTTTTTTATATAATAAATATAAACAAAACTTTATTATGTATTTCATTATCTATATAAATATAATAACATTCCAACTGCGGACCCCATGGAGCCGCGGCCCTTCTGTTAAGAAACACTGTATAGATTCTAACGTACTCTTTGAACTTCATTGCCATTGATGCTATATGCAGTAATAATCGGACTCCTTTTACGATGAAAAAACATAATTTTTCATTTCTTCAGATGTAATGATTTTTGATTGCAACACCCTCTAAGTCTATTGAGGTCATCTTGCAGTTTCTTTGCATCACACGTTTATTCAATCGTAAAATGTTTACATCATCAGCAAATATGAGAACGTTTGAGTATTTCTTATCTTGGTTATCCGATCATTGAAAACAGAGGAATCATTGAGGAATACCAAATGTCACATTGATAATGTTTATTTATCTACATAGCTTTAGGTACACTCTGTTTTAAAGAAAAACTCACTCAAAACAAAGTGTATTGAAAGAAAATATTTAAAGAAAACAAACTGCTCAAGGTTCCAGTACCACATGCCAAGTGTTTTTTTTTTTTTTTTTTTTTTTTGATTTTCATCTACGCAATCTTTTTTGGGGCTCAAGGCACTCCCAACTCTTTCGCAGTTCATTTTACCATCCTACTTTATGCCGCAGTAGCCAAATCGAGCCAAGCCGAACCTAAAATGATTTCTCTATTTTCCAACTCACAAGAAAATGTGCTGTTAGCAGTACTAACATTACAACACATTTTATTGTAATTTTTGGAAATTTCATCTGTTTTACTCGAAGAAATTTTTCTTTTGTTGCCGCTCAAACCGTTTTTGCTCATCACAATTATTCAGAACTTCAAGCAAAATCAGCTTCAAAAGAGCTAGTTTTCATAGCTCATTTAATTTTTCGTTTTATTACATAAATTGACCGATGAAGCCCATTACGCCACGAGCCATGTTCGTGGAAATTCTGAAACACGATTGAACAATTGCCAAATGTTTTCCATACATTTTTTTATATAATTTAAATGAGTGGGGAAGGGCAGAACAAAATATTTTGCCTGTGGCGCCAAAAAGTCTAGCGACAGCCCTGCCAGTTATTCCATATTGCAGATAGTTTGTTAAATATGACTTCAACCAATTAATCTATTCGAATGAAAACCCGAACGTAAATAAACTTTTGAGTGATTTATGATACCTCACTGAAATCCATGTAAGCTAATACAGGTCTACATGATCATGTTTTTCTATCTTATTTATTTCTTTACTGGTGAAATCAACCAGGTTAGTAGATGTAGACCTACCAGATTTAAACCTATGCTGGTGCACAGATATAGCAGTTGCAGATTAGATTAAACATTTTCCAAATTAAACGCCCAACCTTTTCCAAATCAAATTAAACTTTTTTTTATCTAAAATGATCGTTTCTAAATTTAATTAAACCCTTTACGATTAATTAAACTTTTTTCAATTGGAATTAGTCAGTTTTCATCCGAAATTAACATTTTGCCAATCGATCGAAGCACCAGAGGTTTACAATTTTTATGAGTAATATTGTGGACTAGCTTATATTTCAAATATCTTTTGACCACTGAAGCAGAATGGGAGAAAATGTATATTTCTATTTGTCTGATTAAGGCAGTGGAACAATGGGCGGAAGTTCCATTTATCAGGTTATTTTGGTTTCCTAGAAGCTGATAAAATACAGGCGCTAATGCCCCATCTCACTTTAAATATTTTTGCCTTGAATGTCACTATAAAATTATGCAGGTTTTTGTCATGGCAGCTCGATTAATAATAAAACATATTCCCCTTTTGTCAGTGCCGTGATCAAAACTTGATGTATCCACAGTTTAACTTTATGAAGCTGACATTTAACTATCTAGAACTAAATCTGGGTGGTGTAACATATAAAGAATTTAGACGAGTCTGAGTAAGAGCATTTCGAAAGGGGCTGAAAAGAACTCGCACCTGGTTTTCTTTGAAGTTTTAGCTTGAGTAGTTCATTAGATTTTAAAAACTGCTTTTATTGATAATCATAAGTAGTCGTCGCGATTCTAAAGATATTTAAATTCATAAATAGATGAATGAACTTTTTTAGCCCACTTTGTATATTTAGATAACGGCTAAACATTCAGCAAATAAGCAAATACTTTCTCTATACCACAATTCTAGTAAGAACTTGTTGTGTACTCCTAATTATGCTAGTAATTATTTATTTTGCGTTATAGTTATAAAAATCAATTCAAAAGAATTATTTATTGTTTATAGTTTCATAAAAGGATGAATTTAAAGAGAATTTCATTCTATTAAATTTGCTTATTACCTAAAAATATATTTAAATGTAGACTGGTGTACTGGTAATATTACTCATGAAAATTGTTTAAGTTTAAGAAGGTTTAATTTCAATTGGAAAATTTAATTTATAATCGTTAAAAGTTTAATTTAAATTTAGAAAAGGTCATTTTAGTTTGCAAAAGCATTGCATACAACTAGTTCAAATAACTAATTTCGGAACCGATGAAGTAGATGCTCCTCTGTAACATGTGACGTTATCACGTTATGGTGTATTTGATGTTATCTTAGAGATTTGCCATTTTTGGTGCAACGCAACCGTGATTAAGAAATGATTGAACAGTTTGCACAACGGATTTTCCAAATACTTGCACACGTTTTTAACGGGTCCCATTTCAAACGCAATATTTCAAAACGCGATACGGTACAAAACGCGATATGGTACAAAACGCGATATGGTACAAAACGCGATATGGTACAAAACGCGATATGGTACAAAACGCGATATGGTACAAAACACGACATAGTACAAAACGCGATATGGAATAAAATGCGATATAGTACAAAACGCGATAGTTCAAAACGCGATATTTCAAAACTCATATCCTAGTTCTATCGTACATATTCATTTTCATCATAAAGGTGAAAGGAAAATTTTATACATGAAATGAAGGAAGATTAATAATTTTAAAATATCGCGTTTTGTACCGTATCGCGTTTTGCAATACACCGTTTTGAAATATCGCATTTGGTACAATTTCGTGTTTTTTACCATATTGTAGTTTGAAATATCCCGTTTTGAAATATCGTGTTTTGTACCGTATCGGTTTTTTACCATATCGCGTTTTAAAATATTGGTTTTTCAAATATCGTGTTTTCCACTTTATCTCGTTTCGTCATATCGCGTTTTGAAATATCGCGTTTCGAGCGGATCCCGTTTTCAGAATGTTTTCATCAGCTATGATTGAAGGAGTGATTGAAAAACAGCAAACTTGTCCGCTATCTGTTTGGCTCTCGAAGTCCTGATATTGTTGTAAGTTATATTGGCAGATTTAACGCTTAGATAGTACAATTCAATTTCTAGTCAAAATTTCAAATCGGATGAATTTGATGGATTAATGGCTTCATCAATTAAATCGACACATGTCTCGCAATAATCACCGTTTTAATGAGTGCCACCGTTTGTATGTACAATGTATATAGTTCAATGTAGTATACCATATTATTTGTTGATTTTAATCTTCGCACAAGGTGGGCACAATGGAGTCATTGTCTGCAGCACTCGCTAGTTTAGGATGAACGGCTATTATTACGCCACTGCCCGATTCCTTAAAACTTGTTTGAAGTTTACTATCACATCTATAAAGAACACAGTCAAGTCCAAAATATTCAGAACTGACTAGTTTGCATCCTTATTTTTCAGAACCCTCTGACTAGTTTAGTTCCTCACTTTTCAGATGATTTAATTTTAGTTTTATTTGTGTTTCGAGTATAGTAAATCATTTAAAACGGGCTCGAAATATTTCAATGAACATATGTGTCTCGATATCGCAATGATTACATGTAGTAAATTACTGAGTAGCTCAATCGGGTGAGCTTTGGCTCTTTCACGTAGGCATAACGTTTTTTAGTTTAGTCTTTGCGTCTCATGAATCGTTAAGACTTTATTTGTTGGTGGTAAGGTAAGGTAAGCTGGGCGAAAACGCTTAATTAAGAGCAAAAACTTGTACTGCCATCTATGAGAAAGAGAGAACATTCCTCTTTAAAAACAAAAAAAAATCAATCATCGGTCATTTTAAAACGGTTCACTTCTAATTACATGCCACTTATTTATAGTAAAAATGACAATGATCGAAAAAAGTGATAGTCAGGAGAGTACGGAGAGTGCGGAAGAATCTGGTAACCGAGCTGTCATTTTTTGACGTACCTTCTTAGCTGCAAGCGGTCGTGCGTTATTGTGTTGAAGAATAACGCCAGCTCCAGGTATAGTTTCTATCCATTTTCTAATTAAATTCTGATTCAAATGATCTAGTTATTCACAACAAAGATTAGAATTAACAATTTTCTCCGCGTTTAACATCTTATAATAAATAATTATTTTATGGGCATTCAGGATCGAGAACGTAGCAATGTCTATCAAATGCTCAAGCTTGGCTTATTCTACACGTGTTTATCCGAGTCATTTTGTTTTCTTTGGTAAGATCGTGCGGTACCCCAAATGGTACCCCCCAAACTTTCCAATTTTTTTAAATATTTTTTTTACCGATGGCCGGGGCATCGAAGTCATAAACAGAATATCTACTGTATGTTACATTTAACAGGTTCGAATCCCTTGTAAATTTATTAGCATCATAAAATAGCAATTAAAATGGTATAATATGTCAACGTACGGAATTTGATTTTTAGCTCCAAGAAGATATATTTTGAGCATTGACTAAGCATGACCATATCATATATTCATCAATATTAAAGTTATTAATTCAATTTATTCTTGAACTCGTGATTTTAAATATTATTGCTAATATTGGTTAATAGCCATATATACAATATTTATTTTTAAATTGATAAGGCTACCAGGAAAATAAATTAATTTAGTATGATAAGGAAACCTCCGCATTAATCGTACCGTAAACTAACACGAATTCAAAAGCGTGACCAAACTAATTTTACTACTCATGTAAATTAGAAAAACGATTTGTCACGCTTTTAAATTCGTGTCACGAGTTCAAAAGCGTGACATAGGAGTTGTACTAATCATTTCTACTCTGTACAGATAAAACAATAAGCTAAAATCGGTCACGTTTGACTGCAACGTTTTTTCCTGAACAAGAAAAAATTGGGCTTTACGAAAGGGGAATTTTGAGAAACAAATTACTTACAAATTTAATATTTAACTTGTACTAATAGTTTTCGTGTAAATCTTATATTTTTTGAGATATTTGCCGCACCCGGTTGGCCGATTTTCTATAAATTTCGCTGGTACCTTCCAATTTATATAAAAAGCTTAAATAACAAGTTTCGAAAATGTTTTAAGGGTTTGTACTACTCCAAGCATACAGCAGTAGGTCTAGCCGCTGTTGGCGGCCAGATAGCTAGGCAGCCAGTGGGCAAAGCCTCACTAGTATGTAATTATATGACTAGTGTAACTCGTTTGAATTCGTATAAGTTGTATTTATGTGTTTACTACAAAAGGTAAATTCGTTTTGTAAGCGTAAAATTTCCCATCATTACTTCCCATTAGTAAATGACATTCACAACTTGGCTCAGTGAAAAGTTAGTGACTTAACGCTATATATCTTCATTTGCGGGTCTATAATTCGGCGTCATGGCTATTTTGTCAGTCACGAGCTATTCCCAATAACACCTATTTACCTATGACTTAGCGCCCTAGCGGTGACTTAATTCGCCCTTTTAGAGATTTTCACTAAAATGTATTCCTTTAGGATTTCAGTTTGATATTACCGAAACGATGTGCATTATTGCTTTAACGTGTCTGACATTTTTCATATTCTTTTGCAAGTATCTTTTAACAAAATTTTTCTGAACTCGTCCAATGAATCCAAAACATAATGTTTTAAGACATTAATTATAAATTTGTGAAACTATTGATACTTGATATTTGTTATTACTCAAAATTGCGAGAGAATAACAAAGAACAATCGCCCTCGTTGATCAGTCCCCACATCATGTTTTTGTGATATGCTACCGGATTAGTACGAAAAATGGCTGATTACATTCGAGAGAAGAATCGCGCGTTTTTTATCGACTTCTATATAATCACGAAGCCAACAACTGAATGCTCAAGCTCTGGATGTTGGTTACCACTGTAATATTTGATGATAGGAAATAACGAAAAACCACATAACGGAATCTTTCTAATCGCCCGAGTTTCGAGCCAGAATGATTTGTTATGATTTGATGGCTAAGATTTTGTTAACCAGGACTAGTAGTAAAGGTATCTTAATACGAAATTACTATGAAGTGCCTTTAAAATAACATCATGCCATTAGGGTTAGGGTAGAGTAAGTTTAGGGGAAAACGCTAGGAGATATAGAAAATGAAATATTATGAGACAAGGTGGTGGAATTCGGTGACAAAAGATAATCAACGTTAACTCTAATTTTGTACTTCTTTCGTTTTATTATTTTTTATTGTCAAGAATTATATCGGCCAATTCTCACATTGCTCACATAATATTGTAAAGTGAACACACGTTAAGATGTTTGTAAAATATAAATGGTTGGTTTGGTGATCTATAGCAGACGCTTTGTTGGAAAAGAAGCTAAATCAG
Organism: Tipula vernalis; assembly: GCA_958295665.1. Taxonomy (NCBI): domain Eukaryota; kingdom Metazoa; phylum Arthropoda; class Insecta; order Diptera; family Tipulidae; genus Tipula; species Tipula vernalis. The sequence continues at coordinate 182,146,872 of OY282558.1, forward strand.
AAAAAATCGAATTAATTTACTTTATTTCGGTGCTGCTCGGCGTGGGCTCGGGAAGGCTTAATGTGTTTCAATTTATAAAAATTAGGCGACGGTTAACTCGGCGATGTTCAATAGGCAACGGAGTTGTGAGAAATAACATAGATGAGAAAGATGTGATGGAAACGAAATGAAAAGATTTTTTCATTTCATTTTTTTGGCGGAATGAAAATTGACTTAAACGAACTCTTGCGCTACCATGCCGTTAGAACAACTCAGGCTACCTCAACGTTCAAATAGTCCTTGGTTCTCTATAATGTCTGATTTGGACTGGAAGTCTTGAATATGATTTTTTTTTTGGCCAAATTCCAGAACTTTATCACAAAATCATTTTAGAATCCCATTTCCAATCCACATGTCAAATTTCATCAAAATTTGTTAAGAAACAGCGAAGTTATATCCTAAATGGCAATATTTCAGAAATTCGGTTCAAATAACGTAAGCGATTAATCGAATAATCGGTCTAATACTGAACAATTAATCGTTCTTCGTTTTGTCAGGAAACCGAATAATTTTCCATATGCCCTAGTACCTGCTCGTATAAGTGTAATAGGCCGCGTTTTACTTAGTACCGATTTAACTATAAAGTCCATGAAATTTGTAAGTTCGATTAAATTAAACTTACGTGCTTACGGTATATGTAGGAGAATAGTTTGAGAGGTTCCCTATAAAGTCAATGACATTTCAATTGTTTTTGAACTAAATGTTATTTCCTAGAAATTTCAGTTAATTCAATTTTAATAAATTATTATAGGAGTTATTAGGAAATTGCCGTGGGATGATTTTTATTCAACAGCAGATGTTAATTTACTATAGCGACGCAAGTGCCATGAGAGGCATTCAACATATTCGTAGCATACGTTGACATTTTACAGTAACGGAAATGAAATTTTTCAATATTTTTTTACTCCCACAAATTGTTTATTCAAACAGTAAACTTGCTTGTTTTTGTATAAGTGTATGAGTGATTAATAGTAGATAACACTTATTAAAGGGCATTGATTAAATTCGTTTGTAAAGATGGTAGAAATATTGATTAAATTTTCGGTTAAATGATAAGAGTTTACCGTGAATCTGGAGCAAAATCTTACTAACCAAATGGCTAAAATTATTGAAAAAGAATGGCGACACTGATATCACCACCAGTGAAAAGATTATTTCAGCGGAGTCTCTTGTGCATTTACAATTTTTCATAAACATCCGCATCTGGTGCCCTACTTCTGGGTTCTTCTCAACTTAATCGTTTTTTACTATCACGGCTTAGCATTGGCATAGGATACAGATTAACAGGACAGATGAGGCTTATTTTGTGTGTGGTTATGGGCGGCAACCGTTAAAATTGTTCTGGAAAGTTATAGATTAGTAAAAAAAAGCCACATGCAATGGAATTCACGCCGTTGATTAATGATTTTTCAGGATTTCGTCGGAAACTCCTTAACATGACGCTGAAACATTTCAATAAATTGTAACTACATTGCCCGAGGAGGCATACGTTGCAATATTTTTTGAAAATTGTGCTGTTGTACAGAATATATACATAAGTGTATTCCAAACAAAACATGGATATCCGTTGTAAACAACATTGTGTATCAATGTCAAAGACAAATGCATTATGTTCCTTCTTCAATTCTAGTACGGAACACGTTGAGATAATATGTACATATTATTAGTGAAAGGCAAACATTTGCGTATCAGCTCATCATTTTTAAAAATATATATCCAACGTCGCCCTTTTTTTGAAAATCATAACTTCGATATTTTTATAGTACGTGACGACAAATTTTAATCAGCGTCGCTAATAGCTATTAACCAACTATGATGAATTTTGACATTTCCAACGAATAGAACGAAATGGGAAACAAACTTATTTTTAGACGATGTTCTGAGAAATGTCTCATTATGGCTTCTATAATATTGTCTATTTAGGTTTCTGTGAATCATGCAGCTGTTGAGGTTTCTTTAAGACAGCCTAAACATACTATTTCAATTGCTAAACGATCAAGATTATCTCCGTAATAATATTTACGTACCATTAGAAACTTTTCTTGCCAATCCTTCGCCTCAGTATTGAAACTACTAATGATAGTGCAGAGTTTTGGAATTAGAAATTTTTTTTTCAATCTTCATTCTCAATCTCGAATTTCATTATAATCGTTTAAGGAATATCAAAGTTCGATCATAATGGGCCATATTAGCATGTAAAATTCCATTAAAATCCGTTAAAAAACCATTTTTACCCTAACTGGCAATATTCCAAAATTTCATCTAAAAATAATTTTAGAATCCCAATACTAGTCTACCTATCGAACTTCATCATAATAAGTTGAGAAACAGCCTAGTTCTATCATACTTGGCCATTCCAGATTTCTTCATAATCGGTTAAATAAATAGGGAAGTTCCATCATACTTATCCATATTCCAGAACTTCATCCAAAAATCATTTTAGGTTAACATTTAAAATGAAAAAACGGAATTTCATTATAATTGGTTGAGAAATAGGCAAGTTCCATCATACTTGGTCTTATTCCAGAACATCTCCTAAAAAACATTTTAAAATCCCATTCCCCATGCACAAGCCGGATTTCATCTTAATTGGTTGAGAAATACGCAAGTTCCATCATACTTCGTCAAATTCCAGAACTTCATCCAAAAACCATTTTAGAAACCAATTTCCAACGCACATGTCAAATTTCATTCAAATCGGATGAGAAATAGACAAGTTCCATCATACTTGGCCATATTCCAGAACTTCTTCCTAAAATCATTTTAAAATCCCATTTCCAATGCATAAGCCGAATTTCATCGTAATTGGTAGAGAAATAGGCAAGCTCAATCATACTTGGCCATATTCCAGAACTTCTTCTAACAAACATTTTAAAATCACACATCTAATGCACAAGCCGAAATTCATCATAATTGGATGAGAAATAGCCAAGTGTCATCATACTTGCCTATATTCCAGAACTTTATCCAAAAATCATTTTAGAATCCCATTTCCAACTCACATGTCAAATTTCATCATAATCGGCTCACTATATCTAAGTCCAACTCCAACTCAACTCCAACTCAACCTCAACTCAACCCGCAAATTGACCCCTAACTTAACCTTCAACTCAACCCTAAACTCAATGCCCAACTCAATATTCAAACCAGCATACATAACAAATTGGTAAATATGGTATTTCTATAACCAGGTGCTTTGGGTCAATTTGTATGGGAGATACCCGACCCTCTTTACGTACAGGTTCCAAAAGCTTTTCAAATCTCGGCCTTGACCATAGAAACAGATTGGCGAAAAAAATATTTAAATCCGACAAGTCGCTCTCGAGATACCATCGGTACACGCATCCAGACATCCAGATATTCAGACGTCCAGAGATACAGAAGGACATTTTTTTCTGCTTTTTTAGACTCAAGGACTTTCAAAACGACTTTCAAAGTAAAATGGTTTTGGACCCACCAAATTTTTGATCATTTTTGACAGGATTTCAATACTTTGGCATTTTTAGAGCGAAGTAAATTATTTAAGAATCCCATTTAAATTGCAAATATCGAATTTCGTCTTAATCGGTTGAGTAATAGCCAAGTTCCATTCTAATTCTAACAAGTAGATGTGGTTTACACTGACTTTTCAAAAGCTTTCCATTCTTATCTATAAGATAGAGTTACTAAATTGTGAGTTCATCCCTATTAAATGGTTGCAATCTTATCTTTCTGCCCGGTCACAACACGTTAAGATTAATGATTCTACTTCTCATTTATTTCGTTTAACTTCTGGAGTACCGCAAGCTAGTCACATTGGTCCACTTCTGTTCTCATTATTTATTATGATGTTGTGGAGCGTTTTGCATTTGCACATTGCCTTCTTTACGCAGATGGTATGAAAATCCGCTCACACAAAGTGATTTATAAAAGTGATTTTATAAAAAAATTCCATGTAGAACTTGAAATCCCAATTCCTATTTAGTCGTACAAGAAATAGCCAAGTTCTATCCTACATTCCAGAAGTTTATCTAAAAATCATTTTACGATCGGATTTCCATTGTAATTGATGAATTTCATCATAATCAATTAAGAAATAGCCAAGTTTCACCCCCACTTGCCCATATTCCAGAACTTTACCTAAAAATCAAATTAAGGTTCCCATTTCCATTATATCTGACGAATTTCGTCATAATTGGTTGAGAAATGGCCAACATTCATTTAACATGGCCAAATTTCAGAATTTCATCGAAAATCATTTTTAACCCCATTTCCGTTGTAAGTGACGTTGAAATTATTGTAGGATTCCATCTTCAATGCATATATCGAATTTCATAATAATCAGTTAAGAAATAGTATCCCCGAAATTCGCCCCCTGGCGTCATTCTTAACGTATTCTTACCAATTTTTCAACAAATTATGTACATACATAGATCAAAATTTAAAATAATATTCTCGTTCATGAGAATGAAAATAATTTTTTTTATTTTATTGTTCACCATTGGAAAAATATTTTTTCTATATATCGCTCCAAATGAATGGATAGAAAAAGAAAATTTTTTTTTTACTCTTTTCTTTATGCTCTTTTCTTTTGTATATGCCGAGTCAAGTTGCGTGAGATTGTTGAAATGGTAAACATATCATATGAACGTGTGTTCAACATTTTGCATGAACATTTGCATATGAAAAAGCTATCGGCAAGATGGGTGCCGCGTTTGCTTAGTGTCGAACAAAAACGAGTTCGACAGACCACTTCACAGCGGTGTTTGGGCATGATAAAGCGTAATCCTGTTGATTTTTGGCGTCGATTAATTACTGTTGATGAAACGTGGGTCCACCACTACACACCTGAAACCAAAGCTGGTGGAAGTGGTCCGAAGAAGGCAAAGGCAGTGAAATCGGCTGGCAAGGTTATGGCCACTATATTTTGGGATGCACACGGAATATTGCTCATCGATTATCTTGAAAAAGGATCCACAATCACAGGAAAGTATTATCGTGCATTATTGGATCAATTGGTTGATGCAATCAAGGAAAAACGACCACATTTAAAGAAGAAAAAAGTGCTCTTTCTTCAAGACAACGCACCGGTTCACACAGCATTAGATACGATGCTAAAATTACGTGAAATACACTTCGAATTGGTTGATCATCCACCTTATAGTCCAGATTTAGCTCTTAGTGACTTTTTCCTGTTTCCAAACTTGAAAAAATGGCTCGCAGGACAAACATTCATCTCAAACGAAGAAGTGATTATCGAAACTAACGCGTATTTTGAGGGGTTCCCGAAATCGTATTATTCAGATGGTATAAAAAAGTTGGAATATCGTCTTACTAAGTGTGTCGAATTAAATGGAGACTATGTTGAGAAATAAATGGTTTTTGGCCAAAAAAAATTTTGTTTTCCTACTTAGGTAGCTTCATTTTCAATCCGCCCTCGTATTGAGGGTACTTATAAAATATTAAAAAGTCGTTTATACATTTTTAAACCAAAATCAATGATCCTTTATATTTCTTAAGAAGTATTAAGTTATGCTACCAAAGAAGACGCTATACCATATATAGTATATAATATATGTATACGACTGGATTATTTGTGATTACATATTTTAAACCTAAAATGGTACGTGTGCTAATGTTTGCTAAATTAATTTAGTCAATTAGTTGAAGAGCATTTTCTGTTTATTCAAGGTAAACAAATGTCTCACTTTTCTTTGTAATTTCAGAATATTGAAATTGTACTTATTGAAGGAAAATAAAATTCTGTTGGACCCTTTACACTTTCGTGGATAAAAAAAAATTATTGGTGGATCCGCTGGAACAGGCGCTAATTTTTCATATAGAGTTTAAAAATTTGCAACACCATGAAACTTTAAAAGAGTCAACATTAAAATTAAACGACGTTTTACCGGGACTGGGATTTCCTTGTATAATTTCTGCTGCATTTCATTAGAAAATTGCACTGCATATCTTAAATTATACGCATATTATACATATTTAAATGATACGTAGAAGCATGTCTATTTAACTGCACATGCCGTTATAACCGCAAAAGTCTTAACAATATTTGGTGCACATTGGCCAAACGATGTTTTAAATTCCAACTAAAACTATCCGCGACTAATCTTTATGCCTCAATTCCACTGTGAATCAAAGTTTATCTGTAAAAATAACTTGAGATAAAAATATAAAATCGGTGGTTGTGTGAACGAGACACACAACGGAGTCAAGTCAAGATTTTACTTACAAAAAATGTGCATCTGTGTTAGTGCACTGAGGCCGAAATTAAAAAAACGTATCAAATCGAGAACATTTTATGGCAGTCCAACTAATACATGTACATACATAAATATTGTGTACCGATGAAAAATGTTTCTCGCACACGCTGATAATTTTAATTATTTGGCATTTTTATGGGAAAGATTTTTTTTAATTTTGTATTTTATGACCTAAATAATTTGAATTAAATAATTCTGATATAAGTATTAATAATAATTAAATTTTTAGATTATTTTGAATCGTAAAAATACTCGAATTAACACTAATTCATAATTTTTTTTAATAATTCTTGGTTATGTTTTTGTTTGTTGTCAAGATGTATCACAACAAAATACTTTGTCTTAGTCTCTCTGATGGATTTTTGTTTTTTGTCTTCTTCCAACTTCAGGTCAGCTCAGTCAATTTTTCACAGTGGAATTGGGGCTTTATGCCACAACAATTTTGTCAAAACGTCGAAATGTTTTGTAAACATAACAAAATGAATAAAAATTGCACAGCCGTCAGCTATAAAATAAAATACAATAAATAGTAATTCTCGTCATATTTCAACTAAATTAATGTTATTTATAGGTACACTATGTACGCTCATTTTGACGAAGTTAAATGCTAGAGGCATCAATGTGAGCTGGGCAATCCATTAGAGTGAAACAATAAATTCAGAAATTTATAAAAGGATCATGAATATTTCGAATCCAACAACAAATAGTAATTCTCGCCTTATTTTAACTAAATTAATACTATTTGTGTGTACAATAAATACGCTCATTTTGGCAAATTAAAATCCTAGAAAAATCCCTTTGAGCTTGGTAATCTTACAAATAGTAACTCTCGTCATATTTTCATTAAATTAATTCTATTTGTAGGTACAGTAATTACGCTTATTGTGGAAAACTAACATCCCAAAGACATCTCTGTGAGCTGGACATTCTTTATCACAGTGAAACAATAAATTCAGTAATTTATAAAAGGATCATGAATATTTCGCATCCAATAACAACCAGTAATTCTCGTCATATTTTAACCAAACTAATAATGTTTGTAGGAAAACTAAGTAGGCTCATTTTGGCAAACTGACATCCCAGAGAAACATCTGTGCATCATAATTTAAATAAATTAATCATTTTGACAAAATAACATCCCAGAGACGTCTCTATGAGCTGGACAATCTTCATTACAGTGAAACATCAAATTCAGAAAATTAGAAATGGATCATTTCGTAAACAATAACAAATACATAGTAATTCTCGTCGTATTTTAACAAAATTAATACCATTTGTAGGTACACTAAGTAAGCTCATCTTGGCAAACTAACAGCCTAGAGACCTCTCTGTGAGGTGGGCAATCGCTATGAAAGTGAAACACTAAATTCAGAAATGTTCCAAAGGCCAATGAATATTTTTATTACAATAATACATAGTAATTCGCGTCATATTTTACTATAAATATTATAAATATAAAACGTAGATTTTTCTAGCCGACTACAATAAATTTATATTGAGGTCTTTTCTCGCTAAAATTTGCGCTTGGTTCCTATGCAGTACTACTTTAGCAATTTTTCGAAAATTGGGACATACGCCAGATTCAAAATTTTGTTTAATAAGTTAAACAAAAATTCTTCAAATACTTCAACCAAATTACGAATATTGTCTGGCTCACCAACTTTACTACTACTTAAAACGCAAATAAAGTTCTTTACTTCTAAGGGATTAGTGGAGGACAAAAACATTGGATCATTTGTAACGAATTTAGTTTTTATTCATTTTTATTTGTTTTGTTTATTTAATCATCGGTGCTACATCTGTTATAAAGTAATGGAACTAAAATGTATATATATTTTTTTTTGTATGTATGAGTGGTAACACTCTTTTTGAGTTAGTTGCAGATGCTCGCCGCGAGTAGAGTATTACTTTTTTTGAGAAGAAGAAGAAGGAATGGAATGTAAAAGTCGCGAGAGAATAAAAAAGTCGTCGAGAGAATAAAAAAGAGGGATTTATAAAAGTGGTCCGACATAATCGTGTTTTATTTAAAGCATCGTTTCAAATTAATCGCTTACAAATCAGAAGTGGGATTGTGGACATCATCGCCTAATAGTTAATTAAAAAGTTATCGTCGAGAAATAATTATTTAAAAATAAAAAATACTCTAAAAGTTTTCACCACTAATTTTGGCCACGTGTAAACAATTTATGAAATTTATCAAAAATATATTATATGCAGAAAAGATAATCTTCGAACAAAGCTAAAAGGGATCATCAGTATATACCAAATTTCCAACATAACCTAAATCTTCGGTATTTTCCGGATTTTAACAATCAAAATATTTACGATACTTCAACACCGCAGCACCATCCAGTTAACATAAATAATGGGGATGTTCCTTATTGTGTGCCAACTTTATCGAACAATATGGATCACCAACAAATGAATCGTGTGGGTAATGATCAGCAACATAGTCGAGCTCATTCAATTGGAGTCGATGCAGCGAACAATAATAATAATATCTTCAGTTTTCCATCGCGCGATTTTTCGGAAATGTTAACAGACTTTAATCCGTCGGATTCGGAGTGTATTACTGCTCGTAAATGGATTAATATAATAGAAAATCTTAGAGATTTTTATAAATTAAATGATTTAATTATTTTATTTGCTGCTATACGTAAGCTAAAGGGTGTCGCTAATTTATGGTACCAATCTGTATCTAATAATATCCGTGATTGGGGACAATTTATATGTGATTTTATTAGTGAATTTGACAGAAGTCGTGATATAGCCGATGTGCATTTTGCATTAGCAAATCGAAAGAAAAAGATATCAGAAACTTTTACAGAGTACATGTATAACGTTAGGAAAATTGCCAGTGAAATTGATCTTGACGATCAAACTATTATTAAGTATGTAATCTCAGGACTAAAAATAGATGTTAAATAGATTAAAAACTTATGAAAATATATTAGGCAACAAAAAACTAAGTAAAGAATATCCGAATAAAGAAAATTTTAAAAATAATCGGGCTCGTCAATGTTATATAATGTAGTTCTGAAAATCATATTGCTCGTGACTGTAGAAAAAAAATAATATATTGTTCATCGTGCAAACGTGAAGGTCATTATGAACTTTCATATCCTTTTAAGCGAAATACGGATAAATATACAAAAGAACCGCAAAAATAACAGAAGCCACCGAATATGATAAGAATGGTGTCATGTGAAAATGAGTATATTAAGAAAGTGGTAATAGACGGTCATGAGGTTCGTGCTTTTATTGACTTAGGGTCTTATTGTGTTACCATGATAGAGTCTTTATGTAAATCTTTGAATTTAAAATATAAGAATCATTTCCAACATTTAAGAGGATTTGGGAAAGGACATTCCACTACAATTGGTATTGTTCAAGTGAAACTTGAAATAGATTCAGTTGAAATTATTGTTGATATATTGATAGTGCTTAATAGTGATCAACAAGAGGAATTAATGATTGGACGTAGTGCGTTGGATCAGGATGGCATCCTCGTTGTAAAAGGAAATAATATTTTGAAAATTTTTAAGACTGACACTAATGGAAAATTGAGTACATATTAACAATGTAAATGGTAAATTGAGTGTAGTGTTAGCAGTGAAAATAGTTCCTTCGTTGAAAATGAAAAAGAAGTGTTAAATATTAATGTCGACTTTAATGATTTTAATGAGAATTTTGGATTTACTGACAAATTTGTAAATAGTTTAGATAAATTAGATTTTTGTGGGAAAAGAAAACAAAAATTACAACAAGTTCTAATGATTACGGAGATTAATTTCGAAAATATTAATGTTGAATTAATGGAGAAATGTATTAATCAAAATATCGACGAAAATATTAGAAATCAATTTGTTGATTTAATAGCAGAATTTAGAGATTGTTTTGCTTTAAATATGAACGAAATCGGGAAAACTAACAAGGTATCAATTAAAATCAGATTAAATGATTTTGAACCTGAGAAAATGTAAAGTGTCGTATCAATGAATTATTACAGCAAGGTATAATAAAACCATCGGAGTCTGATTATGCCTCACATATTGTAGTAGTAAAGAAAAAGGATGGAGAAGATCGCATTTGTGTAGATTTTCGGCAATTAAATAAGAAGACTATAAAAGATCGATAACCAATTCCGCACATCGAAGACTGCTTGCAAAAATTAGAAGGAGCTAAATATTATACTGTAGTTGATCTGGCTAGTGGGTACTACCAAATACCTGTTGATGAAGATAGTAAGAAATATACATCGTTCATCACTCCCGATGGACAATACCAATTTGAGCGAATGCCGTTTGGGCTTGCCAATGCCCCGGCCATTTTCCAATGTTTTGCTAGTAAACTGGCATCTGAAGTTAGTGAGAATATAGTTTCTTATATTGACGACATGATTCTACCTAGTGGAACTATAGAAGAAGGCATCGATCTGTTGAAAAGATTTTTAAATAAATTAAGGGAATATGGAGTTACATTAAAATTATCAAAGTGCAGATTTATGGTTGAAAAAGTGGATTTCCTTGGACATAAAATCAATAGAAATGAAATTAGACCAGGCATGGATAAAATTAAATGTGTAAATAATTTTCCTACGCCTACTAATGTGCACCAAATTCGACAATTTATTGGCCTAGCCTCTTATTTTAGAAAATTTGTTCGTAATTTCTCAGTATTAGCGGAGCCGATAACTAGATTGACGAGAGAAAATGTTAAGTTTGAGTGGTCTAATGAACAAATTGAGGTGTTTAAAGAATTGAAGAATAAATTATTCCCACGTGATATTCTAATTCTTTTTAATAATAATAAATCACACGAAGTACATACGGATGCAAGTGCTATTGGATTGGGAGGAATTTTATTACGATTGGAGGATGATAATGAATTTCATTCAGTGTCGTACTACAGCCGTCAAACAACGGATCTGGAGAGGAAATTTCATAGTTTTGAACTGGAAGCTCTAGCTGTGGTGGAGTCGTTGGACAGATTTCGACCATTTATATTAGGTAAAAGGTTCACAGTCGTAACAGATTGTAATTCATTAAGAACTGCGTCATCAAAACGTGATAGCATTCCACGTATAGGAAGATGGTGGCTCAGATTACAAGAGTATGAGTTTGAGATAAGACATAAAAGTGGAAGTCAAATGTGTCATGTAGACGCTTTATCGCGAAATCCAGTTGACCCACCGAGAAATATTGAACCTGTTACGTTAGATATCATGCACATTGAAAGTGTATATCGATCATGGGTAGAAATGTTACAAGACAACGACCTTGATATAAAGAAAATTAAAGCAAATATAGCCAATCCTGCGAATGACGAATTTGAAATTAAAGGTGGCCGATTGTATCGACGAGTGAAAGGGGAATTGCTATTTTTGGTTTCAAAGGGTGTTCGTCATTTCAGTGTAGATAAAACTCTAGCTGCTTTACGGGAAGTTTATTGGTGGCCTCGAATGCGACAATTCGTAAAAAAGTATATTGCAACGTGTTATGAATGTTTATTTCATAAGGAAAATCGTGATAAAAATAAAATCACTTTGCATCCCATCGAAAAAAATCCCCACTCCATGCCATACATGGCATTTGGAGCATTTAGGACCCTTTGTAAGAAGTCAGAAAGGAAACTGTTATAAACTTGTATTTGTTGACGCGTATACAAAGTACGTGTATCCCAGAGCTGTTAAAAATACAAAATCACAGTTCGTCATCAAAGCTGTCACCGAGTTAGCATTACATTTCGGTATGCCATCGCGTATAATCTCTGACCGTGGATCAACCTTGGTTGACCGAAAGTTCGAATCGTTCTGCAATGATCATAATATACTGCATATTAAGAATGCAACGGCTACACCAAGGGCTAATGGACAGGTGGAGAGGTATAATAGGACTATTCTCCATGCTCTACGTACAATGTCAGATGACAAAAACGATAAATCTGATGAGAAATTGTCGGCAACACAGTGGGCTATGAATAGTCTCCCACAATCAGTTACGCAAGTATTGTCGCAACAATTAATATTTGGGTTCTCGCCCAAACCAATTTCCAAGGATAAATTAAAATTGATTCTGGTTGACGAGCGTCTTGATAATACACAGTTTGATACCGAATTAAGAGGAAATCTATGAGGAGAAGCATAGGAAAGAATTAAAATAAATCAAGACAAACAAAGGGAAAGATTAAAAATAAAGTTCAAAGCACCAGACAAGTATAACATTGGAGATAAAGTAGTTGTTTTTGGGGAACATCCTGCTACGGGTGAAAGCCGTAAACTAATAAGACGTTTTAGAGGACCATACACCGTAACACAAGTGTTATATGCCGATAATTATAGAGTTGAAGAGAATTGTTCAGTGGACGGTAGAAGACGCTTCAAGGGAACCGTTCCAGCTGTATGAATTTGGAGAAACATCGTCGGAGTTAGAAGAAGATGATTGAGGTCAACCATGAAGTCAGAATAGCCGAATGTAACGAATTTAGTTTTTATTCATTTTTATTTGTTTGTTTATTTAATCGTCGATGCTACATCTGTTATAAAGTAATGGAACTATAATGTATATATATTTTTTTTTCTATGAGTGGTAACACTCTTTTTGAGTTAGTTGCAGATGTTCGCCGCGAGTAGAATAGAGTATTACTTTTTTTTAGAAGAAGAAGTGAATGGAATGTAAAAGTCGTCGAGAGAATAAAAAAGAGGGATTTATAAAAGTGATCCGACATAATCGTATTTTATTTAAAGCAACGTTTCAAATTAATCGATTACACATTGGAGTCTAACGCAACGTATTGAATGTTTTAATCCCAATTGCCCATTCAAGTGGGTGGTATCATTGTATTTATCCATTTACTTTGATAGCCTCAATATTAAGTTTGGAGTTATTCGTTATTCCCATTGATTCCCACTGATTTACATTTTTCCAAAAGATTGTTTGACTAACATTGCTAAACATATTCTGATAATAACGTTTCTTCGCAAAATACTTCTGAAGTTGATTTAAAGTTTTTGATAGTAGTTGATAGTAGCTTCAGGGTCATTAATATCGAAGTTTTTAGTTGAAAGAAAATTATCAAAATATGAATCAAAGAATTATGTGCCGAAAGAATTTAGGCTTGAAAAAAATGGATGAAAAAATAAAATTATGGTCAGTAATTGTGGAATTTTGAGAAGCTACATAATACACACATGATTCCGGCTTAAAGTTTTTTTTTTTTTTTAATTTCTTACGTTAATCTTCTGTACTGAATGTTGTGAATTTTTGTGTGAATAGGGATTTAAAAAATTATTAAGGGTGTCGAAATAAATTACGCATGTGAATTGCATCATCAATGTATTTTTGGCAATTGGTAACTATAGCGGATATTTGTTATTATTTTTAATTTAAAATGTGCTTACATTAAAAAAGGCAAAAAATCAAAACACTTTACTTGTTGACTTCGTTAACTTACTGCGTGTTTATTAATTTTAAATAATGAACGTAATTCAATATTAGATTTTTTTTACCTAATTGCATGTCAATTTGAATGTTACAGTATAAATTGATTACTACTAAAGTTTTATATTTATTTGGTGGCAAAAGGTGCACGTGTAATTGAACACAATTTGAATGACATGTTCATCAGGCCGCCACATCCCTCCCTTAGGTTTGCTTTTGTTTATATATTTTCGTTTTGAGTAGGTAAATAAAGGCCGTGTCCATTTTGCGTCTAATATCCACATATGGTATTCCATGCTTTCTACCAAAAATGATAGAATCGATTAGGGATCACTTTATCTAAAAGCTTATTACAATCTAGCGAATTTATAATAATTATAAATATTTGTCTAAAGATTATAATTTTTATTGTTTCATAGTCGAATCAAATAAATTTCTAAGTATATTTAATATATAGAAACAATTTTAGATAACAAAATTAATAATTTTATTGATTATTTATACGAATTCAATTTAGTCTAGTGTGAACTACGAGTATGAACAATTATGGTTTCTAGATAATTGTTTGAATTATGGAAAAAAATAATTTTTTAACCAAGTCATTTAATGTGAGTGTTTTTAGTTGGAATATTTATCAAGTTTAAGTTTCTTATATATTTTTATATCGTACAAATTGCGTTCTTTGTGTCAGGTTTTCATATAAAACGTCATGTGATAAAAGCTAGATCCCTATCTATACTCGTAGCGTTGTGATACAAGTTTGCGGAAATGACAAACATTATTCTATTTGTGTAATTAAAAAATGATAAAATGATGATTATTTGATTTATATTTTATTGAATGTGTGTGCATTAGCTAAATGCTATCAATTTTCTAAATTCTAACAAACTATTAATTTTTAATGTATACATAGGTTTATGTAGGATGTGACTCAAATTGGTTTAATTTCAATTGTACACATATTCAATTTTATTGGTGAACTGTTAAAGTGAAGGCATTAAACTTAAAAAACCTTATAATAAAATAAAATATTCTAAAGTGCGTAAACGTTAAAGATGATGTCAAGGTATAATCCCTTATTTAATAGTCTATTAAATATTCAGTCAATTATTAATTAAAACTCCATTTCACTACATCTATAAAACATACATGAACAAAAGTTGTTTGTATATTTTAATGTTTTGGACAATTTGGGCGGATCAATGATATGTGGAATAAATGTCATAAGTAGTCCTAAAAAATCAATAAAAATAAAATAATTACATTCAAACTTTACTTATGAAGGACGAGCCGGTTATAACTGTTACAAGTATAACAAAAAAATAGTTTTTAGTGGTATAATGTTACATATGTTGAATTAAATTTATACAAACAAGAAGTGAACTGTATAAATCAATTGTTTCATTTACAAATGGAACTGTCTAGAACTAAAACATTTTATATACGCTAAAAGAACTAATGACTGATTTTATCGGATTTAAAATTATGGTTAGTATTGAGTCCGACTTAATTGGACGTCACATTCATTAATGTTTCATATTCAAAGTCAAATTAAATAATTCACGTAATTTTGGTAATTATACGTATAAATGATACCTTTGGCTAGTTGGTAATTTTTAATAATAGTAAAACTATAACTAAACTAAGTCAGGCTGTCACATTCTCAAGTACCAATTTCGACACATCTCCCAATAATAGAAATAGCCATTACAAATGCATTTAGTAAAAAATATTTTTAATACAGTAGAGTCGCGAGAACATGAACAAAATAAAACCAAGCAAATTCATATTTAAGAGATTGTTCATGTTTACGAATTGTGAAGAAAAGAAATTTTAAATTTTATTGCAGCATTATTCCCTTTTTCCCAAAGTGTATTCTGGGGTTCCGGAAAGATTTTTTATTGGGAAAAAATTATTCTCAATTACAGCAGTTTTGATGTTTGTTTATCCACACCGATTTTATAAAAAAGTTGATGAAAAATGTTTGTTTATATGTAGTTGAAGTTTGTAAGGGTTAAATTACCCAATAATTTTAAAGATAGTATTGTAATAAATAAAAGTTATTTAAATAATTTTGATATAACTAAATTTATTTCCCCTGAATATTTATTCTCCAATTGGCAGAATCCACTTTTGGAAAATGGGGAATAAAAAGTTGGAAGTATTTATCTGGGAATAACTACTGTAAAAAAAAATATTCCCCGTTCCCCGGGAATTACCAGAATAGGGCCACAGGTGTGTAAATATGAAACCGGAAATTTTTAGTAAAAAGTACACGTTCATTGTATGATAATGGTTAAGAGTATTTTACTAAAAGTATTGCCCATTATTAATTATACATTTTGCCCATCTTTTTGGCCAAAAAAACTGTTCTTCTTTTGAGACAAACTACTTATCGAAACATTTTCGTACATTTTCCAAGCCAAGTCTGGCGAGTAAGCCGTATGTGAAAGTATTTCTTAATGAAGTGCTCACAACGTTTCCTTGACCGGTTTTGCTTTGTGTGATGATAATGCACCATGAAGCAAAATCACTTTGTGTTGCCTTTTATCATATTCTGGTAGTTTTTCTAGCAAACCTCGATTCAAATTGATCATTTGTTGTTGGTAGCGTGTAGTATTTACGGTTTCACCAGGTTTTAGCAGCTCTAAATAAATCACACTCTTCTGATCCCACCAAAGCGATTTGGTCTTGCAGTCGATGTCGATGGTGGTGGATTTTCAAAATAGATCCATTTTTCATCACCAGTCATAATTCGATGGAGAAATGACTTTCTTTTGTATCTGGCGAGCAACATTTCGCAATTGGTTGTTCACTTTTCCTGCATTCTTTCATTCAGTTTATGCTGAACCCATTTTCTAAGCTTTTGGATCTTTCCCTTCGTTTTTCACATCAAAATCAACACTTTTGAATTTATTAAACCACTCATAGCATTGCGATTTACCAAGAGCATGCTCACCGTAAGCTTCGACAAGCATTCGCTTGCAGTAGTTTTCTTCAAATGATTGTTATGTATGTAAACAAAAAAGGTACATAAAGCCAACGGTAAATAAAAGGGCGGAATGATTTAATGCAAAACTGTATCAAGCTCAAGGAGAACCCGTTTCTGATTATGTGATTTCGGCAATTTGTTGGAAGATGCCCTGTCAGATAGATTCATTGTTGGGTTGAGAGATGACCGAATTCAACAAAAACTCCTACAAAAGGAAGAAGGAAAATTCGAGAATTTCTGCAATACTTCTTTGAACATGGAAATGTCATTAAAGGAAACAAGGAACATGAATCCATCTAATAATTTCGATCCGACCAGTACCAATTATAACATAAATTTTTGTAGAACAAATGTAAATCAAGCTAGAGGCCGCAGTGAGTCAAAATATCATTTTAATTGCCAAAATGAAGTACCAGTAGGTTCATAAAAAAATCATAGTCCAATACGTACCAAGGAGCAAAGTCGCAACCGAAGTCGTATAAATAGATTGTACAAAAGCCCCATTCGAAATCAACGTTCACAGAAATCATGTGGAAGATGCGGAATTAACAGTCATAATGAAAGCAAATGTCTTGCTAAATATTGCAAGTACTCCAGTCAGACTCACAGCGGAGAATGAAGGTCAACCAATTTCGATGGCAGTAGATACAGGCGCTTTTGCTTCAATCATCAGTATAGTTAAGTTTAAAAAAAAATTTAGTCATTTAAAAATTGTTAGATTGAAATTTTCGGCCATTATTGAGAAGAACTTGATTCGTTCATTCTAATAATATTTTAAAATAGACAGAATTAGGATAACTTAACGTTGTAAGTCAGTCAATCAACCAAACAATAGATGGTTATATAGCGGAGGTACTTATTAAAGATTAGGTAACCCCTATATTTTTCAAGGCGTAAACCGTTCCGTATAAAATAAGGGATCAAGTAGAAATTGAATTGAGCAGATTATGTGAAAAAGAAAATATTAGAGCCTGTCAAATACAGTCAATGGGTAATCCAATAATAGTGGTACCCAAAGCTAATGGTGAACTTCGGTTGTGCATTTATTGAAAAGTGACAATCAATAAAATGGTTGAAACTGAGCATTATCCCTTACCTAAAATCGACGATATTTTAGCAGGATTAGCAAATTATACGGTGTTTCGTGTGCTCGATTTAAGATTGATCAACAAGTGTTAGTTTCGGCATTAATATCCATAAGGGTCTGTTTCGATACACTAGGTTGTCTTTTGGACTAAAAAGTGCTCCGTTCATTTTTCAGTTTGTCATGGACCAAATTTTAATTAATTTAGATAAAGTTTCTTGTTATTTAGACGATATTCTCATAGCAGATTTAAAGGAATTTTAGCTACTGATGCTAATGCTTACGGTGTAGGAGCAATTCTCTCCCATATTGTCAATGGAATAGAGAAGCCAGTATTATTTGCTTCTAGATCTCTATCCCCAGCGGAAAAAAATTATTCGCAGCTTCCGCCGCGAGCTTTAGCAATAATTTTTGGCTTTACAAAATTTCATAAATATTTGTATGGATATCATTTTACAATTTATACTGACCATCAGGTACTGAAGGAAATTTTCAATCCAAAAAAGTCAACTCCACCCGTTGCAGCCGCAAGAATATAAAGATGGGACAGAACCAACTAATATTGACGGGGATTGCATTAAATCATTCAATTTCTCTAATAGTTTGCCACTTCAAACGGATAAAGTAGCAAAAGAAACCCCAAAAGACGAGGAGCTTAGTAACAGAATAGTAATACCGAATAGGTTAAAACAAGATATTTTAAGTCTTTTGCGGGGGACGAAAGGCTTCTATAAGAGGACATGTGAAATAGGACACGGAGATAAAAACCGATTTCCGAACAAACTGGACATGCAATTTTACATGTGTCTTGGAAAAGGGATCCTGAAATGATTTTTGTATAAAGTTCTGGAATATGGCGAAGTAGGATGGAATTTGACTATTCCTTAATCGATTTTACTGAAATTTAGTATGCGCGATGGAAATGGGATTCTAAACTGACTTTTGGATTTCTTGGCAGTTACAAAGAGATAACGCTACAACCCGGAAAATGCGTGTTGTAGGGTTATCTACTATATTTGTAACTTCCCCCCATGTTCTGAAACTATCCAGTCACCATTTTGCGATGTTTCTAATATGACTGTGTGAAGGCAGTAAGTGATACATGCAAAAATTTCCGGTAAGATAAAAAAATTCAGCGCGCTGATTGGTTGATTTGAATTACCTTAAACCACAAAAAAAGTCGTATGTCGAGAATATATGTAAAATTTTGCCGTACGAACTTTTTTATGTTATGACATTTAATAGATTTAACATTTTACTTATCATAAACTTATAGTTCTCACCGTTTGAAATTTACATAACATTAAAAAAGTGACACAACTTTTTTACGGTTATGTAAATTTACCATACGACAAAAAATTTGTCATATATGTACAAAATTGAAGCAAGTTCGATTTTTTATTTTTGCCTTAAAGGTTTTCAAGATGGCCGTTTATTCACCAATCAGTGCGCTGTATTTTTTACCCAAAGGAATTTTTTTTTGCATGTGTGCCTTGACGGTAGAAGTCTTCCGCAGGATAATAGTGGTAAAATTTGAATACATTGTTATTTAAATAGGTCTTGATTGACTTATAGTCAATCCTGGCGCTCATATCAGCCATAGATTCGGATCTTAGAATTTCATCGAAAAATTTACTGAAATTCTAGTATGTGATAAGTTTGAATAGGTAGTTTATTGCTAATAAAATTAAGTTTGCCTTTTTCATTTGATTTTTGTATGCCTAAAAAATTTTTTACAGAGTTTTCTTGCTTTGGTATTATATTGGGTCTAATAATGTTTTTATTGGCCCCTGTTTCTATGAATATTTTGATAATTTGATTGTTTTACTTATCTCGACATTTGAAGTACGGTAGGAAATTTAGTACTCCGTTTCGGAATTTTGGTCTGCTTGAAAATTCGTTGAACCTTTTATTCGTATTGAATTTACATAAGAAGGCATAGGCCTCCTGTATGTTTTTGGGTTTTGCCGCTTGGACGAAACCGAAATACGGTTTTCTCAAACCTGAAATAAAGGCCTAGGGCGTCTTCCTCAATGAATGAGCATATCGCCTGCCATGAATTACAGGCAAACCTCGTTTAACGAACGTATTGTGTCCCTGAACCGTTCGTTAATTGAGGTTTCGTTGTGCGAGGTAAATAATTTTATGTGCTATTTTTGGCGAAAAAATATATGGTATGGTTTTTAAAACTTTACCATTTATGTACATAAACTGTACTTATAATAATATTCGAGGTTTGAAGTTCGTAATACGAGATTTTACAACAAATTTTGGATGTTCGTTAATTCGAGGATTCGTTATTCGAGGGTTCGTTAAACGAGGTTTACCTGTATTATATGTTGGGGTTTTGTTTAGTCGTCTAAAGCTTCTAACAGGATTCGCGATCTCCGGTCAGACATAGTATGTCTTTTGCCTTCCCCTCTATTTTGATTTTCACCGTTTGGAAATATTCGAAAAACGCAACTTTGATGAATCTATTTTTTTATAAAAGTTGCCTCTTCTAAATAAAAGTTGCGTTTTTCAAATTATGGTTGTTAATTTTATATTAACACATTTCGATAGTTATAGGGATTCACAATACTTAAAATTTGTAATTAATATGTTAATGCAGGTAACCCTCGATTAACGCGGTATATTGGTTCTTCAAAACTAGCGCGTAAAACGAAACCGCGTTAGTCGGGACATAAATCTAATTTGAAACCACAACGTCAGGCCACGACCTTCCAACAGCCATTTAGAGTTGATGGTTTCAATTCTTCAATAGAATGCGCAATGAATGAAATGCATTTTATCATCGTGTAACTCTTCCATACATCGCTAACAGTCAGTTCGGAATTGGCATCTAATTTGTCTAGAATAAATTCGAATGTTTTACGTATGAAATTTGCTATATTAATATTACTTTAATTGCTTTATTTTTATTCAGATAAAACTTTATAGATAACAAAACCAAATAACTAATATAAAAGCAAATAACAATGTACAATTAAAAAGTAAACATATGTAAATTATTGTTAAATAATTTGATTTAAAAATATTATTGTAAAGAATTTTTCCTCAGGACTACCTTTTCTCTTATTCTTCGAAAAAAACAATTTCATTTAAATCCAAGTTTGTTTCAGCATAATCCACCCCTATATTGAAAGCCTTTATTACTTCGTCGATGTCATGAGAACTTTCTTCAATTGAATCCGAAATTTGACCATTTACTTCTAAAATATTATCATCATTCACATCAACCATTGTTCCAATAGTTTCATTGGATCCATCAGCCCAGTCCAAAATTTCATCATCAGTCAAATTTTCTTGCGGTAAAAGTCGACGATAAAGTTGTGCAAGTGGTATATTATCTTCCTCTTCATAAAGTTCTAGGCTCTCATCATAAATTTCATTGTTGGAAGCAAATAATTTTTTAAATCCTTGTATAATAACAGAAGGTTAAACTTCATCCCAAGCAGTTGTTATCATAAATACAACGTCTTTTAAAGTAAATTGTTTAAGTTTATCACTTGTAGAATCACCAGACGTTGTTAATAAATTACACATTAATTTTTTTCTATATGCCAGTTTCATAGACTTAATAATATTTTGGTCCAATGGTTGAAGAATAGAAGTAATGTTACTTGGCAAAAACATAACAGAAATAGCACCAACAGCTGTTATAAGTTCTTGTTCCGACAAATGACATGTTGCGTTAACTAGTAGTAGCACTGCCTTTATAGGCAGTTTTTTCGACTCTAATTAACGAGTTACCTCAGGTACAAAACTATTAAAAAACCATAGAGAGAACTTCAACGAATCCAACGCTATGCGATAAGTGCTCGCGAATCTGCCATAAGGATCTGCTATAAGGAGAAATAGCGTCATGGAAAATTTTCGAAAATCACCCGAACCGTAGAGAAAACTACAACGAATCCAACGCTATGCGATAAGTGCTCGCGAATCTGCCATAATGATCACTTCTAAATACCATAAAATACCATAACCCAAAATAGCGTCATGGAAAATTTTCGAAAATTACACGAACCGTAGAGAAAACTACAACGAATCCAACGCTATGTGATAAGTGCTCGCGAATCTGCCATAAGGATCACTTCTAAATACCATAACCCGAAATAGCGTCATGGAAAATTTTCGAAAATTACACGAACCGTTGAGAGAACTTCAACGAATCCAACGCTATGCGATAAGTGCTCGCGAATCTGCCATAAGGATCACTTCTAAAGACCATCACCCGAAATAGCGTCATGAAAAATTTTCGAAAATCACACGAACCGTAGAGAGAACTTCAACGAATCCAACGCTATGCGATAAGTGCTCGCGAATCTGCCATAAGGATCACTTCTAAAGACCATAACCCGAAATAGCGTCATGATTTCGAAAATCACACGAACCGTAGAGAGAACTTCAACGAATCCAACGCTATGCGATAAGTGCTTGCGAATCTGCCATAAGGATCACTTCTAACAATCGGTAGAAAAATGGTAAAGAATCCAATGGTGCTCGAGGCAAGAGCTTGCGAACTATAAAGACTACTTATAGACCAAAACTTATATTTAAGGACTACTTCTAATGACCAATTCTCGATAAAGAGGAATTCTCACGAATTGCTCTTGTTACGTATGTTTTGCTGTTTAAATTCTTGAAAACTAAACCGGTTTCATCAGAGTTATAAATCTGCTCTGGAAGCAAATTTTCTATTCTTATTTTTTCAACAAATTCGTTAATGAATAAAGGTATTTGTGACTCAGCAGCAGATAGTTATTCTCCACAAATTTTTAAAGTTCTAATGGAATATCGTTTTCTAAAGTTTTGAACCCAACCAACACTAGCTTCAAACCTTTTTTCTAGGCATAAATTTGAGTGAATATTAATAGCCTTGACTTGTAGTGCTTCGTTGTTTAAAACATTGTGTTTAATTCTTTCATTGAGAAACCATGTATACAACTCTCGTTCAACCTCTGGAAAAACAGCTTTTGAAATTCTCCTAACTTTCTTTGGATTCATTTTCGTGTTTTCTGCAAAATCTTCAATTTTTTGCTTATTTTGTATTATTCTACAGATTAGAGCTTTTATTGATACTAGAGATCTTGCACAAATCCTTGATTTTCTCTCCCTTTGCTATTTTCTCAAGAATAGAGCATTTTTCACGAAGAGTTAAGTTTGGTTTTCGTATTTGCTCATTATAAAAGGGTGACGTAAAAATGTTGATACGCGATAAAATATTGCAATTCAGCACAGAAAACACAACAATATTATAATAGTTGTCTTTTGCAAATAAATTTTAATAAATGAATCTAAAAATAGTTGCGTTCACAAAGGTTGCTTTATACGAAAAGTTGCATTTTTCAAAGTTGCGTTTTTCGAATATTTACTGTATATTTGAAATTTCTATTGCCGTAGTATTGGTCCAATACACGCAAAGTTTCTTCGACTGTTTTTAGCCAAGCCGTTACCTGTTTCTATTACCATCAAAATGTGGTATTGAATTGATGGGGTCAGTTATTCGGAAGAGGTTGGTAACCTGTTTGTTCTCTCTAAGTTCCTTAGGAGGTTCCTCCATTTTTTTATTCAGGTAGCGACACATGGGTACAATAGCAAAACTTTAAATAGAAATTTCCCATGTGTTCCTGATAGCTTGCTACCCAGAGTTAATAAAACGCAGCTAATGCTGTACAAACGATAATATTTAATAATATTTATGTTCTGCATATGAAATTGAAAGGATAGATAGGGACAGTTATATTTTATATATTCATCTCTTTATAAGCAAAAATTATTTGTATAAAATATGCATTTGAAATTCTGTTACAGTTCTCGCCCATACAAATTATCTCTCTTTACATCTTATTCTATGCATTTTCAACTTTTATCGATTCAAATTATGAAAAAAGAACCAATTGGAAATCCCTGGATGGTACGAAAATATATGTAACACATATTAAGTATTATGTAAGCAAATATAGGCATGCGAATGTGTACAAGAAACACAGTACAAGACTTTTTTTAAATCAATTTCTGAAATAAAAAAATTCTTCTAAATAATTCAATTATTATTATAATTAATATTATTATTATTATTTGTTTTTTTTGTCTATTTTCAGTTCCATTTAATAATCTAATTTAGGTAAATTTTACAAAATGACGACATCACGTTGGGATAAATTTGTTTTGCTGATGTGGAAAAATTGGCTGTTACAATGGCGTCATAAAATTCAAACAGCTGTAGAAATATTCGTACCTGTGTTATTTAGTGCCCTATTAGTATTAATCCGTAGTCTAGTTGAACCAGATGTAATAACAAATTCTACTGTATTTAATCCATTGCCTCTAAACAATAAAATACCTGAGTAAGTAATTTTTTATTTAAATCGATTTGTTTTGTTTAAAAATATATTTTAATTATTAAAAATAAAATCATTTTTACATTTTATAGACGTAGAGGTTTCAAACATAAATTAAAATCTAAATTATTTAAAAGGTATTGAATATGATGTTTTTTGCTTGTTTATTAATTCGGTGTTTACTTTGGTTTTTTAGTAGCAAGAGCTTTAAATTAGACTGTACTGACTTATTTTGTAATTTTCATAATGTAGTTGCTATATAATTTATGAAATATTTGAAATTTTTATTAATGCTTATTAGTTAATACACATAGTATTAGTGTCATTACCTCTAAAATTATTTTATTTTGATATTTAGGTTTGCTTTACATGGACTTCTTTCTATTGCATGTTATTTCCATTCCGTTCGAAAATTAAATTTTAACTAATTAACTAATTTCAAATTTTGTCAAACACAAAATATAATTTAACATTGTTATACTTTGAAAAATAATATTAATTAAAACAAAAGAAACTGGCCATTTAGAGTGAAAACTTTAATTTACATCCGTATAAGTATATTTACAAAAAAATAACGATGGAGTAAATTAGCCCCTCTGGAGCGTATTCCATTTTTTAGGAATAAAGGTCTATAGGGATTTCTTCTTTTCTGGAATGGCATTTAAATCAAACGTAGAAAGTAAATAAGGCCCAGATCGTTACTCAAACCGAGACGCAAAACTCACACTTGAACTATGACAAGCAAACTGAAATTCAGAGAGTATACATAAGTTACAAATAGAAGACAAATAAGACAAATTCGCGGCTTGTGTGACTGAAACAAAGTTACTGGCAATAGGAAAGTGAAACTTAACTAAGAAAGTTTAGCTGAAACGAGTTCCCCTGACCTTACTGCAGTTTGAGTTTGTCTGCTCAAGCATAAGTTACAGTTTGTTACTTTTCATCAACTTTTTGTTCATTGACATATCAAGAGCGTTCAAGTAAAGTTTTATTGATGTCATTTCTTGCGTTTATAACGTACTCTCTTGTCCTCGAATGACCTATGAGATGAGGGATGATTTTTGAGTGATCTAATAAAGGATCTTCAATAACACTAGTTTTTCCTGGCTGAAGGCAGTCTCTTAGCGGTCACTGTTTTTTAACGTAATAGTTTTCTCGGTCTCTACTATTTTAGAGACATTTAAAACAGGGGTACTTCACAGAACCAGGCTGCTGCCCTAGCAGTATTGTTATAATTTTTAAATCCCCACAAACTGGCCAATTGTGCTCCGAGTACTTGATTTTTGCAAAATATATCCTAGATCTCCATAATTATCTCCCATAGAGATTGAGTGTTTAAATCATTCATAAGTGCTGGTGTATTTGTGCAATACACCAATGAAGTTTTTTATCTTTGGTAAAGTGCTTCCGAAATTTCTTTTCTCTTTCTCGATAAATCAAATATTTGTTTCCAGGGACTAGCAAGTTTTGACATTTCAGTTCACTAACTAATTTTTCACTAACTAATGCATATCTCCTAATCAAATTATTGAGGTCATTCTGAGTGAATAGTATTAGAACATTCTCTTCTTTAGGTGCAATATACTCTTCCTCACTCTCCTCCGTTTCATTTTCACTGCTGTAAAATACTTCTCCGCTGAACGCTTCACTTCCACCTACGTTATCCTTTGAAACATCCAAGACTTTATTGTTTGAAAAAAAGAGTTTGAAGTAATTGGGCTTTACAGGTTTCGTCATTCAACATACATCTGCGTACTTTATATTTGACTTATTCTTAAAATTAAAACCCTTCATTTCGATATTATAAAAGTAACGTAAAAAGTAAGTAAAGTGTCTTCAATTCCTTCTTGCGAGGATCGTGTTCAAGATCATCTCTGGACCGTAATTTTTCTCTAAGTATGTTTTTTCAAATGTTTTATCATAACTTCCTTGACTTATATCCTTAATATAAAACAGATCAACTTGCACCATAGCAAGTGGGCTTTCTTTTAAAGCTCTTATTTATGAATGATGTTCTGCTAATCTTGCGGCTGTGCTTATCAATATCGGATCCAATTTATCTTATTTTGAACTGGTTATAGCTTCAGTATATCTACCGTATGATTCTGGTTATCCTCCTGCTTCTGAAGGACTAACCAGAGACATAATGTGGTGTAAGGATAAAAATATCCCGCTTTTAATCGGTTGTGATGCTAATGCACATCATACTATGTGGGGTAGTACGAATCTTAACAACAGGGGTTCTGCTCTGCTCAACTATTTAAGCACTGTTGAACTTGAAATACTAAATAAAAGTTGTGAACCAACTTTTGTTAATTTCGCCCGGTGGTCTATTGTTGATTTAGTTTGAACCCTCTGGTATAGGTGCTTCTCTTTTAAAATAAACCTTAAAAGACCACCGTCTACCAACAATATCGTAAACGGAAATTAAATTCTTAGATTCTTTAAATTCTTGATCCTTCAATTAGTATTCGGTCGGCTAAAGATATTGAATTGCAAGCATCGGCGTTGTCGAAACTATTATCCACTTGTTACTAAGCAATAGGATTGGAACAAATAGATGAATCGATTCTTGATCTAGACAGCTTTCCAATTTCAGTCAGGGTACCCAAAGGTTGTCCTCAGAGAGGTGTACTCTCCCTTCTGTTTTCCCTTCTTATCAAACTGCAAGAATCTGGTTTCATCGTACAAAGTTATGCTGACGATTTTGTTATTACAGTTGCTGGTAAACACTTAAATGTGTTATCTGAGTTGACGCAACATGCTTTACCTATTTTTAAGGAGTGGTTTGTTAACAAGGGTTTACAGGTCAACCACGCGTGTTTCAGTTGCCTTTAGTGAAGATAAGATAAGAGTGTTTGCTGGGTTCATTTATGTGTAATATACATTTTGCACCCCAGGTTTACCCCTTTTACAAATCAAATTAAACATTTTGCCAAACAAATGCAACCTTTTACAGATCAAGTTTTTGATTAGAAAAGTTTGTATTTGATTGCAAAAGTTTGATTGTGATTGATAATAGATTAAATTTCTTCTGTATAAGGTTAATCATACGGATATCATCATAAGGTCATCTGCTTTGCTACTAACCATCTTGATGTTCATAAAAATCAAGAAGATATTGTTGAACCTTTCTTCTTAGAAAAATATCTAACCGCAACTGAAAATCATTTCTAGTTTCCTTCATTAAGTGCGCCCTTGTCTTTAGAAAGCAAATCAACGTATACTTGAGCCAAACCAGTCAGTCTCTACAATCAATTAGCGGTCGTTCGGCATATAGTTTCTCATTTACCGGATCTTTTGATTACCGGTAAACGGTAAATAAAAATAAACCCGGTAAAATCTGTTCATTTTGAAAAACTATTTTAAATACATACAAGGAAAATGCAAATGCCAAATTAATTTTGAAATTCGTGAATGTGTTTTACGGTTATTTTTGGCGGGGTTCTCCCGATTTTGAAAATTCCCGTCGCTTCCCGATTTAATATCCTTTTTTTAACTTTTACTTTTGATCCTTTTTAAAATTTCTCGAAATTTTTGGAGTTTAGCATGGAAATGAGATTTTCGATATTATGTGAGTATGTGTGAGATTGTCGAGTGTATTTAATAGCTCGATGATACTCGAGAATCTTAGAGCCTATATTCGAAGAAAATGATTGTTCGATATTTACGGATTATCCGATTCTATTTAAGGGTTTCATGCTTAATGGATATCGTTTCATTGAGCTTAACCCTAAGTTGCTTAATAGTATTAGTAAAATTAAGTTATATTTACACGAATTTTCAAAACTTTTCGAGATTTTCGTGGGTTTTCTAAATTTTTACAGGCTTTCTGAAATTATTCATTAATATCCAGATTTTTCAGTATTATTGAAATTGTTCGAGTACAACAAGTGTTTTTACGGGCCCAAGAAAAATTTTGCGGAGGGGGCGGTATTTGTAGCTACGCCACAGCTGATTCGACATCTTTTGATGCCGCGCGTGTTTGTAATTTATGTTGATTTGCAATTCTAGTTGTGTTAACTCTTCCCCCATACAAGATCCGCGTCTCGTGGGTCAGAAATGCAGGCTAATTGGTTGGACTCCATACTGAGTTTTTATTAAAAGGACGAGTATTATGATGAAAATTATGGATGTTATACCGAATTCTACAAAGGCTGCTTCCTTATGTTTTGTAAATAAGTTTTGTAGTTCATCTACATTATTTAGGTGCAGGTTGCGAACGTATCCTGGGTCTATTTTTACACCTTTTTCTGTTATGTTAGGTTATAGTACTGTTGGTATAGTATTTGTTATTTCCTAATGTATCTGCTGGTGAAAGTTGCATTGTTCACCTTAATTGTTTCATTGTCATATTGTATCAGGAAGCTTCCCTCAAGGTGTTTATTATTGTGATGGGGGTATCGATTATCTCATTCTTGTTGAATTGGTAGTTACATTAGGCATCTAATCCCCTTATGAGCCGGTTGATGCAGTGGTCGGATTTAATTTCTTCGAAACAGTTTATCGCACAAAGTATAGTTTCACGAAAAAGTTTGCATTTTCGAATGATCCCAAACATTTCGTTTTGGTTTACTAGAAGTTCGTTATATTCCAGGGGGTCTATTACGAAATTTTTCGACTTCGAATTTTTACGATATCGAAAAAATTCGATACGCCGCGGATTGATCCTATTATGAAATATAACATTTACAAAAAATTTATTTTCCACAAAAACACAAAATACCATAAATTTTACAAAATCCGCCAACTAAATAGCAGTCGAATTTTGCCATGTGCGTTCGAAAAAATCCGCTGCGAATTTCCTTTCTTGTTTCATAATAGGGCGGATTTTTTCGATATCGTAAAAATCCGAAATCGAAAAATTTCATAATAGGCCCCCAGTTTGTTGTCCATTTGTTTGTTGCGCTTAATCATTGATCTTACCATAGTGCGATTGTATTCCCGTTTACTTGTTTTTGGTATCGACATGACATTAATATTGATTTGCGTATTCTATTGCTTCTATCTCATTAGAATATGGAAGGGTTTCGATTTCTGCAACCAAGCGACATATTTCCTCTTTTTCCTTCACTTATTGTCATTTGAGTCTTCGTATAATTGATCAACAATTTTGTTGTATTCATTGAGAATCTGCTATGCTGTGTTCATTAAGGCATTGTTGATTGTTGATTTTGACTTTCAATCCACTTCCATGCGGAGCCGATTCAGTTGATTGACCTTTGAGTTCTGATACTAACTGCTTGGTTTGGTTCGTTTGGTGAATCAATTGAGGTCGAAGACTGCTTTCTGCGTCAATGTTGCCAAGTGAAGTTGTATTTCTGTTAATTATTTCCTCATAGTCGGTCAAGTTGATGATATGGATTAATTTGAAGTTTCGTCCAGTGCCTTGTGTGAGAGTTACTGTTGGTGTTGTACATTTGTAGATGGTAAGTGAGCTTGTCAAACCCAATATTCAGAAACTGGAAAGAAGAAATTATTGCGTTAAATTTTTTATTTGAGTTTTGTGGACTCGTTTCCCGAAGGCGGTTGTAATTGTGGGACGATTATCTTTGGCCACAGTTTCTTCTTTAAATCTGGGTTTCTCTTTTCCTTGTATTTTTTTGATTGTATAGTGTATATTGTTTCTCCTGGTTTATATTTTCTTGGTTTATGTCTCTTTGCGTTTTCCCTTGTGATGTTAGTTTTTTGATTTTTCCTGAATTTTTCTGCCACATCCTCGTTGACCTGATCTTTGAAGTCTACAAGACTTTGATAATTGATTCTTTGCATTTTCCCCAAAAAAATTGTCGCTAGGCTTACGTTCAATAACTGAATGTACGGAGTTGTTGTAGCGGTGTCTACTACGATATTAACCTCAATAGTTCCTTCATATTTAATTGCTTATATTCTAGACGTCTTATTATCTCAATGACAGTAGAGTGTACTCTCTCGATGACTCCATTTATTTCACTTCGCTGGAATGGTGTTTAGTAAACTTCTATCCCTAAGGTACTCAGATAGTCCACTACTTTAATAATAATCGGGCAATTGTGAAATAGTGAAATATTTTTATTATTTTGTCTCTGTTGTGTAGAACAACTTGGTGAATTTAGAGAATTTATCCACGCATGAGATGAATTTTCCATTTTTTTATCTCGATTATATCCATATGGAGTACTTCTGTTGGATATGTTGGAACTGGCGTTTCCTGGAGCTCTACTCGATTTGGGTGTCTGTCATATATACTTTGTATTAGGTTGGCCATTCGCGGAAAATAGTAGCGTTCTAGAATATGTTCCTTGTTTTCAACGTGATTTTTGTGTGCTTGATTCTGCTCTTCTGTTATAATTTTGAATTTATTTTCCTCGTTGCTGATGCCTTGGACAGACCACTCTTTATGTTAGACGTAATTTCAATTCTTTGAAGACGATCTTGTTATTTGAAGACGTCTTGTAACATTTGGATATGTTCTTATGATGGTTGGATTGACGTTATCATTTGGGATTTTTGTTAGAGTTCCTTTATTTATTTCCGGTAGGCTGACGTAGGATGACAACACCTCTTTGACAAAATGCTTGGCCTTTTCTGCTAAGTCGATTTTCACTTTTTTTGACTGTATTGGCCTAATTTATGCGTGCTAGTTAAATAATTGGCGTGAGGTTAGTTAAACTCCTTTAAATTATCTGTACTCTTTAGGTTTCGGATAGCTGAGACTTTTTTTAAATCTGACCTAATTCCTTGGTTTATGAATTCCGTTTTGTCAAGGTTGGACCCGTAGGTTGGCTTTTTCAAATTTCGAAAATATTTTTTCGACATTGATTAGGTGCTCTTTGTCGTTTTTTCCTCCGAATATGATGTTATCATCAATATAAACATAGCAGAAGATTCGTCGTCTATCATTCTTTGGAAGATAGCCGGAGCATTTTTTAGTCCGAAAGGTAGTCTTAAGAATTCATATTTTCCATTCATTGTAGAAAAAGATGTTTTCGGAATATCCTTTTCTTTCATCCTGATTTGATGAAACCCTGATGTAAGGTCGATGTTCGTAAATAACCTTGATTTTCCAAGATTTGTCAACGTTTTTGATATACATATTTGGTATTGGATAAGTGTTTGATACTGTGATGGCCTTTATTCTTTTGAAATCTATAACTATCCTATGTTTTTTTTTATGCCTGAGCCATCCAGATTTTTTTTCGACTACCCAAATTGGTGATTTGTAGGGGCTTTTAGATGGCCTTATGATTCTATCTTTTAGAAATTAATCTATTTGCTTGTCCACTTCTTGCCTCATGCTGACTGGAAACGGATAGGATTCCGTCTAGATTCGTGTTGATGCCCATTTGCATTTGAAAAATTCTCCAGATATTATTTTATTGATCTTGATGCCACCTCCCGCTGATTTTATTTTAAACGGGACATTATTGGGAATTGCTCCTTCAGCTAGTTCAGGTTTGATGAAATTCTGGTTGGCTCTCGTGCCGATTAAAAATTTGAGAGTGTTGTTTTGTATTCTAGGTATGATATGCTAGACAGGCTTTCGTCACAAAATTTACCTCTCTGTTTATTTTTTAAGGTTCGTCTTCGAATGTCTCGATTGCTTTATTTCTCCATTGTGGTGGTATTGAATTTTGGTTTATTCGTAGATTTTTGTGAATTGATATAAGAAAATTGATTGATTGGAGTTGTTACCGAGTTATTAACGTTCCTTTTATGAATCGCCAAATTTCTAAAACTCATGTTTTGAATTTCAAGGCAGAATCCATAGGCTTTTGGAAGGGTGGTTGGTTTTTGGATGATTAGCATTCTTAACAGTTCTCCATTTAACCCTTTGATGAAAACGTCCAAAGCTTGATTCCTCTAGCTTTCAACTAGAACATCGATGGTTTCTGTCTGATAATTCACTTTGGCGTCAAATTCATCAACCACACATCGTCGAAGATGTTATATGATATTAAGGCCGCATCGGCGTTTCCTCTAATATTGTTATGTATGTGTTGCATTATTGTTCTATAAATTGGTTTGTCGCGGACAATATTGTCATAGAATGTTTTCGACATTGTATTCCCAAGAAACATATTGGGTGGGCGAATTCCGTTGAATTCTCACAGTTCCTTTAAGCAATCTTGTAATTTACTTATATCTTTAAGGTTCTGTTCGTTTTATGGGGTTATGAATTTTGTTGTTTTTATTGTTGGTGCTGGAACTCTCTCGTCTCTTTAGTATTTCAAGTCTCCGCTCGATTTTTTTTTTTTTTTGAGAATTCGATGTTTAGTGCTTCGGTTAATTTGGTTAACGTATCTTGGATTTGATCAAATTGTCTCATCATTATGATGTTTCACTTGTTATTATTAAAAAGTTTTAATACATTAAGACTAAGGGGCTGTGGATTAGTTTGTGGATATCTATGGATTAGTTTCGCCACAAAGGTCTTTATTTAAAGGTTTTTGTACAATCTGAATATGCTGTATTTCTCCCGTTTGGCGATGTTGCGTTAAGCCCCCCTTCTTATGTGTATAGCGTTTAAATCTTTTAAGATTAGCCTAAATTTGCCGTTTGCCAATTAAGAGTTTTGTTCGTAGATTTATTAAAAAATGAACTTATTATCTGTTTATCGTTTACATTACAAACGAAAACTAAATAAAACTCAAAAAATGTTATGATTTTATTCATAAAAAAAATGGAGGTGTGGCCAACACACGACTTTCTTTTACGAACAGAGAATTTTGAGAAATTTTATTTTTTTTTATAACTTTTTTTTAATTTTTTTTTTTTTATTTTTATTTGTTTTTAATTTTTGGAAACATTTTGTATTGAGTAGTTTTTTGTAAACCTTATACTTTTTAAGATATTTGCAAAATAAATTTTCTGGACCAAGGGAGTGGCCACTTCCGGTTAGCCGATTTGGAGTAAAATTCACTGGGACCTCCCAATTTATCAAAAAAGCTTAAATCTGAAGTTTCAGTTCGATTGGTTAAACCATCTGGGCTGTAGGGAGGACACAGACAGACTGACAGACAGACACCATTTCGAAACCCACTTTTTCAGACTCAGGGGACCTCAAAACAAATAAATCTCAAAAAATCTCAAGGTTCAAAATTTTCATGATTACTATACTTTATTTTACTAGAGTAAAAGAAAGTAAAAAGAGCAAAGTAATTTACAATATTCTCAAATAACTAGAACATGCTTACGCGTGTTCTTGCATGTGTTTGACGTGCTTGTTTGTAATTTATGTTGAGTTGCAATTATAGTGGTGAGTTACATACAAGCAATTTAAGGGGTTGGCTTATGATTTTAAGGGGTTTACGATTTTTAGGTTTGTTAGAAATTGTCTAATCTGTTTTATCTTACAAGCCGCACCTCTCTATTAAACTTTATAATAAATTTTCTGACTGAAAATTACTTAAAATGTAAAACTTTAAAGTCGCATCGTATTTTTTCACCTCGAAGCCTGGGTTTATCAAGGAAAACCAAAGGGGCCGTTATGGTGTTTATCGAATAATTCGATTATCAAGAAATCCGATTCGTTTGGGATACTATCAAATCAACCGAATTGCGAATTATAAAATATGAAATTTTGTGTTTTATTTTATACATAATTACAAAAATCTCTTATAATTGTAACACTAAATGGGGCCCGCCACGTTACCTCACTGTAATTACTGTTTTTATTTTCAACTTACACTGTAACGCTACCCCATTTGTTACTCCTGGAACACGTGTCAGGCTGTATACCAACTCCACAAATAACTATTTAATACACGTTTATTTAAAACACCACATCTATACCAATAGCACTTATTTATTTAATAAAACATTAATTCAAAATCATTAATTCCAGATTCTTTTTAATTAGTAAAACTAAATACTCTTCATGAGTATCGTATATATTTTTCTCACAATCAAATGAGAATATCATGACATCTGGTGCTTGTTCTTTAAGCATTTTATAAAAAGCCGAAGCCTTTAAAATGTGGATCTTCTTCTCCGTTAATAATGCATTTTTTTGATCAGGATCTGTGATGAATTTTAGCCGCTCTTTGAATCTTAAGCAGGTAGAGCATGCATCGGTTAATGGTGAGCCAAATCCAATGTTATACTCTTTATTGAATATAGATCGAAAAAAACATTCCTTTACCCGACTCATTCAATTCGTTGTACATCCTCCACAATTTTTTTATGGATAGCTCGCACGAAAGGTATTTTCGTTGTGTTTGCGAACGACAATAGTGACTTTCAGTACACTGTAGCGATTCTATAAAACGTTTCACAGATTTTTTTTTGCTTAGCTGCTTGTGGGATGTATGGTCTCCTCCTCGTCTTTCCTTGGGCAGGGTCGCATTTTGATGGAACTTCTTACCAATGTTACAAACGCGATCTTTTCGAATGCCTAAAATTTCTAAGAATGCCTTTTGGCAAATCCTTTTTCTTTCTGTGTCTTGACAAACAATAAAATATTTCATACTAACGGAACGATTTTTTTGCGAATCTTCTAAAACTCTTCGTCTTTTTGGAGTTTCGGATTGTAAATGTTTTAGAATAAATGTGTCTTGGTCGATTTTGGTTGTGCATTTGTAAAATCGCGCATGAAAATCCATTATATCCTTCATTGTGAGATTGTGACAAAAAAAAAGTTTTAATGACCCGGCTACATGTTTACATGTTGGGAATTCCGGTAAAGATTTAGGTTTGTACCTAAAACAATAACAATAAAAAGATTAAACAAATTACATATAATTTTAATTTAAAAATAATATGAAATTTACTTTAAGTAATTACTTACCTTTCCTGTTTTTGTTGATTACGCTTGGAATGGGAAGAGTTGTATGATTTTTTTCGAGCATTTCTTGCGGTCTCAGGTTCTATATTTTGTGTAACCGATTCCATGTGTATAAAGGTATTTATTAAATTTAAAATTAATTAAAATAACACACAAAATGTTGATACTTCAGTACAAAAACTTTAGCCGTTATAAAAAATGACTCTCTTCAATTTCCTTTTAAAAATTTTAAAAAGAAATAAAAAATATGTCACGTGATCAAAACAACCTGAATATATTGGCTATTGGATATATCGGTTTTTGCTTTTTATTTCGGTATGAAAATATCGGGTTTTGCATTTTTTTCTAAAGTTACAATGCAATTAACACTGTAATTATGGTTCTTTGCAAATATTCATTTCTAAATTCGAATTCTACTATTCGAGCTACGTTCAGTGATATGCATAATTCATTTTTGAAAAAAAATGGATTTATCGGTTTTTGCATTTAGACCCCTCATGTCTTCTCTCTATGTCTATGATTTTTGTTCTACCACCCGTTTCGTTTTTTCCATTTTTTCGTTATTCCTTTTCAGGGTTGTCCCTGTTTTTCCGGGTTGAAAATAGTTAGTACTTCGCGACTTCCCAATTTCTTTTTTAATTCGTTGTTCATTTTGTTGTTCATCCGTCCATTCAAAATCGATGTGTTTTTGTGTTAGACGTGTCAGAGGTTCTACTATTGTTCCAAAATTTTCGAAAATAGATTGCCAATCCAACAAACTGTCTAACTTCGTGTTTATCCTTAGGGGCAGGATAGTTGGTTATCGCATCTGTCTTAGTGGTTCCCGTGTTAAGCGTTCCCTCTGAGACCTCATATCCCAAAAATTAGACTTTCTTCTTTAGGAACTCACACTTCTCCAATTTTAGTGTTAGTCCGTGCCGTTGTAAAACGGCTAATAATTTTGTAATTTTGGCATACCTTCTGGTATCGTTCGGCTAGGTACAATAATGTCGTCTATGTACACGACAATTTCGTCATTCATTTCACGCGCAATTCTATTCATCAACCTTTGGCACGCTGCTGGAGCATTTGCCAAACCAAATGGCATCCGCAGAAACTCATAGTGACCGTCAGGAGTAACGAGGGCTGTAAGCGGTATAGATTCCTTTGCTATCGGAATCTGATAATATCCCGATGCTAAATCTAGCACCATAAAATAACTACACTCTCCTAACCTTTGTATCTGGTCATCGATTATTCGTAACGGCAATCGATCTCTACGTGTTCGTTCATTCAACCGTCTGTAATCGATGCACATCCTCGTCTCCCCAGATTTCTTCTTTGTCAAAATGATTGTGCTGGAATAAGGTGAGTCCGAATTCTGAATAATTTTGTTCTGCAAAAGCTCATCAATCATCACCTTTACCTCATTGCGCTGGTGATACGATAAACGATATGGACTATATACTATACTGGATCGGGATTCACTAATTTTATTTCCATCTCAATTGATTCAGTTTTCCCCAACTCCGACTGGTTGCATGCCAAGCAATTCTTAAACTGACTAACCAAACTCACTAGGTTTTTACGTTCTTCTTACGTCAAGGAATCATCTATCTTGATCTTAGCCTCAAACATTTCACCATTTATTTGATTATATATCTCAATTTGTCTACTATTACACACTTGTAATTGTTTGCATTCAATATTAACGCTTTCATCATTTGATTTCTCATTCGATGAACTGGTTCTTATTGAAAATAGATTGACCTCACTAAACTCGATACGATCGTCTTTATTTACCTTCTCGAATACTGTTAATCCATTCATAATCGTTAATTTGATTTTTGGTTGGTTTATCAAATTTTGCCCTAGTAATACGTCCGTATTCAACATTTCGTCACCAACAACATACATTTCGATCTCTGCCACTATTTCGTCTATAACCACTTCCGACATAACTTTTTCACGAACTGAGTACGATCCAATGCCAAAACCATTTATTTCCTTACTGCACGGGATTAAACTTAACTTTAAATAACCCGCAATGGATTTTCAGATCATCGATCCCTCACTTCCGGAATCGACCAACGCCAACATGTCAATATTATCAACTCTCACTCGCTTTATGTGAGAACTCTTATCCACTATACCAACATTACTGTCACATGTTGTATTTTTGCAATCTATCTCGCGACTACCGTGCACTCGATTTCACTTTACACACCTGTCTCGCCGACTCGGTTTTGGGCAATTCAAAGCGATATGACCATATTCATGGCAATTGTAACACTGTACTCCTTTAAGTTTCACAATAGTTTCCTTTTTGTCTGCTTTCGGCTCAATTCGCTTGGAGCCCGCGTATGCTTCCGCCGATACACGTTTATAATTCCTTTCTATTTTAACATTTGGTTTAACAGTTAAATTCACTGATTGTCAAACTGAAACGTCAACTCTTTGATTGGACGTATACCACTCTAAACGTCTTCTTAATTCATCAATTGTACCAATCTTTTGTGTCTTTAATGATGCTGATAATAAAGGATCATTGATTCCCATAATGACATATCTGATTATGGGAATCCGATATTAGGACGCTTTAGTACCAACATTTCGTATAAATAATCGATATAATTGTGTCCTCGGCTTCTGAATTTCCTTCTTAATTTGTCATGTAGACCGACCTCGTCGCAGTATGAACTAAAATTATTTCTAATATTCACTGAGTGCATAATTGGCCCTGAGTCGCAGTATACCATAATGTAGCCGACGATTTTAATTTGGTCCCAACTGGCAGCATAATGACACGTTCGTCTATCTCATATAATTGGATTAACGAATTAATTTTCGAAACCCATTCCTCGCTAGTAATGGACATCGGATTTGACGGGTCAAATTCCGGTAAAATTTCCGTGACAACTCGCGGAGTTAAATATAGCCGACTTCTGTCCGAATACTGGATGGTTGATTTTAAATATAATTCACGTTCCCTTTGAAATATACGTTTCTCACGCTCGAGAGGATTCCGTTCACGGTCGAACAGCTCCGCATCAACATCCGGTTCATATGTAGTTTCACCTTTATTACGTTGCTCACGTTGCTGATCGGTTAATTTATTTACGCTTATTCCATCTGATTTATTTTCACGCCAAGTATTTAACTCATCATTGCTCAAGTCATCCGATTTACTGTCGATCGATTTATTTGGATCATTTACCCGATCCGGCATTTTATTGTTTGAACTTAAATCAGCGTCACATGGGGTAAATATCACCATTTGAAACAGCCGCTTCATTAAAGTGGTTTCATCTCCTTCCATTGACAACGATCGCCGTTTACACTCCTCTTGTAGTTGGTTTAATGTATACCCATCCATGACTGAACTTAATTTTTCCAAACTATCCGTCGCACGCTTCAACCTAGATAGTTTTCTTTTTTTAATAACTTCGTTGCTCAATTACACTGTCGTCACGCAATGATGTGGCCAACGCCTCAACAAAATGTGTTGTAATTCACTGCACCGTTAATAGTAACTTTTATTTCTTGCTTCGTTAACTCGTCACACAATGATGTGGTCAACACCTCAACAAAATGTGCTCTTATTTTTTTTTAACCTCCAAAACAGCTACACTGTTACACCACGTTTCACACTATTAATTTTTTTTTTTGTATCACTCTGTAATAATTTCATTTACCGTTCATTTCCCCCCCCCCCCCCCCGCACTCGATATTATTGTTTAGAATAATTTTTGGTCAATTATCCCAATTCTGATTTGTAACACTAATTGGGGCCCGCCACGTTACCTCAATGTAATTACTGTTTTTATTTTCAACTTACACTGTAACGCTGCCCCATTTGTTACTCCTGGAATACGTGTCAGCCACCAACTCCACAAATAACTATTTAATACACGTTTAATTAAAACACCACATCTATACCAATAGCACTTATTTATTTAATAAAACATTAATTCAAAATCATTAATTCCAGATTCTTTTTAATTAGTACAACTAAATACTCTTCATGAGTATCGTATATGTCTTCTCTCTATGATGTCTATGATTTTTGTTCTAGCACCCGCGTTTCGTTTTTTCCATTTTTTCGTTATTCCTTTTCAGGGTTGTCCAATCATATTTGTTTTGTGGAATTTAGATTCCATACAGGGTTTCTATATGCGATTACATAATCCTTGTGTTCAATCGGGCAAAAATGATAAAAAATATCATAATATTTTTTATCACTTTTGGCATTAAACGCACTCATTTATCACACAAAAAAACCAACTTTTTTCTTGGTTCCAGCTGTCAATTTTGAATTTATTTTCTTTATGATATTTTCGGTATTTAAATTAAATTAAATTTGATTTTTTAAGATATTTATATGGTATTTACACCGTCACCTATTTATTTAAATATAAATAATAATTTATATTTCGAAGTTTTGTCTGAGAACACAAACACAACGAAACTCAAACTAAAATTATTTGTGTCTCCAATATTTGGATAGAAACCAAATAGTTTACATTATCAAAATAATTTATAAAAAAGAAATAATTAAAGAATATAACATTTAATTAAAAACCTGACAACAAAACGAGTTTATTGAATTTTAGAAAGCGATTTAAAACAAAATGTAACATTTAAAATCAATTTATCATTTTTTTCAATTTTGGTTGTTCAATCGGGTTTGACGTACATTATTACAAAATGAAGTTAGGGTGGGATAAAATATCATGATATTTTTTATCATTTTTGCCCGATTGAACACGTCCAATATATTTAAAATTTAAATGAAAAATAATTCTACTATAAAAATTAATTCAAATTTTAAGATATTCGACAGCTCTCAGTTGATTTTTCGCAATTTGCCATAGCAAAAAAATTCGTTTTATCGAATTTTTCGAAATATTTCATAATAGACCTCCAGGGGATTTTGGGCGGTAAAAAAAAAATAAAGCATTCATTATAGCAAACAAAAATTCTATCTTGAAAAATATAAGGCACGATTCAAAAATATTTGAGACAAAAGTTATTCGGTTTTTTCTCAAAATTCTTTCTTGGAAATTTTTTTTTAAATGGTTCACCCGGTATATTTACCGTAGATACCATCCTCAATGACATTAATGTTTTAATACGCTTACATTTATTTGGTTTTATTTGCTTTCAATTAATTATGTGAGATTATTTTATCTCTTTTAAACACAAAAATAAAAAAAATGAGAACTATTTAGTTCCCATTTTTAAATAATATTGGGGGCATTCAAAAATTCAATCAACTGCAGCGTAGATTTTGTACCGTTGCGTTCAAAAATTGGTTCTGTAGCAAATTATTCGCAATTTTAGAATAATGACTTCAATATCTATCCACCGTTGCTGAATTTTTGAAAGCACCCTTTAGCTAAAGTACTTATTAACCCTGTTTTTAAAAATCTTAACAATAACTTATTTGTAACTAAACAATTTGTGTGGTTTCTACATTATTTTTGGCTAGTAATTTGATTAATTTGAACAAGAATTTAAATAATATGTTGAACCTTTCGAAATCCTCCCGCTATTTGCTTGGCAACATTGTAACTAAAACATTTCCAACGTAATACCTAGAATGTATAGTAAATTCGATTCTCTCCATAGCAGCAGATTACATGAAAGCTGGTGGTGCTAACATTAATATGACAAACGTTCCTGTTTAATTTGAACAAATAGCTGATTTATATTAAAAATTATATTAAATTACAACGTTGCCAAGTTTATAATTAAGTTATTGGTTCTTAGAAGAAAACTAGCCAGCGAATTTTTAAAATTTCAACATATTTGATTTTAGTTATAGCAGAGACGAAGATTATGGATTGTGGGACACATACTGTAGAACGTGTATAATTATTTAGTTAGGTTTAATTATAAAGCTCCAATTTTAGTTTCGCTTGCACCTAAACTAACACATTAATGTTTTGCAAATACTTTGTATAAAATCAAAATGCTAATAATAAATTATTTTTCTTGAACAGTTTTTTTAATCAATCAAATCGTGATGTAGACTACCGGTTAAGTTATTCTCCCGCCAATCCAGAATTATACAAGCTAATAAGTGCCTCAGCATCTTATCTAGGATTAAGTGGAATAGTTGAATTGAACAGTTCGGCTGCCTTGGAACGTGGTATATTGGACAAAAATTATCTAGCTGGCGTTGAATTTGATGAATCCTATACGGTAAATATGCTAATAAAATTATAATTATGCTAACTAACATTTTTTGGTTTCTCCTTTACCAGAATTTAGATACACTGCCAAATCAATTACAATATTCTTTAAGATTTCCATCAGAATTGAGAAATTATTCTTTTAATGGTAATCCATTATTTTTGAATTGGCGAACCGGCTTACTTTTTCCACTTTTTCAAACTGGTGGACCGCGAAACAATGAATCAGACAGTGGGGGTGAACCAGTTGGATATTTTGATGAAGCATTTTTACATATACAAAATGCAATTGCAAAATCGTTTACAGAATTAAAATCTGGTATTGGATATCAATTTCCGGAAATAATGATACAAAGGTATCCATATCCCCCGTATACAAAGGATATATTGCTACAAGGATTGGAAAGTTTTGTGTCTTTAATCATTTTATTAAGTTTTGTGTATCCATGTATCAATTTAGTAAAGTTTATTACAACGGAAAAAGAAAAACAATTGAAAGAGGCAATGAAAATTATGGGTCTCCCAAATTGGTTGCATTGGTTAGCTTGGTTCATCAAGGCCATGGGTTTCATGTTAATTTCGATAAGCTTAATAGTTATTCTTATAAAAATACCTTGGTATCCGGATACGGAAGTTTCTGTTTTTACATACAGCAATTGGTTTGTCGTATGGGTCTTGCTGTTTGTTTACAGTATTACAACAATTATGTTTTGCTTTATGATGTCTGTCTTTTTTTCAAAAGGTAACGATTTAATATGGCGCCTAAGCTTTATATAAGTAATTAACTTTTTTTTTATATTATTACAGCAAATACGGGGGCAGCCGTCACGGGTCTTGTATGGTTTCTAATCTATGCACCATATACATTTACCGAACAGAACTATCAACTTATGTCACTGGTCGAAAAATTATTAGTGTGCCTATTTTCAAATACAGCCATGGCGTACGCATTTCGGGCGATTTTACGTTTTGAAGGAACAGGTGAAGGTTTACAATGGGGCAACTTGTGGAAACCGATCAATCCAGATGATGATTTCCCTGTTGGTTTAACAATTGTTATGCTTTTAATTGATGCTGTGATATATTTACTGATAGCCTTATATGTAGAAAAAATAAATCCTGGTGAATTTGGTGTACCTGAAAAATGGTATTTCCCTTTCACAAGAAAATTTTGGTGTGGTGCTGCAGAATA
The DNA here is from genome assembly GCA_958295665.1 of Tipula vernalis. Classification (NCBI taxonomy): domain Eukaryota; kingdom Metazoa; phylum Arthropoda; class Insecta; order Diptera; family Tipulidae; genus Tipula; species Tipula vernalis. Next base: position 182,189,160 of record OY282558.1, read on the forward strand.
TAGTGGCGTGTCTGATTCTTACAAAGATCACCAAACTGAAAGCACAATCGAATCAGAGCCATTAGACAAATATGCTGGTGTACAAATAAAGAATCTTCGTAAAGTATATTCAAATAAAAAAGTTGCTGTTGAGGGACTTACGCTCAACATGTACGAAGATCAAATAACAGTTTTATTAGGGCATAATGGTGCTGGTAAAACTACGACCATGTCAATGTTAACCGGAATGTTTCCGCCAACTTCTGGCACTGCAACACTAAATGGCAAAGATATTAGAACTGATATAGATGGCGTTCGAAATTCTCTAGGCTTGTGTCCACAGCATAATATTCTGTTCGATGAATTAACCGTACGTGAACACATAATATTTTATAGCCGGCTAAAAGGACTTGATAAAAATCAGATTGAGAATGAAATAATTAAATATGTTAATTTATTAGAGCTACAACCAAAAATGCATGCACAATCGAAAACATTGTCGGGCGGTATGAAACGTAAATTATCGGTTGGTGTTGCTTTGTGTGGCAATTCAAAAGTAGTACTGTGTGACGAACCAACATCAGGAATGGATCCAGCTGCACGACGTGCACTTTGGGACTTGTTGCAACATGAGAAAAAGGGACGAACAATTTTATTGTCAACACATTTTATGGATGAAGCTGATATTCTTGGCGATCGTATTGCAATCATGTCCGATGGTGTATTAAGAGCGTGCGGTACATCATTTTTCTTAAAGAAAAAGTTTGGAATTGGTTATCATTTAATATGTGTAAAATCGAAAAGTACAAATGTACAAGGTGTAACTACATTACTACAAAAGTATATTCCTGGTATGGCTGTGAAAACTAATATTGGATCTGAGCTATCATATGAATTGTCAGAACATTATATAGAAAGTTTTGAGGAAATATTTAAAGATTTGGAGAGTAGTTCAGGTAGGTTGGGTTTAGTTGGTTACGGTGTTTCACCAACTACATTGGAAGAAGTATTCATGAAGGTGGGAACCGACAACAAAGATGAAATCGAAAATCTAAATGGATTAAATGATAACTACCAGAAATTAAATGGGTCTCATGAATTAGAAAATGGATCATTGAATTTAGGTAAGCATCTATAAATATTATTATGGAGAATGAGAATAATGAATAAACTTAATTCCAGATTCCGCGAAATTACTGCATGGTATCCCATTGCATGCGAATCAAATTGTGGCTATGTTTGAAAAAAAATGCTGCTATACAATTAGAAATTGGTTGTTAATGTTAATTCAAGTAAATATTTTATCTTACCGTAGTATAGCCACTTAACTAACATTTTTGTTTTTTTTTAGATTATAATTCCAGTTGCATTTTTAATTATGACAATTCTAATCGTACGTTCATGGGCAGGTGGCGGTGAATTACGACCTCTGAAAATTTCCCTTGATCCCTATTTAGAAACGATTACTGTACTGCACCGTGACCGAAATGTAACGGATCCAAGATTAACTAATATAACCAACGAATATGTAGCTTTGTTCAAAACAAGAACGGACAATCACAAACTAGAAGTGATTTATGATGATATGTCCCAGTACATATTGAAAATAAGTAAAACTTTAATTACTCGCATCAATTCACAGTACATGATTGGTGCTAGTATAGTAGAATCTAAAATTATTGCTTGGTTTAATAATCAAGCGTATCATACGGCACCATTAGCTGTAGAAAAGTTACATAATGCTATTTTAAAATCGTCAATTTGTGGTCAAAGTTGCAGTATCACCGTTATTAATAAACCAATACCATATAAAACGGAATCAAGGGTAAAATTAAATTGAGATATTCAACAAAAATTGCATAGGTACTTAAAGTGTTTAATCGATTTTAGCTAAAAATGTTACAAGCGGGCAACAACATGGGATTCCAATTAGCATTTAACACCGGCTTTGCGTTATCTTTTGTGTCAGCGTTTTATGTCCTCTTCTATATCAAAGAACGTGTAAACCGAGCAAAACTATTACAATTCGTTAGCGGTGTTAACGTTTACATATATTGGGTTACAGCGTTTATATGGGACTATTTCACCTTTGTGGTAACCTCAATATTTGCTTTGATCACATTAATAATTTTTCAAGAAGATGGTTTCTCGTCGACTGAAGAAATTGGCCGAGTATTTATTGTGTGGCTATGTTTTGGTTACGGATTTCTTCCTGTGACCTATTTAATGTCTATGCTGTTTAGTATACCGTCAACGGGTTTTGTAAGAGGAGCAATTTATAATATATTTACAGGTATTGCATGCTTTTCTATTGTCTTTATAATGGCATTCGAAGGATTTGATTTAAAACATGTGGCCGACGGATTAACATGGTTCTTCTTGTTATTCCCACATTTTGCATTAAGTGAAGCTCTTAGCAATTTGAATATTGTAAATATTGCACAAAAAACATGCTCGCAATTACCATCATTTTTCGATGCTTGCATATTGGATGCGCGCTGCTGTGGTAAGTAATTTATTTGAAAATATTCGAAAGTTGTAGCGTAACTAAAATTTTACGAACGTGTATTACTTATTTGCAGTAAAAGATTTTTTCCAGTGGGATGCACCTGGTATTGGACGTCATATATTCTTTTTATTGCTAGTTGGAACGGTTTCATTTATAATTTTACTTATAATTGAATTACGTTTAATTGAGACATTAATTTACAAAGGTAAACATTTGTATAGAGGTATCCTTCCACCACAAACAGAAGAAAAAGAACTTGATGGGGATGTAAAAACAGAAAAAAATCAAATAGCCACCTTAACACGTTCCGAGATTGCTAATCGAAATTTAGTTCTACAAAGTATGACAAAATTTTATAAGAATTTCGTGGCTGTTAACCAGCTATCCGTTAGTGTAAACAGGTAAGAACACAATAGTTTGAATAGGTAGCGAGCGTGTAGGTGCATTTTAAAATAATACTCAATTTAATTATATTTGGCACAGTTACGAATGTTTTGGTTTACTTGGCGTAAACGGTGCTGGTAAAACGTCAACATTTAAAATGTTAACGGGTGATGAAAACATTTCGTATGGCGAAGCATATGTCAGAGGAATTAGCTTAAAAAATAATATGAATCGAGTTCATCAAGTGATTGGATACTGTCCTCAATTCGATGCCCTTATTGATGATTTAACGGGGCGAGAAACTTTACGTATTTTTTGTTTGCTTCGCGGTGTTCCAAAGAGCGATATACGAAATGTTTCAGGTAAACTTGCTAATGGGCTCAATTTTATGCAACACATTGATAAAAAGGTGAAAGAATATAGCGGTGGAAATAAACGAAAATTAAGTACAGCTGTTGCATTGATCGGTAATCCAGTAGTAGTATATTTAGATGAGCCCACAACTGGCATGGATCCTGGTGCTAAACGACAACTTTGGGATATGATTTGTAAAATTCGGGATGCAGGGAAATCTATTATTTTAACATCGCATAGTATGGAAGAGTGTGAAGCGCTCTGTACAAAATTAGCTATTATGGTGAACGGTGAATTTAAGTGTATTGGTTCTACACAATATTTAAAAAATAAATTCTCAAAAGGTAAATTATTAACGCAATTATTTATTTTAATAATATTGTAGAACCAAATTATTGTTTTATTTGCAGGCTACCTTCTTACAATTAAAATTAAAAAAACGTCTTTTGGAGGAACTGAAAGGTATGTTATTTTAAATTAAATAATTTAGAGGGACGATAGTACTTAGTAAAATTTAATTGATTTAATTTATATTTTATAATCAGTTTCCAACAAGATAATACCGTTTTTGGTGAAATAATCAATGAAATGTCAGATAATGATGAAAGGTTAGAAGTTTGGTATTAATTTTATAATATTTTGCACAATTGCTGATCTTAGCTTGCTGCTTAATAAATTTAGAATTTTTGGCACTTCACTTCTAAATGATAAAATTAGCATACGGTTGTTAGCGGACACTTACCGGACGAATGTATACTCTTAAATGGACTGCTTAATCTTATTTCTTCTGGATATTTTGTTTGCTAAATTTGAATTGCGACCTTCTCATACAACGGACCTAAATCTAGCAACCCTGTAATATTTCGAAATTTATTAGTAGTATTTTTTACTGAAGATGTTACGAGTACAACGCATATAGCAGTCATCGTAGGTCGAATTTTTGAAATTTTTGATTTCCCTGCAATCTGTGAAGAAAGCTTTACTCAATTTGGACACTTCCAAAAAAGGCATTGGCGTTTGTTTTGAATAATGGTGTTACTGGCTTTTTTGTCCATCCTTTTTAATTTGAGCCTAAGACAGGAAGAATTTCCAGTGGATTGGAAAGTTTCTTATTTGCTACCGGTTTTCCAAACTATCGAGGAATTGCAATATTATGTATCAAGCATTCCAAAGTGGTTTTCGGGTTGTTTCGTCACTAGTACTCTAGCGCTATTTCAAAATAATTTAATAAACTCCATAACTTCAAAAGTTCAAGCAAGTGTTGTTTATAAGGTTTCCCTAAAGCTCTTGACAAACTCAACCATAGATCGTTGTTAGCAAATCATCCCAGTTTAAATTGTAATGGCATTCCGTTAAATTGCAGAATGTGTACGAAAACTGAAGAATTAACTTCAGACTGTTCATGCTCGTACTAATCACAGATTAGCTATTTGTTTGGACTAGTTGTCTCTTTTTAGTTTGTACGCTAATTAGTTTGCCCACGGAATTTATTAAACAATCCTTGGCGCAGCTTTTAAGAAATCGATATTTAAATTAACGCTTTAGTTTTTTGTTAGGATTGATATTACAATGGTGGAATTATTGTTCTTGATCAGCTTTGGCTAAATGTATTTCATAATTTTAATTATCTTGCTTATTTTTGCTTCTTATTATTATTATTATTGTTTTTATTTTTCTTGTAGTTCTTTTACATCTATAATAGTTTGGTAAATATTTTGTTGATGGTTTGGTTTTTAAACCACACCAACTCTCAAATGAAATCTGAGCAACACTTCGCACTTTATTGTTAAACGGTTACTTGTGTGGAATAGCTGTAACAGATATCGATAAATATTATCACAAATTGATTTCCCAATGAAGCAAGCGAGCACCATCTTTAAGCTAACGTCTTCATCAGTTCAACCCTCTTTCCCCCTAGGATCGTTATACGAAAGATAAACACATCTTGTTGCTGAACCATTGCTTACCGAATAATGTGTGTTATTCGTTTAATCCTCGGTGATGTCATTACTATCTGAATATTTCTATTTTGTCTCACATTATGATTACCTAAATTTAAAAAAAAAATACCCGAAGATCCAAAAGTTATCCAACTTCCTATTTTCATAGGTTCATAGGATATCTGTGGCATATTAAACTTAACTTTAATTTCTTTTGGAGCCTGCCTATATTTATTTTTTTATATTTTAACGGGTTAGCTTAGGAATTGCTTACAGTAGATACTTTTCGCACATTATGCAACGACACACAGCATTACTATTACAAAAAACAAAGAAACGAATAAGGAGAGAGCGCAGGCATACATTCATAAAGCTCCTTTCGAACGCTCCTTTCGTAAGAAATGAAATCTAGGGCAGAGAAGATGTTACAATCCGAAATGATTCGGTATACCCGGTTTTAAACTCGGACTCTGCGGAATTAAAATCATATTTGCATCATCGCCAATAACCTAAAAAGCTTCCAATAATACCTTGTTTATTTGATCGACCGATGCAAATTATTAGTTATAATTAAACCGACCATATCAACGGATTCGGAATTGCTAACACAAAAACCATCAAACTTGAAAGAATGTGTATATTTATAGCTTCTACCGCTGAAAACATACGATGAAAACTTGTTCGGGATAAATTCAACTCTATTTGTTTCAGTCAGGCATGAATGTCTGCAAAAACTTTAACAACTTTACTAGGCCTAGGAAGTCGGTCTTTCCTGGGCTAACATATAAATGTTGATTCCATCTTTTAAAAGTGCTTTATTATCCAGAAAGTTCTCCTTCGCCATATGAGCAAAAGTTCAGAAAGATAGCGCGCTTCTAACTAGCCGGAAACTAGCCGTTTCCTCGATATCTAGCCACCCTAAAATTTCCTAAGTTTCAGTCATTGTGTTTTCTAAATATCTACGAAGAGATGCTTCTTTGAAAAGAGTCGGCCATTTTTCACTCGTGCTTTTGCCAATCGAAGATGATAATACTATCACCCGCCACAACGATTTCAGCGTTTGGTGAATTCAGCAGCATTTGCTCATTTTATATTTCCGCTTCATTAAAGATCACAAAAAAAGGGTGTGTTTCGAGACTTAAATTACAACCCATAATACCGATGGCCGGATAGTTACCCGAGTCCAAAAGTTGGCTTTCGGTGAGCAGAAGAATAGCCCGTTTAGTGAGAGCGAGCCATACGGTGCTGGTTTAGTGAGAGCGAGCCATACGGAAATTTTTCCAAAGCGTTGGATCAGAAAACTCCAATATTCACGTGCACTAATTAATTGTGTAATTTTGTTACCACATCTCTAATATTCTAATTAACACAATTTAAGAGAATTTTATTAAAAACTGGATCAGTTAGAAAAAAACTAGCATAATAAAAACAAAGGTAAAGCCAAACAATTGAAAATAAAACCTGTGTTGCACTATCATGTGTACGACGGATAGAAGACGACTGATTAGACCCAGATATGTGAATAAATTTGAAACATCCGAAAAATAAAACGATAAGTCAAAAACATTGTTTTTCAGGTGTAATCTTTGAAGTTTGCAATTATGAAGGAATACGGCGAATGAACCTTTTTAAGTTTTCCTATTCGGGCGTGGTAAGCGGTCAAATCAAAGTTATAACTTTGCTATCGATGGTGACAGCCCTGTCGATTATATTGAAAATTATTTGTCTTCTCCAAATTCTCGCGAAAATTATTTATCTTCACCTAAGTCGCACGTTTCTACCCAAAAAGTCGATAAATTCTTCACAAACTATTTGTGACTTACAGTAGTTGGTATAAAAACCAACCCCTTTGATGTTAAAAACGTTATATGCTTCCAACAATCCGCTTCGTAAGGTTTTATTTTATCTAGGAATTTGTTCCACCTTACGGTTTATAAACCTTTCAAACGGAATAATGGTTTTAATAGTGGATTCATTTAGTCAGGATTTTAAATAGTCCCACAAATAATGAGATGCTGAAAAGTCCGGCGACAATGGAGTGCAATTATCATGATGGATCAAAAACACGCAGTTCTTTTCTAGGAATTGCAAAGTCTTCTTAAAAGCGTGCGCCGGTGCGGTATCTTGATAGAACATCCAGTCTTCACCTGAGTCCAAACGATTTTCCCATGATTTAAATGATTTTTAACCTTAAAAAAAACAATTAAAGTATACTAAAATATTTGTTTTTATTATTCTATTTAAAAATTTCAATTTATGTATAAATAAAGCTAACAAAAAAATTTGGAATCCGTGTTTGTTGCCTGGCGAGATGATTGAAAAATTATTAATTTTATACATCCCTCGCAGATCGAAACTGAATTTCTCCTCTTCGTAAAAAATTTATATATCTGGAAAATATCAGAATAACTTAATGTTTGAATTTACCAGGGAACTTTGACTTATCAATAAATTGACTTTTAATCTGGCGCTTATTGGCTACTCAAAGTAATTGTCATACGCTAATTTCTGCTGTAAAATATGACTTATCACTCGTCGCCCACTAAAGATTTATAAATAGATGCTACGGCAAAGTAATTTGGGGAAAGGAGTTTTAATCTTGGTTTTATAGTTGACTGTGATTGTTAGTACCAACTTTTGGATTTACTTGGGAGAGCCATGTAAGCATTCAGCCACCTCGCACTGTGAGTTAAAAGATACGTTGTGCTTAGTCATATTCTGGCTCTTAAATAATCTGATAATACTGCCGGTCGGTACGCGATACAAACTATCTGGGCTCATTGCTCTCCCTCCTAGATGTTTTCTACATAGCTTGTACTTCTGCTAGGAAGATGGTAGCATTGGTACCCAAGGACTTCGAGAGGCAGTCCCATTCCCTTATATCCCTACTCCTGCCTCGTCTTCCGTTTTGATTTTACTGCTAAGAGTTGCTGGGAATGGAAAGTGGCCTTTAGGTCACCTAGCTTTACTACAGCAAGACTGATTAATCTATCAGCCATTCATCCATCGGCATATGCTGTTCCATCTTAGATTAGGGTTTTTTGTCAAGGATTTCTCCTTTAGCGCCTTACTTTAGCCTGTACCAAATTTGCCAAATAGCTTCAGCTGCCAGTGGTTGCCACAAGGAGGCAGCCCGTCCACTTATGAATCGTAACCAGGTTACCCCTTACACAGTTGTACACATCACGCAGCTGCCTAATACATGACCAGAACAGCTTACGTGATGCGCATCCTACTGGAAGGTTACGGAGCTGGTACATTAATCTACTCAACTTTGGTTCCCCTCCAATAGACGCCAAACCAAGCTCACAAATAACAAAAAAAATAACAATCACAAAATATTTAAAGATGGCGGATTTATGAGACCCGTTTTCATTTGCAGATATAATAACGAACCATATAAGCATAAAGAATTTGTTTAATTAAACAAATTTTTCAATTCCAGTTTAGTAGAAACTATCTATAAAAATAATTTAAATATTTTCTACGAATTTCTAAATAAAATCAGTCGGTTATCTTCTTGTTATTATGAAATGCGCGTCTTTTTTTCTAATTGGATTATCTATTATTTCTTCAGGTGTATCTGTTGTAAATCTTACCAGTTTGTCTGCTTTTATATTACCCAAGATCCACATATGACCTGTTGCTGTTATCCTCTGTATAATGATTGATAAATTATCCTTTTCTATTGCTCTCTTTATTATTTCATTTTCATAAAATTTAAATTTTCCTTCATTATTATAGTTATTTATGGTACTAGTGAGCAAAACGAGATATTATCCACGAGGGATAAGTTCGTCCCACGAGGCGATAGTCGAATGGGACATTATCCCGAGTGGATACACTCACGAGTGGCATACAACGTTTTATCCACTTTTGTTGAAATAAATTTCGTAAATTAATAAGAAATAGTTCCATTTTGTGTTTTTACACTGGAGCATTGCATTTTGAAATATATTTTATCATAGTGACCATTTTTAAGTTTCCATTTATTATTTTTTGTTTAATATTAGTTAAATTTTTTATATTTGTTGTTGAGATTATATCCGCAAATTTTATTTATTTATTCATTTCTCTCAACCATTCAAATATACAATTATTTTAATTCTTTTTTTATAAACTCATACAAAAAAAAAAAAAAAAGTGTGGTTAAGAAGATTGGATAATCTTTGTCAAAGCGACAATTACGATTAACCCAAGTGTTAAAAATTAAATTTACAAAAAAATATAATAAAGACAAAAGAAAAACAAAACACAGTAGATTAAAAGAAAAATTAAATTATACAAAACAAAAATTATTTAGCAAACATAAACCCACATCTTTAGTTTCCAGTATCCAGTCTTTGACCAAATGCAAAAATTTCCTATCATAAATCATCGTTCTTATATGAGGCGGCAATCGATTAAAAAAAGTGGGCGCAGAAACTATATAATATTTACGAAATAATTCAGATGGAAATGGCGGAACAGAGTACAAATTTCGATAATTATTCCGAACTTGATATGTGTAAACACACGGAAAAAACACTTTAATAAAGGTGTTATATTTTATGTATATTAACTCTCATTTACATGAGAATATTTGCCCCCGTGCCAATATTTGAGAACCTTTAATATATGATATAATAAAATATTAGTTGTTTAAATGGTAAATGCTCCCATGTAAATTACATAAATTAATAATTTTATAAGACTGAATTTCATAGCTATAGGTTATTTTAATATTAGTATATCAACACGCCTTATATAAATAATAACCTTTGTGAAACATGATCATGATAGACTAGCACATTTTGTAGAAACCTTAAGCTGGCTTCATAACACATTTACATATATACTATAGCAATATCTAATAAGCTTAAATAGGAGAAATTATTATAAAAATAATAAAACTGATGCGTTAAACATATTATTAATTAATATTATGAAATGGAGCAGTTTCAAAATTTTCATGATAGATTCATATATTTTTTAGAAGCTTTTCGTAAATTATAAAGGATTCGTTATAATACAATTTATTAAATAATCTTATGTAGCTTTGTAATAATAGTAGTTTAAATAAATAAAACAACAATTTTAATTTAATTCATTAGTTTATTACTTATAACATAATTTACTTAACTTTACGTTTACATACTTGTATATAATATATTAATTAAATATATATTTATATATCACGATTAACTTCATACAATATAAATCTTTTTATTTAATTTTATCATAGAAATCTTAGCAAAAAATTCATTTTACGTTCTATTAAAGAATTAGATTCTTCAACACAAAAAGAATAAAGGTGAAAAAAAATAAATCAAAATAAATTGTTTTTAATTCAATCAGAACAAATTTTATCAAATTATTAGAACAATTGCTTTCACTTTAAAAAATATAGGGTTAACTCCGTCCGAATCAATATTCAATACTGAATTAATTTTATTTTTTCTGTTCTTAATATTAATCCAAGAATAATGATTATTTTCTAATAATTTTCCAAATGATATGTCATTTTTTATGTCCATTATCTTTTCAGAACTACGTACGCTGCCAAACCTTAATCTATTAAATATAGTTTGTTTTTAAACATGTAATTATATTGCACTATTAACTTGTATTATTCACTTATACTGACGTTTAAACGAAAAGATTAATGGCGAGCAACTGAAAACCAAAACGTTGTTGAACAATTTTTAACACACTATAGGTTAACGACGTGATGCCGAACCAATTTTTTTCTTTCCTCGGATAATCGTAACATTGAATATAGAATCGTATCTCTTTCACATTAGCGACGAATCCGATATTTATGATAAACGTTCTCATAAGCTACAGAAAAAAGTAAAGATTAACAATATATTGAAAGTATCTGTTGGAAATTAACAAATAGTCTGTAATATTTGTAACAGACGGTCTCATTGATGTAATAAAGTTTAGGGTTTTGCATATGAAAATCTACTATTTCGCGTGAGAAGCTGGTAAAAAATTATATAGTAACTCTTCTATTATTTTTACAGAACAGCTAAATCAAAAATAATAAAGATTGTTTTATTTAGGAGACTCATTATATAAATTTATTTCCAATAAAACTAATACACAATATTATTCGATGTGATTTTTATTAAATTGTTTATAATAATTTAATGAATGCTCTTGTATTTTATGAGAAGGGTTGTTATATTTTTTTTGTTATGCATACAAGAATGATTCATATGAATTTTTTTTCCGTGAATTCGCGGCAACCGATGACAACTTCGCAAATAAAACAATCTTAACACTTTAAAAATATATAGGTGCTGTAAAGGCAAAATTTTGCAGGCATTGAAAATAGGCCAAGAATGATCGTATCGACGCTTGCAAAACATAACCCGAATAATATACTTTTGTTTGTAAAATTAATAGCGGTTCAATGGTATCAAAATAAACTCCACCCCAACATGATGAACCATAACTGATGCGAGAGTCCACGCAAGCAAAATAAAAATTGAGTAAAACATTGGATGGACAAAATTTACGTATCAAATAAATTGCACGTAATGCAGAATTAACTTGATTTTTGACAACTTGAACATGTGATTTCCAGTTTAAATTTGCATCAACGTTCAATCCCAAATATTTAAATAAACGAACATTTTCAATTTTAATGCAAAGACTGCTACAATTACGTACATGATAAAAAATCTCGGGGATGAAACTTCGATATGGATCACCAACCAATTTGAAGAACATTACCTTAGTTTTTTCACTTAAGAGCAAGGAGTGATTATCAAACCATGTGCGAAGAATTTTCATGTCAGAATTTATTTGGTTAGTTAGGTCATTAACAGTCAAATCAAAATAACTTAATGCAATATCATCAGCAAAAGCAACAATTTTACCGTTTAAGTTTAAGTTAAAAATTTAATTTATGTAAATTAAAAACAAGATAGGACCAAGAACAGAACCCTGGGGAACACCATGTTCAATAATAAATGGAATGCTTTGCGATTTATCAATCCTAACCATAAATGTTCGATTACTGAGATAAGACTTGAACCATTTCTGTGATACACCTCTAAAACCAATAGACTGGAGCTTACGCAGAAGCTGATTGTGATCCACCATATCAAAGGCTCTCTTTATATCGATGAAGACTGCACCAAGAAACTTCTTCTCATTCAGATTAATATGAATTCCATTTAAGAAATTAATTAACGCAGAATCAGTACTTTTGCCAGATCTAAAGCCGTGTTGATGAGGACTAAGAAACTCAAATTTGTCCAAAAACTTCTCAATACGGGATTTCATCGATTTTTCAAAGATCTTCAAAATTGTGGGTTGCAATGCAATGGGCCGATAATTGTCCTTAATAATGATATCACCCTTTTTAAACAAAGAGATAACAATTGCAGTTTTTAAAACATTAGGGATAACACCATTTACAAAAAATTGGTTAATGAATTGTACTAAAACTGGCGCAATTGCTATAACCACTAATTTTAGCATATTCGAGCTAAGACCAAGAATGTCAAGTGCATTACTTGATTTAAGTCCATTAATAATACAAATAATCCCTGATTCCTCGACTGGATTAATAAAAAATGTATCCAACATCTCAGTAGAGTAAGAACAATCATTAGGACTCATACTTTGGGCAAAAAAGTTAGAAGATCTCAAATCGCTAACGATTTTAGAGAAATAAAAATCAAAATCGTTAGCAATTGATACAGAGTCAGACAGAACCTCTGAGTTAATAGACAAAATTCTTTTGATATTAGGTTCTACTCGAATTCCCGCACAAAATATCATTAACAACCACAAAATATTATTACAACACAGTTTATCAATAAAAATTCACAAAATCACTTTATATAAATTATTCTCAAATTTTACTGATCACTTTTACTTTTTATTTTACACTAAAACACGTTTTAAATCACTTTTTAATTCCTTTTTTAATCTTTACACTATCGCTTTCCAAATACTAATAATCCAATGCGATCTTGTTCGCCTTTTTATATACACAAACCAAACTTCTCGGAAGTCCATGACTTTTCCAGTTAGAATAGTGTAGAAACATTTAGAACTGTTTTATCATGGAAAATTCCATTTTAGTACAGTAAAACATTTAGTTAAACTAATAACTTATTCTATCACACCCTAGGTGTCACCGTCACAATATTTTTGTTATGTCAGTAAATTCAAATTCTAATCAAATAATTTACGAAAATTTTCTCAGAGAATGATTAGATGTCAATTACGTTGTATGGAAATGTTTCAAAATAAAATACATACAAGTTTATAACTAAATTAACATTATTTTACAAATCGATGCATTTATCAAACGAGCCAAAAAGGCATACCTTGGATGGGTTAGGGTTAAAAAATGACGTTTCACACAACCAAAATTTGTATAGAGCTATCTATTAGAATTTTTAAACTAAAATCCCTCTTTCGCTAATTATATGCGTAACTACTTCTAACAACTACACCATCACTTGAGCATTAGTAGTTGCGAGTAGATACAAGTACTTGTGTGTAGTTCACTAACGCCAATGAAACATGCTTATTATTAGTCGTATTTCCATTAGAATTTTACAACAACAATTGCTCGCGACACGAATTAAACCAGAGCCTTCTAGAGTATAGAGCCATAATCAAAATGACGTATATTTTAGAAGCTTTTTTAGTGGAATAACTTTTTACTGATTTCCATAGCAACCCATAGTAAAATTGGTGTTTTTAGCTGCCAGATTTTCAATGAAAAAAGCAAAAATATTATAAAATGTTTATATAAAAGTTTTCTACATATCTTTTTCAACAATATATAAGAAGGCTATATTGGTATTAAATAAATATTAATTGGAGCAATATTAAAATTAAATTATTTCTAAAATTTATTCATCAAAGTTGGCTCTGAAAATGCTTTCTACAATATACAAGCCATACTACTGCAAGCAAAAATTATTTTTCTGTGCTTTCCCCGTCATAACACAGATGGCAATTAACGTTCGAAAAATGAAAGAGTGGAGAAAAACAAAGAATAACACATTTCAAAAATAAAAAAATTATTTAGTATTATCTCATTCGTACAAAAGAAAGGTTGTACATATTTTTATCTCTGCTAATTTTGTGCATAATTTAAAACTAACCGAGTAAACGGCGCAGTGGTTAAAGCTGCATCGGTTGGATCGGGAGGTACCGGGTTCGAATCCCTATAGGGGCGAGATGCAAAAGGGATTTTTCATCATCTGATTACGATCGGTGATGAAGATGAACACATCTATGGCCCCCTGTTGAGAGTGCGGAATCCATGGGCCGACCCACAGCAAATAATTTTAAATTATGCAAAAACACACGACGTACAACCTCCCTTTCTTGCGCTTGGATTAATACTAATTTATTTTTTATATTTTTCACCAGTTTTAATCTCTTCGTTTTCAAGATTGTTCTGTCGCCCTAAATTGAGTGACGTAGTCAGTAGTATGGCTTATATATTCTAGACGTCATTGGCTCTGACGAGTTCAAATAATACTTGCTAAATTTATCTTTAGTTTTACTAGTGTACATCAGATGTCTAAGATGTTTACAGAAAAATACGAAAAAAAAAATTATTTATAACAAAATTGTCACAGGTTATTAATATTTTGTGGAAATTTATTTTGCTTTCCTAAAATTTTTGAATTTCAAATGTCCCCAGGTGGTATAACTAAAATTAGGAATGAATTAAATAATTCAAACTTTTAGTTTGAATTATTTAATTAGTGTCGCGAGCAATTGTTGTTGTACAATTCTCATGGAAATACGACTTATTACAAGAAAATGAAAACGATTTACTTAAACGACCTTCGTATATGTTGAAATTCAAACATTTATCAAAGTATTTCAGAAATCATAATTAAGAATTTGTAACGTTTTCATTTAAAAATTTGTCTTAGGAAAAAAAGTGATTTCTCATATGTTAAGTGTATTTTACTATGAAAAGTTTGGTTTTTTACTCGTTTCTAATTCCCTTATAAAAGCTTCGTTTTTTAGACTACGGCTTTGTATAATCAAGGTTGCTTTGATTAAAAACTCCAAACAAAAAGTTTAAATTGTTTAATTCATTCCTAATTTTAGTTATACCACCTGACACCAGATGCCAAATTGCTCTTTTTTTATGTTGTTTTATTTCAATTCAAAAAAATTATTCGCGACTTGTTTTCATGAGAAAAAATAATTCGAATTAAAAAAAAAAAAATAGTTCGAAATTTATTTGTCTATACAATTGTTCATTCCACAGTTTACTATTTCTCGCACAGTATATAGTATGTACAGGTAGTTGTTCAGTAGTTCAGTTGTCAATTCTTTTATCATTAATAGTGGCAACTATGCCGAAAAAAAATTCTATAAGATTTAGAGTAATGCAATGAGATTTATAAATTGTGCTACGATCTCTCTTACATACTCGCTTTGCAATGGTCCTATTTCCACACTAATTTCGCAATTTGGCCAGAGAGATACTAAAACAGCCGCGATTTAGACGTGTGAGAAGAACAGATCCTTTCGAACTGATGAACCTGTAAATTTAATTCGATATATATGTACATATAAGTATAGTCTAAATTAATTAAATTGTGAGCACTAACAATAAGTATTAACATTGGTTAAGACTTAAAATATGTAATAATTTTTAGCTTAAGATTTGATTACTTCTTGTTAGTTTCTTGTGTAGAAAGATTCAAGAATAAAGCCATTAGCAACATTTAAAAAAAAAAAAAAAAAAAAAAAAAAAAAAATTCGCAATACACACTATTGTCCACTTTATAAGGCCGAAAATTTGTTGCTTCTTACTCCTGTTCGAAAATTTGTGATTTTTATTTGACAATTCTAAGCAGTTAGGTTTATGAAAATGTTTTCCAAACGGTCATTTTTATCTGCTTTTGTGTTTTATCTAGGTACATACGGTTTGATAATCAGACCAAGTGCGCATCTTGCTCTGATCATCAAAAGCTAACAATTCAAACACAAAAGCGAAGAAAAGTGAGTTTTTCCAACTTTTTTTTTATAAGCCTTGGCCCAAAAGGACTGCCAAATAAAAGGCTCTATTTATTTAGATGCTTGCTTGCCGCTTATGCAGGTAATCAGATTTTTAATTGTGGTAGATTTTTATTCTGTAGCTGAGCAACATATAAAACTTTAATAGCAACATAATCGAAAATTTAACATTGCCAAACCCAAATTCTAATAAATTCTCTTTATTTTTTCAGTTCAATTGCCAACAATAACATAACGGAAAACATTGATAATATTAAAAAGTTTGTTCAAGCAACGTTTGACGGTGCCGTATTAAAAGAGGAATACCGAGGATTACTAACGTACAACATAGCAAGTACAGTACTCAAGTGGTCGAGAATGTTTGGTATATTACAAAGTAATCGGTTACGTTTAAATATAGAAGATTATTCAATTAGTCAAACGTCACTGGAACAAGTATTTTTGTCGTTTACGAAATATCAAAGAGAGGGAAATCTGGGTGATGAATAAAACAAGGTAAATGGGACTAGCGCAATGACATTAACCACCTTACTTATACGAATAATTTATAAATACAAATAATTTATACAATTTAATTTAATTTAAATGTAATTTATGAAAATGTATATTTGACGTGTTATCTATTTAATATAATTATTAAAATTTTGAAATACATTTCTTAGTTTATGTTCTGCAACATGGGATCACATCGAGGAAATATTAAGAACTTGACTTGAAAAGTAATATTTACTCTAGCATAATAATACCAAATAACAATAAAAAATGATTTATTAAAATTAAACATATTTTAGCTGCAAAAATACGTTTCGTCACTTTTGCGAAATAATTAACAAAATTGTTATAGATAAGATAAGGAAAATGTGTACAAATACCATTTTAAATTAAAGTAGGAATTTGGCATTTATAGTACGACGGAAAATATTTTAAAAATCATTCAATACGAATATTGCACTTTTCAAATTCACGTTGGATTTTATCTTTATGAGACTAACTGACTGATATCCACTAGAGCTGACTGATTTACACTTCTTCAATTTCAGTAGGAATGACTTGTTAAATGAAACCCTACTTAGTAAATGACATGGTCTATATTTTGAGATATCAATATCGAAACGAAGAGAATATGCAGAATGACGAGTTGTGCCATTACGAGGTAAGTTACGTAGCAGTTTCAGTCCCAGATGAAAATATGTACGTCATATTTTTGCAGTTTTGTTCTGAGCTACGATTTTTCAGTAATATTAGTGGAATTAGTTCTGTCAATGTTAAACACTGCGCAGTAAACGGTAATTGTGGTAGAGAGAAGATATGAAGTGATTAACTAGCTTTTGTGTGTGCTTCAGTCTACTTCTGAACTTCAGTGAGAGTGAAGTTTATTTCAACTGGTTTTGCTTAGTAATTACTTATTGTGCCATTTGTGACAAGAAAGGATTAAACGGTATGAGAGGTTCGGTCTTTAAGAATACTTTTGCGATATTGAATTTGAATTTACTTATACATATATGTAATGAACCAAAGGGCAAGAATATTCATCCAGATCATTCCACAAGGGACTCAAAGATTTGGAACTTATGGGTCTTTCCAAATTTGACTTCTAACTTATATTTATGAACTGTTTTTCTTAACGTGGGTGCTGAAAATATTTGTAAAACACACAAAACCGCCAATATTCCATATTTGGGAAGGTAACATAGGGAAAAAGAGATGTTAAGATTCGAAACAATTTGACAATTAAATATGTGAACTAAGCCTGGATCACCGTAAATAACCGAGACACTTGGGCCAAAAGTAACTTTCTTTTGAATTTTTGTATTACAGATATTTTTTAAATTTTATGTTTTGCACATTAAAGTGCACAAAAAACGAGATTAGTTATGAATAAATTTACTCTTCAAGAAAGGATTAAACTGGTGGTTCTTTACTTTGAAAATAAAATTTCGAATACAATTTTTTTGACGATCTTTCTTGATTTGACGACTTCTGAATTTTTTCTTTGGACCTTTCTGAAAGAAATATGTTTATTTTTAAGCGACTGACTTTAGCACACTTAAAAACAATATTAGTGGCGAAATATTAGCTTTTTCAGCAGCAAAATTGGCTTCAATGAAGGGGTGAAAATTAGGAACGCTCTGACAGCCAAAAATTTTAACCAAGTATAGATATCAAGGAAAATTATTATATTTTGAAAGAAGCCCCATTTGTGAAATATGTAAATAATCGTGCGTACCACGCCCCACTCCCGCTCCTGTGGTGTTTCAATAATATAATTTGCAGGAACGTTTGAGGTATCAACCATCCGAGCGTGACAAGGTCGACTAAATGAACGTGAAAAATAAGTGATCCCTGTAAAGAGAATTTAGCTTGAAATGGAACTCAATACTCTCAATGGGTATTGATTGATTGATTGATTGATTGATTGCGAGTGTACGGCCAAGCATTATAGCAAGTCTCCCGGACTCCCGGGAACACACCGTACACCCGTTTACACACAACAAAACCGAAGGATTGGATAGGATTATTAGTAGGGATAGACTCGACCCGGTTACAGACACCAATGCGATCGATAGTTAGTAAATTAACGGCACAAAAGACAACACAATCTAACTACATTTTTAGATGATCATTTCTCTGGAATCCAGGGCCGGATACTCAGGACTCCCTAAATCGTAAATCTAAAACAGGGCTTAAAAAATTATTAATGTTGTAATTTCACCCTTGTCGGTCTTTTATTAATTTACCTGATAAAATAATTAATAAAAATTTAAAATAACAGCGCTTATTTCCTTATTAATGGTCCTTTTATATCCAATTAAAAATTATTACTAACTGCAACAAGAATTAACATAAACATTAAACCGTTTAAACATAAAATTTTACTTAAAACTAATCATCAATTTCCTACCGATCCAGAAAATAAAATATATAATTATGAATTGAATTATTTTATAAAATTTATATAAAATGATTTAAATGATAATATTACAGCACCACAATACCTAGATTTATTAATAATTCAATAATTCAATTAGGTACTATAAGTCTATTAAGAATCAACAAATAAAATTAACATACAAATTCCCAGACAACTCTGAAAACTAAATTTAATTAATAAACATCATAATAACAAATTTTGTTACTTAAATGAATAATTATTATAACCGGATCTTCAGTATTCCCAAGCACACATCGTACACCCATTTATCCATCCCCAGCCGAAGGATAAGAGTAAATTGTTAGTAATTATATAGTAAAAATCCGGTGTCTGGTGTGACCACCACACTACTTTCTTATACTTACATTATATTTATATGTACATATATACTCACAGACATCATTTAGAAATGAATACAGCGCTGTGTTTATGTATTAATGTTTCATAGCAATACGTATAAAACAACAAAATAAAAAAAAAACAATTTTGTCATTTCAAATGCGTTTTTCTGTGAATATTTTGTTTTCATAGCAAATATGATATTTTTAATAATGCCAATGCATAAATACATTTTACTCAAAATTGGATAAAGATAGAACAAAAATGCAAGAATATTTTTTCTTAAGATTATTGTTTCCTATAACTTTTATTTAAAAACTTTTTCCATATCTCTTTTATTTTCTCCAATAATTCACAATGTTTGATTTTAATGTTAAGTAAACTTCCTCTTCCGGTTGTGCGATTATTCTGGAAATCTAATCAGCTCTTCGCATAGTTAATAAACTTTTAAATATGAAGGCTCATGGTCCTGTCTTTGCTCGTTTTTAAGATAATGAACATTCAGACACACATCCACATACACAGACGTCATTACGAAAATAGTCACGACGTATTCAGGGGACACCAAAACATGTATTTCCATCAAAATCTCGCAACCGAAATTTTTCATGATTCCTATACTTCCTTTATACTATGTATAAGAAAGTAAAAATAGTTAGCACAGGACAACACAATTTCTAAACTACAGCTTATTCACTACTTGTTAATCCTGTGGGGTTGATTCAAACTAAAATTTAAATTTGAAATTCGGGATTAATTTTGATCTCTATAATAATGATTAATTCTAGAACTATGTTTATTCTGAAAATTGGATTATTTATTAGTAAATTAAAATAATTAAAAAAGAAATCCCTTTAAGTATTTTAAAACTAAATTTATTAAAATATATTAATGGATAAAACAGAATATATTACACATTACAAAAACAAATCAACATTTTATGAAAACAAATATGGAGACTTCCCAATTCAAGGCTAAAAATTCTAGAGGAATTGATTTGTCACAGCAACTTTATGACACAGGTGAATGCTTTCCATTGAGGACATCGAAGCACCATTACAACAAAGAAAGCACAACCACCTCCGACACTACATAAATGTGACAGCTCCATGTCCAACCCTGGCCGGGTAACATCATGTTCCTTTCACACACAGCAAAATCTAAGGATAGGATAGGATAATTAGTAGTGATAGAAACAGCCCGGTAATAAACATCCAGGTATAGCCGACAGTTAGTATGATTATTCAGTAATATTTATAAAAGTTGATAAAAATTATCAGCACAAGACAACACAAAAATTCTCTGAAATAAATTATAAATTAATTCCCATATAACAAATAAATAAATTTTTAAAAATATTAATATAGTAATTAAATAAAACTAATAATTCCAAACAGAAAACAGCACAACGGTAAACCAATGGTTCTCATCGTGTTTATCCTACATCTTAAAAATAAAAGTTAAAAATATATACCTATTTAACCTTAAAATTAAACTTAAACTAATCAGCAATTTCCTACAGATCTAGAAAAAAGGAAATTAATAATAAGGTTGAATTTAATTATTTATAAAATTATATAATATCATTTAAAAATTGATTATGTTACGCCGAAAAAAGTCTAGAATACCAATAATTTAGTTAAGCTCTACATGTATACAGGGCACTTACGAATAAAGCTCAAATAACATTTCCCAGGTATCTCCAGAACCTAAATTAAATTATCACCGTTATACCATATCCCTACTACTTAATTAATCGAATTTAACTTAAATAAATTAGTTAGTGATATATAAAATAAAATAGTTATCACCAGACAATAGAATTTCTACGCTACATAACAGCTGGAAACTTGGAGTTTCTGGATGCTGAGCGAGAATTCACCAGTATTTCTGTAGCACGGAGACGATCTAACAATTATATATAATTAAGTATAATTTATAACAGCTACATAATCTTGTTGACATAATTAAGATAAACAAAAATCAATATATACGAAATTTATTACTTATCTACTCCACAAAACTTCAACTCCGTTTATAGACATATTACCCTGCAAAATCAAGCATGCAAAGTAAGTAAAATAATAAAACAGTGGAAGGAACCTTAAACATTATTCTCTTACAAATTTTATCTGTGTACCATATCAGTAAAATTGACGTTTGTATGTGAAAACTGCAACCTAAACTCAAATAAATCCATTAATTTAATTAATCAATTAAGTTCAAAACATTTAGCATCACAATTTGCCTTTATCTAGTTCCACTGTTCACATTTGTTTAATCCAAATTTGGCATGCATATAAATAAATACGTCATTATGTGTTGCAAACCAAATCACAACTCAACTTAAAATTAATATTTCAAAATTAGTATTTAATTATCTAACTTAGTTAATTTATAAACTTATAATATTAATAAAATCAATTAAACATAATTTAATGTAGTTTATAATACCCTGTAAAAAATAAATCATACCTAAATATACTCTTAAATAAATCTAAATATATCCATAAAACTTTATCTCATTTCTCGTACATATTACCATGCCACTAAATTATGCACACATAAATGAATACGTCATTTTGTGTTGAAAACCAAATCTTAACTCAACTCAAATCATCCTTTCCAAATTAGCATTTTATTTATATATTTAGTTAATTTATAAATTTATAATATTAAATTAAATTAACTTAAAATCAATTTGATGCAGTTTGTAATACCCTGTAAAAAAAAAAATTATTAATCATAAATAAATAAACTATTTTCAATGAATTGTATAAGACGGATTCCAATTCGACTCAAACTCATTCGATTATACGAAGTATAAGAATCCTATTTGAGTCGAATACACTTAAACTTCATTGAACCTGTATATTCATGTTTTATCAAGCCCACTAAAACTCACAGAGCAAAAAAATAACACCAGCATACAAATACAAAATCAACACCAATGCACCACAAGCCCGATTGTCAGCAATATTATAAATTTATTTTGCGCTTATACATGAAAGTATCGGTGATCGACAGATTATATAAATGAGTTCGAAAAACATACAAATTGTAGATAAAACAAAACAAACGAATTGTGGAGGGAAAATTGGGTATGTTAATAATGAAAAAAAAAAAAAAAACTAATTGGGAATTTGGGATTGGTTAGATGAGAGTATTTTTATTTTATTTTCGCACCAACACTTTCAACCACAAGCGATTAAATGTCTCTTACCAAAACCAACAAAAATGTTTATACAAGCCGTCTCGTTCCCTCCTTACACAGATCCTATCAAACCTCCTTACACAGATCCTATCAAAAAAAAATGTGCACTATATTTATTATGAATGTATCACCTATACTTATCTGTTTTGTGTATATACACTTTCTGATTTATTTATATGCATCACTAATACTATGTCTTAACGTACTTTTTTATATCTTAAGTGTTTGTACTGTTTGGCTTGTAAAAACATTTTTGTTGGTTTTGCTCTTACATTCTGTGTGTCTCATCACTGAATCAGGCCCGTACACCCGTGCTAAACAAGTTTTACTGATCTACATTTTTGGCGAAATTGAGTTATTGATGCCAATTAAAAGGTATTAATATCCTTTATATTTTATATAAATAAATATAATTAAATCTACTTTAATAAATGCATTATTAAACAAAATAAATTTTGTTCTAATCGAAAAAAGTAGCAAATTTGAAGTAACACCGACTTAAGTACTTGATATTAAACATGAACGCCTTATCTATGGCACAAATAAGGTCATTTTCTTTCAAATATGTAAGTTAAGTTACTTTTTCTTATTTTCATAATTGAAATTGCATTTAAGGCAATTTAAGAATTTTCATTTTCAATAGTAAAATTGACTTATTTGAAATTTTCTATAAGTGAATTGAATCAATAATAACTTATAAACAAGGACTTTTAACTTATCTTCATGTAATGTTATTCTGTACTACAAATGAACCACTTAATGAATTTACCAATTTCGGATCCTCCGGCAATCGGTATAGATTGAATTGTTTTAATGGATCGTCAATTATTATAAGTCTTGAATTTTATTCTTGTGATAAAAAATATTAATTTTTAATTCAATTTGATTGAATTTTTGTAATTTTTCAGTTGACTGACATGTTTTGAATTTATTTTTATAAAAAAGAAATGTTATGAATTAATTTAAACTACATACTAGATTTTTAAGCTATTTAAAAAACGAGCTTATAAATAATTTTATGATTTCAATAGTTGTTGTTTTTTATTTTGTTATAAATAAATATAACATAGCAATTAAACTAGTCTTTTGTTACAAAAGTTTTACCAAATCCTATTTGCAAATCGTATTTCATAAAATCCGAGAAACTAGGGTGTTTAAGGTCTTACATCATAAAGTTTAGATAAAGTATATATTTTTTATATATAATAAACGATTTCAACTTCTCTTTGTAGTAAACACGACTTTAATAGCATTTAAGGTTGTATTCTACAGTTTATTTTGAAAATAAATGTAACGATAAACTAAACATAAATACCTTAAATGGCAGATAAGGTATATATTCTTCTTATTAACACAGGATTTTAGTTTTTCTTTTGTGATATAAATGACTTAATTGCACTTAAGTTATTTTTGTTTAGTACCAATCGATTATTTATAAAGCCTATTTAAAGTAAAAGACTAATTCTGCAAATTATTAATTAATTATGTATAAATTATTGATATTTTCTTGAGAAACATATTATTTATGATCTAATGCATAATTTAAAGGCTTTGAAAGTAAATTAAATCCGCTTTTAAGCAAGTTATTCCCCAAATATTTTGAAAAACTTTAACATCAATTTTCTCGAAATGCGATTTTTGCAGATCAGTAAAACATGTTTAGCACGGTAGTATATATAAACTTGCTACTACTAACTTGCACTAAATAAATGAACATACCAACGTTTAACTGTCATATAAACTGACAGTAGTTGTCAAACTCATGCACGGAAAGCAAAATACATATTTATAATGTTCTAATTCGAATACGTCCATCTGTGATAAAATTAGTTTACTAATACCAAATAATGCCAACATAATTATGTAAACGTCACGTCATCACAAAAAAAAGAAAAAAATAATAATTTCTGGGTGGTCATTTTGTGGTGCTATATCACACCTTTATATCACTAGTGGAGACTTTTTTTGTGTGATATAAAAAAATGGAGAAAGTCTACAAACACAACCCTGCAAAATGAATTTTAAGGGGAAAATGATGAATCAAAGTAATAAGTTGACGTTTCCACATAACCTCAAATGACATTATATGAAAATTTTATACGAAGTGCTATTTGTGTGGTGATAAAGTAATACTTTAATGCAAAGGTGTTTATTATTTACATAAAATGTTAAAAATATAATAATCAGTCCTTTGTCAATCATCAATTTTATTTTGCACTTGGTTTCATGATAATTTTCATTCATTTTTTTAAAACCCCAATTTAGTTGTTTTCCATCAAACTATTTGGAGTTTGATCAAAAACAACTAAATTAAAGTTTAAAAAAAATGAATGAAAATTATCATGAAATCAAGTGCAAAATAAAATTGTCAAGTGCAAAATATTTTTAACATAACATAACTAGAAAAGCCTTTGGTTTGTTAGAATTTGATGTTTAAACATTGACCAATATTTGCATTTTGTGGGGTTATGTCAGATGGTTTATGTTGATTTTTGTTTAAGAATTTTTTTTTGTCCTTTGCTTTTTGGAGCTCCCAATGAAATTTGTTATTCTAGGCAACTAGAATGTTATTTTTAACAAATAATTTACTAAACAAAATTAAAATAATTGTTGATTTTTGTATTTCATTTTTCTTGTAAATTTAACAATAACCCATTAATTTTATTTCAAAAATATATTTTTTTCATTTTATATAAAATGATCATTTTGTTAATAAATATCATTCAGTTATATTTCGCGTCAATGTAAATTTCATTCATTTTTTGGTATTTTTATTAGAGCTTTTTTTAACTAAACTCCATATAAAATAAATGTAAACAAGAAAATAATTTTTTTTGTTCCACTTGTAAAAGTAAGACGGAAGAAGTTGTGGTCTTTTTCATTTTAATCATTATGCGACGTGACGATATTCATCCATGACAACACCATAGTTAGCTACGACAATTTATTTTTCGCACAGTATCGCCAAATGTGATATATTACCACAAAATGACAACACTGCAAAATGAATTTTAAGGGGAAGCAATGAATCAAAGTGATGATTTGACACGTAACCTCAATGGTTGATTTTTATATTACTATGTAATATAAAAATCAACAATTATTTCAGTTTGGTGTATTAAATTGTATGTTAAAAGAACCATTCTAGTAGCCTAGAATAACAAATTTCACAAAAACAATCATCCTGCTAATAGAAATGGACAAAAAATAAGCAATTCTTAAACGAAAATCAACATAAACCATCTGACATAACCTCATAAAATGCAAATAATGGTCGGTGTTTAAACATGAGATTCTAATATACCGAAGGGTTTTCTAGTTATGTTAACTTAAAAATATAATAATTAGTCTTTTGTTAATCAACAATTTTGGTTTGCAGTTCGTATCACAGTAATATTCATTCATTTTTTTAAAACTTTAATTTAGTTGCTTTCAATCAAACTCAATGTAGTTTGATATAAAAAAAATACTACTA
This sequence comes from Tipula vernalis, assembly GCA_958295665.1. Classification (NCBI taxonomy): domain Eukaryota; kingdom Metazoa; phylum Arthropoda; class Insecta; order Diptera; family Tipulidae; genus Tipula; species Tipula vernalis. Next base: position 182,215,293 of record OY282558.1, read on the forward strand.
GAATGGTTCTTTTAACATACAATTTACTACACAAAACTGAAATAATGGTTGATTTTTATATTCCGTTTTCCTGTTAATTTAACAATAATCCATTCATTTTATTTCAATAATAGATAAATGATTATTTTGTTAATAAATATCATTTATTTATCATTAGCGTCAATGTAAATTTCATTCATTTTTTGGAATTTTGATTAGAGGTGTTTTTAACCAAACTCCATATAAAAAAAATTTAAACAACAAAATAAACAATTTTTTCCACTTGTAGAAGTAAGACGGAAGATATTGTGGTCATTTTCATTAAAATCATTATACGACGTGACGTTGTTCATCCAAGATGGGACCGCAGTAAGCTACGACAAATGTCAGTTTATCACAGTTTTATCACCAAATGTGATATAGCACCACAAAATGACCACCCTGGGTGCCATTCTTCTCAGCTATGTGTTTTATTGTGTTTAATTCTTTGAGGTAGTTCTCTTCTGTCATTGGGGTGTTGTTCAGTCTGTTGATCATGTGTGTGTATGCGGCATATTTGTGTTTTATCGGATGATTTGAACTTCTATTAATTGTATGATCTGTATGTGTTGGTTTTCGAAATATGTTGAAATCATGTTTATGTTCTATGTTTGTGATTGATAAATCTAAGAAGTGTATTTGTTTATCAATTTCTGTTTCAAGTGTAAATTGCAATTGTGGATGAATGCTATTCTGCCGTGCTAAACAAGTTTTACTGATCTACATTTTTGGCGAAATTGAGTTATTGATGCCAATTAAAAGGTATTAATATCCTTTATATTTTATATAAATAAATATAATTAAATCTACTTTAATAAATGCATTATTAAACAAAATAAATTTTGTTCTAATCGAAAAAAGTAGCAAATTTGAAGTAACACCGACTTAACTACTTGATATTAAACATGAACGCCTTATCTATGGCACAAATAAGGTCATTTTCTTTCAAATATGTAAGTTAAGTTACTTTTTCTTATTTTCATAATTGAAATTGCATTTAAGGCAATTTAAGAATTTTCATTTTCAATAGCAAAATTGACATATTTGAAATTTTCTATACGTGAATTGAATCAATAATAACTTATAAACAAGGACTTTTAACTTATCTTCTTGTAATGTTATTCTGTACTACAAATGAACCACTTAATGAATTTACCAATTTCGGATCCTCCGGCAATCGGTAGAGATTGAATTGTTTTAATGGATCGTCAATTATTATAAGTCTTGAATTTTATTCTTGTGATAAAAAATATTAATTTTTAATTCAATTTGATTGAATTTTTGTAATTTTTCAGTTGACTGACATGTTTTGAATTTATTTTTATAAAAAAGAAATGTTATGAATTAATTTAAACTACATACTAGATTTTTAAGCTATTTAAAAAACGAGCTTATAAATAATTTTATGATTTCAATAGTTGTTGTTTTTCATTTTGTTATAAATAAATATAACATAGCAATTAAACTAGTCTTTTGTTACAAAAGTTTTACCAAATCCTATTTGCAAATCGTATTTCATAAAATCCGAGAAACTAGGGTGTTTAAGGTCTTACATCATAAAGTTTAGATAAAGTATATATTTTTTATATATAATAATCGATTTCAACTTCTCTTTGTAGTAAACACGACTTTGATAGCATTTAAGGTTGTATTCTACAGTTTATTTTGAAAATAAATGTAACGATAAACTAAACATAAATACCTTAAATGGCAGATAAGGTATATATTCTTCTTATTAACACAGGATTTTAGTTTTTCTTTTGTGACATAAATGACTTAATTGCACTTAAGTTATTTTTGTTTAGTACCAATCGATTATTTATTAAGCCTATTTAAAGTAAAAGACTAATTCTGCAAATTAATTATTAATTATGTATAATTTATTGATATTTTCTTGAGAAACATAATATTTATGATCTAATGCATAATTTGAAGGCTTTGAAAGTAAATTAAATCCGCTTTTAAGCAAGTTATTCCCTAAATATTTCGAAAAACTTTAACATCAATTTTCTCGAAATGCGATTTTTGCAGATCAGTAAAACATGTTTAGCACGGCAGCGTAGTATTACATCAGTTCTGGCCTTGTACAAATAATATAATCTTATATACTAAACCACCAACACACACTGAAGGTAAATATTTTCTACCATCTTTCATTGCGTAGCAGGATACTTATCATATTTTCAGTGTTTTCCTAATATTATTCCTAATATCCAGATACTACTAAACAGGAAAATACTTGTGACGACTATACCAAAACCAACAAAAAATTAGTGATGTGCAAAATCGATCTTTTTCGTTCTGTTTTGTTTATTTTCTCATATGTTTTTCAACAAAAAAGATCGATTTAGCCCATCACTACAAAAAATTTCTATATTCCATTGTTGTTCGCATATTACAAGACAAAAACCAACAACAATATAAACATAGTACATTTCTTGAAAGAATCTATACAAAGAGCGAACGAGGCGGCTGCACAAACCTGTTGTTAGCTTTGTTATATATCATGTTTCAAGTATATATTTTTGTCGATTGTATATAAACTACATACACAAGAACGCATATAAGTATGCGTAAAAATAAACTCAAATATGAAATTAACTATGACGTATGTATGTCTATTTAAGTTAAAATTTATTTTAATTCTATTCGATTATTAGATTTTATTAAAGTTAAAATCATGCACTTAAACAAGAAATCAATAATTTTGATTTCTTTATCTATAAATATAAAACTTTGCCGGATAAATGCATCCCGGTGGATTGCATTTTCCAAAAATTCACTTCAATTATTATTACACTTACACTTTAATTATTATTAGACTAAAATTGAATTCAATTAGGATTAAAATTTATATATATATATATATATATATATATATATATATATATATATATATATATATATATATATATGTATATAAAGTATATACATAACACTACACTACATAAATAAAACAAAAATAAAGACAAAAATAGGTTAGGTTAGGTTAGGTTGGAATGGCTGCTTACGCACACTTAGACCGGTGACGGTCCATTGTGATACCACAGGATGTATCCCCTTTTACCCCTATTGGAACCATTTCGAGCTACTTATGTAGCGTAAGACGTCCCGCACTTTAATGTTTTCGAGATCCGAGAGGCAGTCCATCCTGAACTTACCTAAGTGTTTGGCCTTCTGAGAGCCAATGCTGGACACGAGCAAAGGAAGTGGACCAACGTCTCTTCCTCCTCTTTGTCCAAGCAGCTTCTGCAGAAGTCATTAGCCTCCAGACCCAGCCTTCTTGCATGTTCTCCAAAAAGGCAGTGTCCCGTGAGAATTCCTACGACCGTTCTTAATTCACGTCTGCGTAAGGATATTAATGCCCTAGTGCGCCCCAAGTCCAGCTTTGGCCAAACTTGTCTTGCAACTCTACAGGTGAGGGGGTTAGACCACCTTTCCCCCGCTGAGGATAGCGCCTGCTTCCCAAGTGCTTGTCTCAGCGTTGTGATAGGCCTCCCCAGACTTGCCCTTTCCGGTTGCAGCTGGAGAGTCGTACCATGCCTAGCAAGTTCATCTGCCCTGCAGTTCCCCATGACACCCGAGTGACCTGGGACCCAGACTACCTGGATGTTGAAATGCTCACCCATCTCATTTAGAGATGAGTGACAACTCAACGCCACCCGTGACGCCAAAGACACCGATTCTAACGACCGGATCGCCGATTGACTGTCCACATAGATTGTGATATCGTTTGAGGATAACACATTATGCTTCAACCACGTCATGACCTCCTCAATCGCTAGGACTTCAGCTTGGTACACGCTGCAGTAATCAGGGAGACGAATAGAAATATTTACATTTAATTTGTCACAGAATACTCCAGCTCCTACTTTGCCGTCTAGCTTGGAGCCATCTGTGAAGAATTGCAACGCTTCGGTTTCCGATAACGGTCTATCCCTCCAGGATTCCCTTGAAGGGAAGGAGGTCCGAAATCGCTTCTCGAAGCGTAGAGTAGGTTTAATGTAGTCAAGATTCGCCAGCTCATCCTTCAACGATCTGACGATAGTAGAGTGTCCTATACTAAGACACCTCCACTGAGAGACGGCTGCAAGTCGTACAGCCGTATTTACCGCCATCTGTTTGTCAAAAATGTCGACCGGAAGAAGGTGCAACATAACCTCTAAGGCACTTGTCGGTGTCGACCTCAATGCCCCGCTAACAAGCATACAGGCCGTTCTTTGCACTCTCTCAATCTTACTTTTGTAAGTTACCTTGTCCAGAGCTGGCCACCAAACACCCACTCCATACATGAGTACAGGTCTCACTACGGCGGTGTAGAGCCAGTGTACCAGCTCCGGCTTCAGACCCCATCTATGACCAATGGCGTTCCTACAGGAGTACAAAGCAATAGTAGCTTTGTTTATTCTCTCCAACATGTTGGGCTTCCAACTAAGCTTACTGTCCAAGATAATGCCCAGATATCTAGCTCTATCAGTAAAAGCAAGTCTCGTGCCATTTAAGGTAGGAGGGACAACTACCGGGATTTTGTATTTCTTAGTAAAGAGTACCAGCTCTAATTGAATCGCAAGATGTCAATATACATCGTACCAGCTCTGTTTTGGACGGGTTAATACCAAGTCCACATTTGCCAGCCCATTTCGTAACGATGGTAAGCGCATTCTGCATTACGTCTACAATCGTGCCCAGGAATTTCTCGGTAACAGCTAAAGCTACGTCATCTGCGTACGCGATAACTTCAATACCCTCTCTCTCCAATTCAAGTAGTAACCCGTTTACCACTATGTTCCAGAGGAGAGGGGACAGAACCCCCCCCCCTGCGGGGTTCCCCTAGTTAATCGCCTCTTGAAGGTGGAGTCCCCCAACTTCGAGCTAACAATCCTGCTTCCCAGCATATAATTGATTAACCCAATCAGAGGAACGTCCACCTCCAAAAATGACAATCCCTCCTTGATTGCCTCAGCTTTCACATTATTAAAGGCGCCTTCTATATCCAGAAAGGCCACCAAACAGAATTCCTTCGAATTAATCGATTTCTCAATCGTAGACACCAAGACGTGTAGAGCAGTGTCCACAGATCTACCCTTTGTGTACGCATGCTGAGACGATGCCCACTTCCTGGCACCTATTTTATCTCTGATGTATACATCCAGCAGCCTTTCCAAGGTTTTCAAAAGAAAGGATGATAGAGTTATTGGTCTTAGGTCCTTAGGATAGACATGTGAGCTTTTCCCCGCTTTCGGTATGAACACCACATTGACATCCGTCCAGTACCTAGGAATATAGCCCAGCTTCAAACACCCTTTGAATATAGCTTCCAGGTAGGGAAGAATAATTACTGAGTTGTTTTGAAGTTCCGCTGGTATAATTTGATCCGGACCAGCCGATTTAAATGGTTTAAAACACCTCAGTGCCCATAGGATCCGTTTTCTGGTTACGATATCCTCTGTGGTTACTGACAGTGATTCCTGATAATTGCTACGCACCAACAGGTCTTCAAAGCTCCCTGGGAAGTGTGTCTCGAAGAGAAGCTCCAGATATTCTCCACTAGAAGCTGTCCAAGATCCGTCCGGTTTTATCAAAAAACTAGGACTAGATGTACTTTTGGAAAGAATCTTCCTAAGGCGGGAGGTTTCGGATACCTCTTCCATATTAGCACAGAAGATTCTCCAAGACCTCCTTTGTGCCTTTCTTAATTCTTTCTTATAAATTCCGAGTTTCTCCTTATAGGAGTCCCAATCCTGAGCCTCCCTTGTATTTTTGGCTCTATTAAAGGCTATCCTACAAGCCTTACGATAGGTTCCCAGTTCCCTGGACCACCATGCCGGTTTTTGCCTACCCCTAGGTTTAGCCAGTGAGCAGGCAGCGCGAAAGGATCGGTTGCATGCGCTAGTAACGCTAGCCACCATGTCCTCCAGCTCCCCAACGGTCGTCGGGGGCTCCATAGCCCTCGTCGGTAACATTTCCTCCAATAATTCCCCATATTTGCTCCAGTTGGTCCTTCTAGGGTTCCTGAAGGCTTCCCGGGTAGCAGGGTGAATATCGAGGCTATAGGTTAAATATCGATGATCAGAAAAGGAGTGTTCCTTATCCACCCTCCAATTTTTAACCATATGAAGAATATTATTTGAGGCAAGGGTCACGTCTAGAACCTCCTGCCTGTTACTAGTAATAAATGTGGGTTCCCGCCCAATATTACACACTGAAAGGTTAGTACTCATCAAATAATCAAAAAGCGACTCACCTCGTTCATTAATGTCTGTGCTTCCCCAGATAGTGTGATGCGCATTAGCATCAACTCCCAGTACCACACCTATCTTTGATTTTTCCGCTTTACGGATCAGCTCCTCCAGGTTATCCGGAGAAACCTCCTTCTCCCGGTCTATGTAGGCTGAAACTAGCCAGAATCTACAAGTGCCTACTTCCAGGCTAACTGCAGTAGTGTCACCATTGCTGTATTGAGAGAGAAGGAAAATATTAATATTATTTTTCCCAAGAATACAGGATCTGATCTTCCCAGACTTAGTAGAGGATATAAGTTTGTATCCTTTGTTTCTGAGGCCACAGATCCTGTTATTGTTAATCCAAGGTTCTTGGATTAGTATCACATCCTCTTCCGAACTAGTCAGCCTGAGGAGTAGAGCTGCCGAAGCAGCCTTAGAATGGTGAAGGTTAATTTGTGTTATCTTAATCATAACTATTTCACCTCTACCTACCTTTATGATAAATTCCTGCTACCGCAGGAATATTAATTCCCGGTATTTTGGGATGCGCCGAGTACGCCCGTCTCGCCACCCCTCATACCCAATAAAATTAAATTAAATTTTTGAAGAGGATAGAAAAAACACGTCTATCCTCTTTGAATGTTCGCACTCGCCTCCCCCAACATTATTTATCCAGTATTATGCATCTTTAATTTCGACAACAAAAATCAACACATATTTGATTATGCGTTAGGCACATAAATTCTTTATATATCGTATATCTTCGATTCTAAGGCGCACATTTTTTCATATTTAAGGATTTCTAAAAACCGGGTGCGTTTTAGAATCGAGGGCGTCTAACATTGGCAGTTTTTCGTAGAATTTGTATTTTTGTATTTTATTGTATTCAATTTGTACTTTTTTTTGTATACTGTTGGAAAAACCCTAAAACAATCAAAATATACAAATACACAATAGCTCATCAAAATACCAATATAAAAATATAAGAAATAAAAATAATACACGGTAATTGCAGGCGTTTATACAAAACCTCACAACTGTCCAAAATTATTCTTAGGGTGCAGACAGGCAGATCTTTTGGTAGAAGTTTTAAACAACACATTAGCGAAATTACAAAAAACGATACCAACTCAATAACGTCCATCACATAAAATCTGCAAAACACAAGTAAAACGATTTTACTAAAAACTGAAAAACAATTCATAAAATTAAAAAAAGGGGAAATCTTAGACCGAACTTGGGTTTTGCCAAAATGATAAAATTACACTAAAACAATAAAAATAAAATTTATTTACTGGAAAAAACAAAAAAAAAAATGACTTTCGGTTTTTCCCTAAAACCCGATTTTTACAGGTTTGGTCAAAATGAACAAAAACCCGGTTAACCGGGTTCGGTTTTAACCGGTTTACAAGCCCTACACAGCAGGGATGAAAAAGTTGATCCTTTAGTACTTTTTTCAGTCCTTTAGAAAATAAAAAGTACTTCGATACTTTTAATGAAAATTTCAGTCCTTTCGAAAAAATATTTATATTGAATTTTTTCTGTAAACGTTAGGCAGTCCTTTTCGAAGATCAAATCATTTTTCGTTGAACAACTATTCGAATTTCGACTAAATTAAATTCTAACCGCCAGGACGATTATGCTAATAACGCTGTTTCCTTGTAATTTTGGTGGGCAAGAATAGTGGTCTTGTTCTTGTAATTATAACTTGTGGCCGTTCAATGGGAGGGGAATATAGTTGTATATATTATATTTAGTAAATTTCATCCTTTATTTAAATTTTAATCACAATACCAAGTGCGAATTCTAAATGTGAGTGAACATTTTTTTATAAAATTATTATAGAAAAAACACTTTAATATAACATTTGTATACTTAGCTGTAGTGATTTTATATAAAAAAAATGTTTACTCGCATTCGCAATTCATGCTTGATAATTCTTAACAAATTCAAACACATTCAAGTCTCCAATGCTTCACAAAATCAGCATTTAACCTTTTAATTGAACCTTCCGCAAGAGAAAAATGTTTAAATACCTTTTTGCTACTTTTAGTGATATAAAAGTGAAAAGTCGTCAGTTAGTGAAATATCGTTGTTTTAAAATTATTGTTGTCTATGTCCAATTTTAGGGTAAACCTAGGGTAAAACGACCAAATTTTCAATCAAAATTCAGCTAACTCCAATCGTTTCTGAGATATTTTTTAAAAAATTGGTCTATTTCCACAAATTTTTATTATCGCATTTTTTTATTTTGTCTGTATCCTTGAGATTCGTTTTTTTGTCTACCTTTAGAGCAAAGCTGTACAAAAAATTTGATTTAATTTTGTTAGATGTGGTTTTATCTATATCCGTGCGATTTGGTCTATATCCGCTAATTTTTTCTTTAGTTCTATTTTTTTGCCTCTATCCTTGAGTTTTGCAGTATATTTGAGGGATGCTCACTCAACATCAGCAAGATGTTCAACTTATTTAAGATTAAATCTCCTGACATCAACATCAAAAAATGGAAATACAGAGATACGTTCAACAAACAATTTATTTTGGTGTTCCATCGTCCTGCGATAAATGGAGGCACATATTCTGAATAAAAATTACCTAAGACAAACTATTGTGAATTTTCAGCTCTGATTTGCAAAATATCTTCCAACTCCTTTCAGCTAACAATTCAAACTTCTTTTACAAGCGAAAATTTTGCGTTTATAATTTATAGGGAAAGGTTCATGGTGATAAGGAAGTTTTAAATGGAATTTTGTACATACTAATTCGAAATATGTAACAACTTTTACATTTTTAGGTAAGAATCTGTTAGTGGCCGCGAAGGTACTAACATTGCAAATGCACTAATAAAAATGTTGGAAAACTAAATTAATTCTCGTCCGAAAGTACAAACCATCATTTATTGTCCAGATAGGTGTGTGCTGCAAAAATGGATTTGCATTATATCCTTTGCTCTATACAGAAATTTTTAAATACAAGCTCACTGCCCATAACTGGATTAAACAGAAATTTCGGAAGCGGCCACAGCAATATACAAGATATTGACTATGCGTATAGCGTTTTGGAAGGAAATTTTAATCAAATCCACACCAACGATGATTTTTCAATAAAATTGAAGTTCTCCAAATTTTCGCAAGGCTCAATCGGAGAAGTTGCGGCGCTTCAAATGATCAAGAGGCTTCAGCTCTTGAGGTTATTTAATCTTGTAAGGGTGTGAGCCAAGATCTTTACCCAAAAGTCGCCACAATGTGTTTTGAGAGATTCCCAATTCCTATAAACGGTGGGGAATCAATTGATTTGGCTCATTTTGAACTGAAGCACTTAAGGCTGCGATATTATCGGTAATTTGACCTCTCACTGGCACAAAAACATCCACTATAATATGCAGATCCCAACTGGTGGGACAATTATTATACGACCGAAAATTGGAGTAAGCGCTCTTAAAGTTGCGACCACCGACTCAGAATTTGGGTAGGAATTTTAAATAATTTCCAAACGTTGCTCGTTCGTGAACTTCACCATGATAAAAATGTATACCTTGACTGATATTTTGACGTTAACGGGTGCGTTCGAAACGATCAACGGTGCGTTCATTTTGGTATATAATCAAGTTATGCCTTTTTGGCAGCAAATAATTGTATGACATCTGGCAAGTCGTTGCAATTTCGTGTCTACACTAGCAACTGTTCGAATTTTAATGGTATAACTCGATATTAATGGCAGGTGGAGAGTAGGTGTAAAGAAATAGATTTTAAAATTTTGTTTAAATTATTGTTTTAATAAACATTGCATAAAAGTTAATCCAAAATTATTAAATTTGAAACTCAAATAGCTAAAATAATTTTTGAGTTTCAAGCATTGTACTTCGTAACTAAGCTGTCTTCTAATAAATCTCAGGAACATCTTTAACTTTCCAGCTAACTTAATTTAATTTTCAAATGCCGTTTTCTCCAATATAGGCAAAATAAATATAAGGACAAGGATAATTCTGAGCCGCCGATATGTAAACACATCAAAAAATTAAAAAGTACTTTAAAGCCCAATTTAGTCCTCTATTGCTCAACATTTTAGTACTTTGGAATTTATGCCAATTTCATCCCTGCTACACAGTGCCATCATTATTCGTAATTTTTTGACGAAAAATGCAACAAATACATACTGTGACGGTGACACCTAGTGTGTAATAGAATAAGTTAAAATTAATAGCTCAATGTTAAACTGTTCTAAATGGAATTTTCCATGATAAAATTGTTATACACTATTCTAACTAGAAAAATGATGAGCTTTCTAGAAGTTTGGTTTGTGTATATAAAAAGGCGAACGAAATCGAATTGGATCAGTAATATTTGGTAAGCGATAGTATAAAGATTAAAAGGAATTTAAAAAGTGATTTAAAAAGTGTTGTAGTGCGATAAATAAAGTAAAAGTGATCAGTAAAATTTAAGAATAATTTATATAAAGTGATTTTGTGAATTTTTATTGATAAACTGTGTTTTAATAAATTTTGTGAAATAAATAAATTCGTTGGTGATAAATTGAATTGAGTTTGTATTATTCACAATCCAGTGATACGAACCTTGATTGACAAGGCAAAAACGTAACAATTTGGTAATAGCGGTGGGATTGTGAATAAAAAGATAAAGAAAATGATTCTCAGCGAATTAAAAGTTCCAGAATTAAAGAGCGAACTTGAGAAACGGGGTTTGGCTACTGATGGTGGTAAAGCAACTTTACAAGCGCGACTACGTGATGCCATGGAGAAAGAAGGGCTGGACGCGGAACATCATGATTTTGGAGAGAAAGTAACGGATGCGGCAACCGTAGAGCAGAAAGCAGAAGATAAACAACCGTTGGTCGAAAAGACACAAGAACATTCTGGAAGTTTCGATTTGTCGCAGTTAATAGCTGCTATGAACCAGATGACTGGACAGATGTGTCTAATGAAACAACAAAACGAACGACAAATGGTGAAAATTGAGCAGTCAAATCAAGAAATTAAAAATGAAATGGAACAACAAAATGTGCGACAGTTGGAACAACAAAATCAGTCTAACCAGGAAATAAAACACGAAATGAAACAACAGTTGGGCGAAATTAAGGAGTCAAACCAAATTATAGAGCGTCAGATGGGGGAAATTGCCGAAGGTCAAAAGAAAATGGACGAGAAAATTTTAGAACTATCTACAAACGTTCATGCTGAAATAGAGAAATTGCAGACGGATTTACAATCAGAAATTCAACATGTTAGAACTGAATTTAAGACGGAGATTCAACAGGTTGAAGAAAAGTTTCAACGTCTAGAGAAAGAGCTGGTTGATGTCAGAGCAAGTGAAACAACGACGCAAGTGGTACAAACCGTCCAATCAATCAAGTTAAAACCACCAAACTTCGACGGTACAACATCTTTCGGCATTTTCAAATTTCAATTTGAAACGGCAGCCAATCAATACCGTTGGAATGATGAACATCTTGTCGCAGCGTTAATAGTGACCCTTAAAGGTGAAGCTGCGAAGGCCTTACAGACAATTCCGGAAAAAGATCGCAACAGTTATCTCGAAATTATGAAGGCGCTGGATAGGAAGTACGGCAGTGATCACAAGCGGGAAATCTATCGAATGGAATTGAAAAGCCGCTACCAAAAGGGAGGAGAATCACTTCAGGAATTTTCATCGGCAATCGAGCGATTAGTACATCTAGCACATACCAGTACATCGGCCGATTATATGGAAAGGCTAAAAATTGACGCATTCATTGACGGCATTCGAGATCCAGAAACACGCAGGGTGGTGATGTTGTCACCTAAAGCAACCTTTGCGGAAACCACAGAACGGTCAACACCAAGATACCGAGACGGAAGCGGCAAAATCAAATGTTGGGCATGTGATAAAATCGGTCACATCTCACGGGACTGCTGGGAATTAAGAAGAAAAAGGGGAGGATCACCATCTCCTATGCAGCGACGACCAAGCGGGGAGCAGGCGTTGGCTAGGCAAGAAGGCCAAATGACGGCGGAGCCGTTAAACTACAAAGAGTCAGCTTAAAGGGGCAGAAGCTGACTCCCACAACCGATTGCCCCATAACCTCCATCCGCGTTTCGAAAGTAGCAAGGGGCGGTGACAGCTTAACAATCAAAGGCGACATTGATGGCATGGATTGCATCATCACTCTGGATACGGGAGCAAATCGCACGATTGTCCGTAAAGATCTGATCGATGGAGGTGTACAACTAGCTAATGGATTGAAATTACAAACAGCAACTGGAGATAGTTCAATAATAAAAGGCAAAAAGATCGTGAACATAAAAATCGGGAGAACTCTTTTCCAACACGAAGTGCTGATTGCAGATATTGTGGATGAAGTCATAATGGGGATGGACTTCATGAGAGCAAATGGCTTCGTGGTGGATGTTGGACGAGGAGTTTTAAGTTACGATAACATCGAGTTGCCACTTCAATCTAGCAGTGCCGGAGCAACTATCAGGCGAATTATTATTGGTCATCGGGAGAAGCTGCCACCGAATTCGGAGACGATCCTATGGGGAAGATTGGAGGGAGGTTCTGGGTCACCCAGGTTGTGGGTTGTGGAAGCTAACAAAGAGGAGAACGGAGCCAAGGAAATTATAATCGGAAAAGCCCTAGTTAAACCAGACAACGACTATAGAGTACCAATTAGGACTCTAAATCTCTCGGATAAGACGAAAACCATCAAGAAAGGGACAGTCATCGGCAAATGTAACGAGGTTTCAACTATAGTAAAGTGTGAACAGAAAAGTCTGATTGAAAAAGCCGACATGCAACACCGGAAAGAAATGGTAGAACAACTTATGCAGAAATGGACCGAAGATCTTACCGAGGCACAGAAAAATCCTGCACATCAACTTCTCAAACGGTATACGCCATATTCTGCAGTACATCGGATAATAACGGAAGGACTTCAATGGTAAAGCATCGAATTGATACGGGAGCGGAGATGCCAATTCGTTAACCACTTAGGAGATTACCATTGGCAAAACAACAAGAAGTCAAGCGGATGGTAACAGAAATGCAGACGGCAGGAGTAATCGAGCCATCTAACAGCCCATGGAGCTCACCGGTAGTATCGGTCGAGAAGAAGGACGGTAGCATGAGATTCTGCGTTGATTACCGAAAACTCATTGCTGTGACGAAAAAGGATAGTTACCACGAGTTGACCAGGAAGAACAAGCCATTCGAATGGAACGATGACCAGGAGGAAGCATTCGTGGAACTAAGGAGACTGGTATGTGTTGCGCCAATCCTCGCATACCCTATCCCCAACGTGAAATTTATTTTGGACACCGATGCAAGTAATGACGGTATAGGAGGTGTGTTATCACAGGAAATTAATGGCCAAGAAATAGTTATTGCATACTACTCCAAAACATTATCGAAACTGGAGCGTAATTACTGCGTGACACGGAAAGAATTGTTGGCTATAGTGGAGTTTGTCAAGCATTTCCATAAGTATCTTTATGGCCAAAAATTTCATTTACGAACAGATCACGGCGTTTTACGGTGGCTGTTACAATTCAAGAATCCAGAGGGACAAGTAGCACGCTAGATCGAACGTCTTCAAAGCTACGATTTTCAAATTGAACATCGGAAGGGAAATGCACACAGAAATGCCGACGCATTATCAAGACGGCCGTGTCCAGTAGAATGTAAACATTGTGGCCATGTTGAAGCAGAAGAAGACATCATCGACGTTCGGCTTACGTAAGTGCTGCCTGATGAGGAGTGGGCCGACGAAATGGTCAGGAAAGAGCAATTGGATGATACGAATTTATCAGTTATAATGGAATGGAAGGAAAAGGAACACCGGCCAACTTGGAGCAAGATCGCGGACAAAACTCCCATTGTCAAGGCTTATTGGGCTCAATGGGATAGCCTCCGTCTTGATAATGGCTGTTTAAAACGATTGTGGGAAAGCACGGATGGCAAAGTGAAGCAATTGTTGCTGATGATACCAAAGTGCCGGATTGCGGAAATCCTGAACGAGTATCATGGAGGAGCAAGTGGAGGCCACCTAGGAATTAATAAAACACTAGCAAAGATACGTCAACGATTCTACTGGTCAGGATGTAGGCAATCAGTGATAGAATGGTGCCAAAAATGTGACCAATGTGCGGCGGTGAAGGGACCCGCACGCAAAAGTCGTGGAACCATGAAACAATATAACGTCGGAGCGCTATTCGAAAGAATTGCAATGGATGTAGCGGGGCCATTTCCCACCACTGAGAGCGGCAATAAATATGTGCTAGTAATCATGGATTATTTCAGTAAATGGCCGGAGGTGTACCCCATTCCCAATCAGGAGACGACAACAATAGCTGATGCCGTGGTAAACAACTGGATTAGCAGATTTGGACCGGATGAAAGCTCGATATGACATACGAGTAAATAACCAAGGCTTCCAGTAAGGGCAATTAGTATGGCTTCACAACCCGCAACGGAAAAAGGGATTATCACCGAAACTGCAACCAGCATGGGAAGGACCTTACACTGTCATCACAAAGATGAACGACGTGGTTTATCGGATACGGAAGGGACATCGAGGTAAACCAAAGGTGGGGCATTTGGAGAGGCTGGCCCTATTCAGAGGAAGTGATTTGGGTCCTGTTCGAGACGAACAGGCTTAGGTAGGGGGTAGTGTGACGGTGACACCTAGTGTGTAATAGAAGAAGTTAAATGAATAGCTCAATGTGTAACTGTACTAAAATGGAATTTTCCATGATAAAAATTGTTACGTAATGTTTCTACGCTATTCTAACTGGAAAAGTCATGAGCTTTCGAGAAGTTTGGTTTGTGTATATAAAAAGGCGAACGAAGTCGAATTGGAGGAGTCATATTTGGTAAGTGATAGAGTAAAGATTAAAAACGAATTATAAAGTGTTTTTGTGCAAATAAAAATTATAAGTGAATAGTAAAATTGTGTAAAAATTATAAGTGATTTTGTGAATTTTTATTGATAAACTGTGTTATAATAAATTTTGTGAAATAAATAAATTCGTTGGAGATAAATTAAATTGATTTTTTATTATTCACAATCCAGTGATACGAACCTTGAGTGACAAGGCAAAAACGTAACAATATTATAAGTAATTAATAAAGTAAAAAAAAAAAAATTAAAATAAATTTGTTTGGAGTTAAAAGGTAATTTGTTTTGGTTTTTATTCATACGCTCTCATAACTCGCGCATCGTTTATACGTCCAAACTGCACAACAAATTAAATCGAACTTAACTTGGAACAGCACAAGGAACTTAAAACAATTTTTGAAAATAGTATTTATGTCTTTCTACCATTACACGCAACTGTACGATAAAATAAGTGATGACGATAACGGACCTGATCACGAAAGAATCCTATTGTGTTATCAGAAGCATATTACCAAATTTTTTAGTTGTGCCATTGTTCTCCTAAAACTAGAAGACTCAAAATTGTCTGAAGTCAAATAATATCAATCAAAAAAAAAAAAAATTTTAAATTATAGTTACAATTTACGATTCTGTTGTGTTGAGTGGACGATCATCATTAGAAAATGTACATTACAAAAACCAATTCGTCTATAATGTTATCATAATAGAGATTCCATAGAGAGCTCTGTAAACAAAGTCTATCCTCTCAATATTATTTTATAAAATTGGTTTTTTGATGCGGTTATCACTTGTGACCGTGGTGAAAAAAAAACGCAATCATCCTCATTTATAGTCATATTCTAATCAAACATCTTTTGTTTATTTACGGGTACATATTTGTACGACCGCGTGCGCTTATTAAATTCTTCTGACTAATTAGCATTATCGATTTCTTGTGACACAATATACAAATATATTATTATCACATTAGTGAGTCATGTGATCGTAATACAAAAACTGCTACAATGTTTAGTTAAAAATCTAGCACGAGGGGAATGATATGGCATGAAAATGGTTTGATTAATGTAGACTATATATGTACATATATATACGCGGTATTTTATTGGGCAATTAACATAAATGTAGAGAAAGCTGCGCTACAAAAGTTAAAATAAAAAAAGAGGAACATTACCACAAATTGAGAAGATACGAATCTTAAAAATGTGGTTTAGGTTTAAACGGCGAAAGAATATAATTTAAATAGCTTTGTGTGATATAAGGTACAAAAAAATCAATACTCATTTATAGGAAGTATAATGTATTTTAGCTTTTATCTACCATACCATTCTATTAATCACCTTATTCACACATTAATTTAATCAAGCCATTGATAGATAATGGCTAACAGGCACTTTTGCGATATACATATATGTATATTAGTACATATTATATATAACGATAACGATATTTTGCCAACGTCAATGATTTCTAACAGCAATATCAGAATTAATTAATCGATTTAGTTTGTTTTAGCAAAGTGAACGAAACGGAATAATACTAGTGAACGTTTGGTGACAATTGGCGATGCCAATTTTATATGAAGTGAATTAATTAATTTAAAACGCTTTATTCTGTAAAATTACTGTTGTGCTACAATTGACGGTAAAATAATACGGTTTTTTTATAAATAATAAGCATCTGTTAGTTACAAAATTCAAAAAAGTTATATTTAAAGAACTTTATGGAAGATTTGACCGTAAAATTTTAAGTAAATTGTATTATGAATACTCAGTATTTGAAATTAGTTTTACTCTTCCTATACATTAACCGATTAAAGTTAGGCTCATGAAGGTCATTGTTATAAAATATGTAATAATTAGCCCAGAAGCCAAATGATAAGCGAGCAATTGCAAAAATTATGGAAAGTTATTGTAAGCGTCGTTGCGAATACATATTACAAACCAAAGTATTCCATTCTTCCAGTGGCATTATTCTGGTTTTCCCGGGGAATTGGGAATTGTGCCACAGGCCAATAAAATCTACATCAATACATGAAACAGTTATTGTCACATATATTCGATAACCTATATTAGTTCATAAATACTAATTTCAAATTTTATTTTATTCAACCAAAAATTTCGCTGAATGTTTAATTTTTTCATATTGAAATTACTTGCTTGCTAGGCAATCGAGTATCTTCTCCACAGTTTTAAAAAAAATGCATTTTGTTAAGAACTAAAGCTCTACTATTTTTAGATAGATAATGAGTGTGAGTTGACATGTCCTTTGAATCGGAAGGTACTGAATTTGGATCCGGACATTGCCATATATAGTTGTTACAATTTTACAATAACAAATTTACGTTTACAACAATGATAGTTTTAAAATTTAAATTTGTCAAGTGGTTGCTAGATTCTTATAATTAAGAATTGTTCACTGCCGTATTAGATTAGATACTACTTGTATTTTAGATATGAGTATTTTAGAATGCTTCAACATTTATGAAACAATAAAAAAAGCCAATCTAAAAAATTTGCAATTGTTGTAATTTTTTGATAAATATTTGTTAATTTCAATTTCAATTTTTAATGTGTGTAAATCATACCTTTATAATAACTTAATGAAAATGATTAAAACATACCAAATATTTGATACAATTTTTTTTTATCACATAGTCACTCGTGTGCAAAATATATAAGTTACTATAGTGATTATCACTGCATGTCTGAGCACATATTTAGATAACATTTGAGATTACTAATTATTGATTGATTATTTACAACTAATTTAGATTACCAAATCAATTATACGCTTGGTATTTCTAATAACTTTTGTATGTCTATCCTGATATCTGCACCGATATGTTTTACGCTTCATTGAGATTATTAAACCAGTTGACTCATTTGTTTGTGCTATGCTGATGTCGCGAAAACTATGCATTACTGAAAGGTAGCTATGTTCCACACAAAAGTTGCTAAATAGAGGGTGTCCGGGTTTGGGATGCTGATCCGTCATGGGGTGATTCCTTGGTTCATTCTGAGAAACAAATCGTATGTGGAGGGGGATCCATTTTTGATATCCTTTGAGATACAGGGTGTTTAAAAAATTTAGTTCAGAAAAAAAGTACACCCAAATATTAAACTGTAACTTCCAAAATATTTATCGGAGAGCAACCAACTTAGTCTTATTTGGTTGGTAATCGTATAGGCTATTATTAAGGTTTAAGTGGTTATCTTATATCTGCATCCGTTTGAGAGCTATGTTGATTTAAAATAAAAAAAAATATTTGTTTTTTATAAAATCGAGTTTTTCTCAAAAAAACCGTTATAAATTTTTCTTTTGTTTATTTAATTTTAATTTGTCATGATCTCCTCTATAATCCCTCAATACAAAGTTTGGGTTGAGGAGTTATAAAAGGTGCTCAAAATGGCCTCCTTGTGATTGAATACATGCTAATGTTCGTTTAAGTAAGCCTTTGGTTATTTCAATTCTTGGTAATTCTTCCCATATCTGTTGTGCTGCTGTGTGTATTCGTTGTATAAGTTCTTCTTTTGTTTCAATTTCTTTGGAGTATACAAGCGCCTTCATCCTTCCCCATACATAAAAATCCAATACCGTAAGATCGGGGGATCTTGCAGGCCAATGAATTGGACCTTTTCTTCCAATCCAATTATTTGGATAATTTTCGTTAAAAAAATTCCTAACATTATTATGGTAGTGACAACACCATCATGTTGGTATGTATGCGAGAATCTACTTAAAATGGGAACATCATCAAAAAGGAGTGGCAAATCGTTTTGTAAAAATTGTAAATAACGTTCACCATTTAATCTAGGTGGTAATATGCATGGTCCAATTAATTTATCGCCAATTACACCAGCCCATACGTTTACACTGAATCGGTGCTGAAATGATATTTGTTTTTTCGAATGAGAATTTTCAGCAGCCCACGTGTGTAGATTGTGAAAGTTTGTTATGCCATCTCTTGTGAATTGAGATTCATCCGTCCATAGGATACGTTTCACAAAACTTGCATTGTCCAAATTCCTTTCCATCAACAAATTACAAAACTCCAATCTTGTAGTGCGGTCTATCGGTAATAGTTGTTGAACGGGTGTTGTATGGTATGGATGAAGATTCTCCTTGTGCAATACTTGATGAATTCGATAGCGAGAGACGTTTAATTGTAAAGCGAGCCTCCTTATGCTAATAGAAGGATTTGCTGTTACATTACGGATTATACCTTCGTCGACATCCAAATGGTTTGGTGAGACTGAATGGGGCTCCGCCCGGGCATTCGATCTTATTACGATATTTGGCAGTCTCCTATGAATATTTATATTTACCATCGCAAAATCCGTAAACAAAATGGATATCAATGTACTCCTCACCTGAGAACTGTGCCATTATAATATTAATTTTATTAAATTAATTAAAATTTTGATTCACAACACTGATACAACACTAGATAATATCTCGAACAAACTAATGACTGAATCTGAAAATATTTAGTTTTGTTTTTTCAACATTTAAACAAATGAGTTGATAATCATCGCCTACTGTTTTACAGATCAAAATGAAATTGGTAAAATATTAACACTATAACATCTCTTAATTAGATTGAGAATAAACGGAATACGAAGAAAACTATGGCATGTGGGTACAAGTAATGTATTGGGGGATTGTAGAGGAGATCATGACAAATTAAAATTAAATAAACAAAAGAAAAATTATCACGGTTTTTTTTGAGAAAAACTTGATTTTATAAAAAACAAATATTTTTTTTTTACTTTAAATCACCAAAGCTCTCAAACGGATGCAGATACAAGATAACTACTTAAACCTTAATAATAGCCTATACGATTACCAACCAAATAAGACTAAGTTGGTTGCTCTCCGATAAATATTTTGGAAGTTACAGTTTAATATTTGGGTGTACTTTTTTTCTGAACCAAATTTTTTAAACACCCTATATCTCAAAGGATATCAAAAATGGATCCCCCCTCCAAATACGATTTGTTTCTCAGAATGAACCAAGGAATCACGCCATGACGGATCAGCATCCCAAACCCGGACACCCTGCATACTGGTGGTGGTTTATATTTTGGCCAAATCTTCGATTAATCAGATAGCGAAAGCTAAATCCTTTCCGACGGGTTGTGACAATTTTGGATAAGGAGGGAGGATCTTATCAGAAGAGCACGTTTCCAAATTACGTACTGTTGTGGTTTATTTTTGTTTATTCTAAAGTTAATATTTATCTTTACTTTTACAAAAATCAAACTTTGTAATTTTTTAAATTAAAGTTCCTCCCAAAATGGGGGCAGCACAATTTTCTTTTGTCTGCACCATTTTATTTTTTCTGTGAATCGATTTTAGGTTTTTTGTTAAATTAATTGAAAGTACATATTGTAGTATTTGCCGATACTACGTTCTTTTACACTTTTAAATAAATATACGAAACACTTGAATTCTGTTTTATTTTTTATTACACAAAGAAATACAAAATATGTTTTCGACCGTTCTCTTCGGTGAAATTCTAAAATCTAATCTTTTTTTACAGTTTTCTCGTTTTTTTGGTTCATGCAATACCATACATCGGTTAACACTCTATATTTCAACTTTTATCTGAGTTGACCAACAGATGGCAATATAATTAACAAAAAAATAAAAGTATTAAACAAAATAAAATCAGTTTACTACATTCGGCCAATTCTGACAATACCATCGTCGCGATGACTGGGTTTCTTTCAACAAATTTACGATTATTAAATTTTAAATTGTTTCATCAAAACAGGAGCAAACACACCTTTAAATGGTCTACCTGATACCTGCTGACCCGGCACATCGCACACCTCGTACCTATAACCTGGCAAAATCCTCGAAACAATATAGGGGCCTTTAAATTTCGGTAACAACTTGTGATTTATTCCTGCCTCTGAAACATGATTCCGAATAACAACTAAACCATTTATTTTATAATTATAAGAATCTTTTCGCCTAGCATCGAAACTGTGATTATTCTTCAACTGAGACTTCTGCACCTCTTTCACAACTGGGTCCCGTACGTTATTTAAATCCCTACCAGCAGATCCTAACAATTCTACGACATTATTATTTTCGTGTTTTTGGTTAACACCAAATAAAACCATTGAAGGGGTTTCTTTCATGGAACGGTTTACTGTGTTATTAAATGCATATTCTGCATCGGGCAAATGCTTATCCCATTTTTTTGGATCCTCAGACAGCTTAGCTAACATCGGAACTAAGCTTCTGTTCACACGTTCCACCTGTCCATTCGATTGAGGAGAAGCGGTTGCATTCAGAACCTGAATAATGTTCAATCTGTCCAAAAAATTTTTAAAGTGAGAGGATGTAAAACATGTACCCCTATCACTAATAATGCGAACTGGTACACTGTAATATCGGAAATAATTCTTTAAACTATTTATAACCTCCGCCGTGTTTGCTGACTTAGCCGGGAAAAACTTGCAAAATTTCGTAAACGCATCAATTACTACTAAAATATACCTGTATTTTCGAGATGTCTGTTCGAATGGACCTACATCCTACATGGTCAATGTGTATTATTAGCAATCCTTTCCTTTTCCCATCCTTTGGCTGAAAGATTATGCACTTTAAACATCGCCCAATATATTCATTCACCTTATCCTGCATTTTTGGAAACCAATAGGATCCTTGGATTAAATCTATGGCTTTACTGATTCCCACATGACCAATTTCATGCATCTTTTGAATGATGCTATGTTCCAAACATTCGGGAACATAAAACATAAGTTTATCCTTATTTTTCCTGTCCTAACAAACTATTTCAGACCGTGTAAAAATCGCTATCACAATCGGTTTTTATCTTCCCCTTGATTTCTTGGATATTTTCATCCTTTTGCTAAAGAGCACCGAGTGCCAATGAGAATGCACACTCATCAACCCACAACACCTCAGGAGTACGACTGAGTGCATCTACATGTCGCATACCTTTCCCAGGCCGGTGAACGTCGTAATCAAACTGCTCTAAGAACAAGGACCACCTAAGTACTCTGTTGTTGGAGTCTTTTTTCTCCAGGGTTTGTTTCAGGGAGTTGCAGTCCGTAACTATCTTAAAGTGCGTCCCGTGAAGATATATACGAAACCGCCTGAGTGCGTAAACAATGGCCAACGTCTCGAGCTCAAAGGAATGATATCTGGACTCAGCTTCGGTTGCACGCTTACTAAAATAGAATACCGGATGCAATCGACCATCTTTCTGCTTCTGCAGCAATACTGCTCCGAAACCCATCTGACTCGCGTCCGTATGAAGTTCATTAATGAGACCAGGATCAAATATTTTCAAAACTGGCTTATTGACGAGTTGAGATTTTAAACTCTCAAATGCTTCCAATTCTTTTCTACCTATCTCAAATTTAGCATTTTTCCTAATTAAAGCGAACGGTTGAGCTATAATGGCATAATTCAATACAAACTTTCTGAAATAACTGGTCAAACCCAGAAAACAGTGTAGCTCAATTGCATTTTTTGGTAATGGGTAACTATCAACAGCATCTATATGCCTAATACTGGGTTTAATTCCCTCACCATCTACTTCATAGCCTAAATAGTCTATACTAAAACGGAAAAACTCACATTTCTCCATCTGTATTTCCATGCAATTAAGGTGAATTAACTTTAGGACCTTGTCCACAACCTCAAAATGCTGTTCCAAAGTTTTCGTCGCGATCAATATATCATCGATATATACAGTAACATCTCCCAAGTCAATTAATTCCTGAAAAACCTTCGAAATAAATCGCTGAAAAACCGCTGGGGCGTTAGCTAGACCAAAACACATTCGCACATACTCAAAATGTCCGTCTGGAGTGACAAATGCTGTGTACCGTATCGAATCGTCATCAACTGGTATGTGATGAAACCCATTTTTTAAATCTATCAATGTAAATACCTTTTTATCCCTAAGACGATCAAGGCAGTCTTCTATTAAAGGTAACGGAAACCTATCCTTAATGGTAATTTTATTTAGATTCCTGTAATCCACACACAATCTGTGCGTACCATTTCTCTTCGTCACCAATACCACTGGACTAGCGAAATCACTATTGCTATGCCTTATTACACCTTTTAACAACAAATCACCTACGATATTTCGAACTATTTCTCGATCCTTAATGTATAATCTTCGAAGCGGAACATAAATAACTTTATTAGTTGACAGATTTAAATGCAACTTACATACAACTTCCGACGCATTCCGTTTTGGTAAAGTTTCATATTTACTCAAGAGCTCATCTACCCTTTTTCCCAACTGAAAATCAGGAGAAAATCTTCGTTATAATAATTGATCTCGACTGTTGACTTTTCGTCTCTATCTATCACAAAATCATGACCTAAAATTTCGTTGAACATACTAACTATATTCAAACCACGGATATCCGAATCTACATCAACATCTAGTAGTACCTTCCTAGCTTTAACAACATTAACTTCATTAGAACTATACTCCTGAAATAACGGTAAAACTGAACTAGAATCGACAGAAACAGGGGCAATAAACAATTTTGTAATGGGTTTTTGAGACTCACTCTGATTTGGGTTGATTAGAACTTCCTTATTGGCGAAGTCACTAGATGGCGACGCACTAGAAACCTCACTCACATCACGTTCGACACTACTCAACACAAGAGCCACTGGATTTAAAAACTCCCGACCCAATATACAATCCGATGCCATTGTCACTTCTGGTATCACATAAAATTTAATATTATACAACCCGGAATTATTGGTTAAACTACATTTTAAATAACAAATTCCTAAAACACTCAATCTGGAATCATTGATCCCATTAAAAACTCTACCATCAGGTGGTAATAAATCTATTTTACTAGGTAATTTACTTATCTTAAGAATGTTGATTGGTGATCCGGTGTCTACGGTTGCACTTAGTTTAATATCCCGATCTTTATGATGAATGGTTATCTCCTGCGTCAACTCTTTGATTAGTCCCAACGTGTCTGTTGAACTTGGCTTCCGAAAACATTTAGATTCATCGTGACCCGCTTTGTCGCAAATCTTACATTTTTTCCTTGGTGGCTTAGGACAATCTGATGCTCGATGTTCAAGAATGTTACAGTTGTAACATCTAATTTTCGGTAGGGCAATGTTATTGTTGCCTTGAACCGGTTTATCGTCGCTCGCTCGGACCGGTTTGGGAAGTGTAGTATGTTTCATAACCTTCGGCATTCCCTCGTACCGCTGCAATATTCGCAACAGCTCGTTTACACTGGAGAATGGTGTCAGTACTAACTTCTCTGACATGGCTGGATCTCCAATATTTTCAATGATAACCTCAATTAACGCCGCTTCTGAGAATTTCGCTTGTTTCCCAATTGACATGATATCAAAAACAAAACTGGTAAATGTTTCATTATTTTGTTTTTTTGTTGTTGTTGTGTGTGTTGTTGTTTTTTAAATTGAGTTAAAATTTTCCCGTAATTCACTCATGAATGACTTATAATTAGCATAATCATTTGATAGTATAAATCCATTATACCAAATTTTTGCTGGACCTCTTAGCCATGTTGATGCATAATGCATTGCTTCCTGGTCATCCTAGTTATACATTTGTTTAAATCTGGTTACTAAATTTATCCATTCATCAGTAGTTCCTGCGTTTCGATTATCCGGATTATGTTCTGGTAACAAATTATTGACTTCACTCGGATGTAAAAATGGACCGGTTGGTTTTTTAGTTAATTTAGAGATTAATAATCTTTCCCTCTCGATGAGTTCTCGCTCTCTCCTATTCAGCTCCATTTCACGCTAATTTGGATCAAATACATGTTCGGGGCTATTGCACCGCGACTGTGATGGCATGTTAGATGCTGTGGGGTAATTCTGCTGTATCCCCATGTGGTTCGACATAACCTCAATTTGACGTGATCGGCCGCTAGTCTCCAAATTACCACATGACTGGTGTCGATGCAACAAATAATTACTTGCATTCGAACGCCATCTTCCAGTGTGATCAGCTAACGGAATATCATTCTGATCGGGTTTACTATTTGACGAGCACATGTGTTCAGTATCCCCATTTAATGCCAACGCATCTAACTCACGTTTACTCATCTTTATAATTTATAGTTTATGGTTATCCCACTTCTGATATGTAGTAATTGCCGATACTACGTTCTTTTACACTTTTAAATAAATATACGAAACACTTGAATTCTGTTTTATTTTTTATTACACAAAGAAATACAAAATATGTTTTCGACCGTTCTCTTCGGTGTAATTCTAAAATCTAATCTTTTTTGACAGTTTTCTCATTTTTTTTGGTTCATGCAATACCATACATCGGTTAACACTCTATATTTCAACTTTTATCTGAGTTGACCAACAGATGGCAATATAATTAACAAAAAAATAAAAGTATTAAACAAAATAAAATCAGTTTACTACAGTATTGTGCATTTCAAAATTATTTGTGCAACAATGAAAAAATAAAAGAAAAATAACAATTTGATTTTAAATTAGGTTAGGTTAGGTTAGGGTGGTTGTCCTAAGGGACTGGCACAGACACAAAAATAGTTCGTAGCCATTCCACATACAAATTTTTCGGCTCTACCTACTGAACCATCCAGAGCTTACAATGAAGCATTAAATACAAAAGGGGACAAGTGCAGAGTAGATGGAGTACAGTTTCTTCCTCTTCTACATGTTCACAGCTTCCACAGTAATCATTAGAGGAACCTCCTAGTCTCCGCGCATGCTCACCTATGAGGCAGTGTCCTTTAATAACTCCCACGACCATACTGAAGTGTTAACAGCTGTCTAGTTTTTGCTTGATTGAGTCTTGGCCAAATCTGCCTAATTATAACACAAGAGGTACCATTGGACCATCTATAGTTCGGTGCCCTCCTAGTTTCTTCCTGAAGGAAGAGTTTGCATCCAGCAATAGGAATTTCAACATTTACCTTACTTGGTAAAGTGAGGCAATTTATACCCTGCCGAACGAGTTCATTTGCCTTTGCATTCCCCGCAACACTGAAGTGCCCTGGCACCCATGTTAAATGGATGTTGAACTGATCTGCCATCTCATTAAGTGATAAGAGATAATTCTGGGCTACCTTCGACGCAAGGAAATAAGCTCGTAGCGTATTTTAATAGTGGCCTGACTGTCCGTAAAAATGCGAATGTGGCTCAATTATCGCAATTAATTCAGCCTGAAAAATGCTTCAAAAGTCGGAGAGACGGAATGAGAGGTTCACATTCAGTTTCTTACAGAAAACACCACAACCAACCCAACCATCCAGTTCAAAACTTCAGGGTTCAATATCTCTTCACTCAGCCAGTCCTCTCTGGAGGGAATATCAGTACGCAACCTTTGCTCAAAAGATGATAATGGAACCATGTAATCGGTGATACCCCAAGGCCCTGTATTACTACAGGTCCACATAAAAATGAATTTGAGCCTTATGGCTGTGCTCGTGTCCATTTGAGGGCTCAGAATATATAAGGGTATGACATGAAAAAGAACCTCTAATGCCTGAGTGCACCGCTAATAGACAAGGTGGAAGTTCTCTGAATTTTAATCAGTAACTTTTGGTTAGCCATACTGTTTAAGGCTGGCCACCAAACAACAATCCCCTATGTGTAGTATGTGCCTTATCACTGAAGTATAGAGCTAGTATACGATATGGAGTTCAGAACCCCATCGTTTTCCAATAGCGTTTTTACAGAAGTAGTACCATTTAAAGAAAGAGAATCAATCTGAGGAAGTTTGTATTTCCTAAAGAAGAGGACCACCTCAGTTTTACGTGGATTAACATTTAGTCCACAACTGTTGGCCCAATTGGAAAGAAGAGCAAGCGCGCTTTGCATGCACTCTCTTAAGGTACAAGAATACTTACCAAAGACACCAATAGCAACGTTATCTGCATAAGCAACCACCCTAAAATCTGATCCCTCCAGGTCAAGTAACAGGTCATTTATGACCAAGTTCCAAGGCAAAGTGGACTAGACTCCATCTGAGTACCCAAACCTACAAATCTGCTTCTCACCATCTAATTTATCCAGCCAACGAGCGATTCATCCACACCCAGACTCGACAAAGCCCGAGTTTTTGCCACCGGTTTAACGTTGCTAAAAGCACCTTCTATATCCAGAAAGGTTACAAAGGAGTATTCCTTAAATTCTAGGGATTTCTCAATAGGACAAATCAGGGAGTGTAGAGCGGTTTCTACCGATCTCCCTTTACAGTACTCATGTTGGCATTTCGACCGCCTAGCCGGCTCAATAGAGCCTCTAATGTGAGCTTCTATTTGTCTTTCTATAAATATGACGTTTACCTCAGTTCATTTCCTAGAAATGTGGCAAAGTTTCAGGCTGTCTCTGAAGATAACTTCCAGCCGGGGTAGAGCTAAGTCAATGGCTTGCTGAAGATCCACAGGAATAATGCCATAAGCTGTTAATTGCCCACACTAAATTCCTCCTGCTTATTATTCGACTTGCAATGCCTGAATCCGTAAAAGCATTCAGCATTACAGTTCTCGTTTTTTTGGCTTTCCTAAAAAGTCTTTTCCATTTTTGACGAAAGCTTTGGAACTGTTTCGACCACCAAGGTGGCCTTTGTTTACCCAAAGTTCTACTTAGAGGAGATGCTCCCAACATAGCATTTTTTTTTTATTTTTTAAATATTATTCACCGGCAAATTGTGCGTGTCAGGACATTGTCTGGAAATTAGATTCTCAACACGGGTGACAACTTACTTGGGTGTCCAAATAAGAAAACAGGGAATTGAAATTGGAACGTTTGACGCAAATCTATCGAAGCAGGATAAATTTCGCAAGATTGAGGTTCGGAAATTGTTGCGGCAATTTTTTAACAAAGATCGAGGCATAGTTGGTGAATGATGATGATCCTGATTCGGAACGTTTTATTTTGAAGTTATCCACCTCTTTTGGTACACTCTGTTACGAATGAGCTTTTGCTCAAAATAGAGTGTACCGAAAGTTAAAAATTTATAAGTCAACAATAAATAAATAAATAAATATACAAATAAAAAATAGCCACGTGAAAAGCATCTGATAGCTTATCTACTAAGTCATCCAGCTCCTGTGTAGATTCAGAGGGTTTAGGAACCGGTACTGCTAATGAATTACCTAGAATGGTTCTGAAGGTATCTCAGTCGGTTTTCTTACTGTTTCTAAACATAGATCTATTTGTAGGTTCTTTAACCAGTTCATACTGAAGATAGCAGTGATCAGAAAAGGAATGATCCAAGATGACTCCAACTTTCCGCTTTTGAGAATCCAATAAAACATTTCTAAGAATTGAAGGTGTTATGTCATCACGTCCATATGGTAGATAGGCTGAAACAAGCCAGAGATATTTAAACTAGCAATCTCAATGCCAGCCGCCACTATATCTGAGTTGCTGTAATTAAACAGCAGAAACAAGTTTAGATTAGTTTTTTGCTAGAATGGACAAACGAATCTTACCTTCCTTCTTAGCAAACATTACTTTATAGTTTGGTGCCCGAAATCCCATAAGCCAGCAGCAGCCACAGCATCAATCTACACCATCGCCTTCACCACCGTCGTGTAGGAATTCCCCGCCCAAAGGCGAATCTGACACCAGTTCCTCCTGGGGTCCACATAGTGTATTTGGTACTCCGGGACCAGTTTTGCTAGAACTTTTGTCCTTTCCCAAAGTGCTAGAGGAACTAGCTTTATGCGAACTAATATCCATCTTAATTACTGCTGTTTGTGAACCAGACCTATGCGCTCCCCCAGCAGTTTTGTAAAAGAGTATTGAATTTATTATAATGCAGTTGTTGTCTCTTGTTGTTTATTCAATAGAGGTTTACAAAGGAATGAACAAAAAAATAAAATAACATTTTTGATTTAACTCATACAGTACTACATTGACTTGCGCAAGGCTAAATAAACAATATTGAATTGAAGTAGACAATGCAAATTTTAACACTCCCACTCATTGGTTAACTTTCACAATTCCTAAGCCGCTCATGTTCCTTTGGAACTTATATCGTGTCAGTGGTTTTGTGAATGCATCCGCCAGCTGATCCTCACTTTGGACATAGTCAATTAAAATGATGCCTGACTGATGGAGATCACGTATAAAATGATGCCTCACGTCAATATGTTTTGTTCGATGATGCAATTCGGGATTTCGTACAAGCCGAATTGTACTTTGGCTGTCGATGAACAACGGTGTTGACTCCTTCTGTTTATGTCCAATATCCAATAGCAGTTGACGTATCCAAACTGCCTCTTTGGCCCCTTCGGCTGCGGCCGTGTATTCCGCTTCAGTTGTAGACAATGCTACAGTCTGCTGCCGATGACTTCGCCATGTAACAATGCTTTGACCAATCAGGAAAACATATCCAGTTGTTGATCGACGACGTTCGATATCTCTTGCAGAGTCAGCATCAGTGTAGCCACTTAATACGAAGGCATTGACTTTCACGCTTCCGTATATGAATGCCATAATTCAATGTCCCTTTCAAATAACGAATGATTCGCTTCACAGCTGCAATATGCTCGGACGATGGATTCTCCAGAAAACGGCTAACCTCTCCCACTGCATAAGAAATATCTGGTCTTGACACTGTCGCTGCATACATCAACGACCCTACTGCTTGTCTGTATGGGAAAATTGGTTCATTTGGTTCTTCCGATTTCTTTAACATGACACTTGCATCGACTGGCGTCGATATCGGTTTAGCATCAGTCACATTAAATTTTTCAATGATTTTCCTTATATATGCCGACTGCCTAATACTGATCGTTTTTGCCTCACGATCCCGTTTGATCTCCATCCCAACATAACAATCAACGTCATCATGTGTTACCTCAAACACATTCTCCAATTTCTGAATCAATGCACTCAGTAATTCCCCGTTGCTGGACAGAATCATGCCATCGTCAACATAGAGCAATAAAATTACCCTATCGCCATCAATGATACCATGAAATACACAATTGTCAGCATCAGATTGTACCAGACCGCAATCAGTTAAAAACACAGTGAACTTCTTGTTCCATGCTCTTGATGCTTGTTTAAGTCCATACAAGCTTTTCTTCAATCGACAAACTTGTCCACTAGTAGTATTATCCATTCCCTCTGGTACCTCCATGTATATCTCTTCTTCGAGCTCACCGTTCAAGAAAGCAGTTTTGATGTCAAACTGCACTATTTCCCTGTCTTCGGCTGCCGCAATCGCCATGCATGTTGGGAATACCCTTTTGCGACCAACCTCGCCTTGTATCTCAGTTGTTCGCTGTTTGGTTGCATTTTAACTTTAAAGACCCATTTGTAACCAACAATATTACGATCATTTGATCGGTCGACCAAATACCATGTGTT
This sequence comes from Tipula vernalis, assembly GCA_958295665.1. Taxonomy (NCBI): domain Eukaryota; kingdom Metazoa; phylum Arthropoda; class Insecta; order Diptera; family Tipulidae; genus Tipula; species Tipula vernalis. The sequence continues at coordinate 182,245,805 of OY282558.1, forward strand.
ATTCTTCTCGAGTGCTTTAAGTTCGTCGCTCATTGCTCCCAACCATTTCTCTGAGTGATCTGACTGAATTGCCTCCTTGTACGTTAGTGGCTCGTCCATGTTTGCTGAGTAACTAAATTCATCCGCATATTTTCTCGGAGGATTGATCACTGGGCGCAATGCATAATTTGAAATTCCCGAGTTGGGGTTTACTGGCTTCCCTGTTTTGACTGTCTTTGTTTCATCAAATTCATCTGCGTTAGGTACAAGCCTAGTCTCTCTTTCACGCATTGCAGACATGCTCTTGTCCTCATCAGATTCAACCCAATACTGCATCATCTCGTCCTGCGTATCGTTTTCGTTGAACTTCACATCACTACTGATGAACACCTTTTTCGATTCCACATCATACAAACGGAAATTCTTTGTTGTCGGCTCATAACCAACGAGATGAACTTTTCGTGCCTTCGCATCCCATTTCTTTCGACCTGTTTGTTTCGGCACTAATGCAAATCCTACTGTGCCGAAAACTTTGACGTGACCCAATTGCGGTTTTTCACCAGTCCATGATTTATACGGTGTCGTCTCTGGATTTCGTGTGCTGCATGATTTATTCCAGAAATAGACAGCCGTTCGTACCGCTTCTGGCCACAATATTTTATCGAGACCACTTGCAATCAACATTGTACGCGCTGACTCTTGAATCGTGCGATTTTCTCGTTCGATGAAACCATTTTGCTCAGGTGTGTGCGGTGCAATACGTTCAATAATAATGCCCTTCTTTGATAACAATGTCTGTACATCTGTATTAATAAATTCCGTTCCGTTATCACATCGAATGTACTTCACCTGATTTCCAGTAGCATTCTTCACCATCGGCAAAAATACCTTAAAAATTTTGAAAACATCAGATTTGTGCTTCATGAAATAGACATACCTAAAGCTCGTAGCCTCATACTTTAGAAGCAAAAAATAGAGGGTTTCACCGATTCCAGTCTCGTTCATCTTTCCACACACATCAACATGAATGTACTGTCCCTTCTCCGCATTACGAATATTGCTTGATAAATGTGACATTTTCTTCATTTTTCCATATTGAAATTCCTCACAAAAAAATGGTTTTTCGTCCGAAAAATGTATGCCGTCGACAATTTTACTGTTGCTTAATTTTTTAATTGTTGTCACATTAATATGGCCTAAACGACGATGCCATTGTTGCAGAGAAGCTGAGCTGGTTGAACAGACATATGCATGCTCATTCTGTTTCATTCGAAAAGTCATTCGAATTTGATTTCTTGCGTCTTTGAAACCAAACGCTCTTGTTGCACCATCGCAATCCAATATTTTGCAGTGATCACTGTGAATCACTATTGAAAAACCCTGTGCCGTTGCCGACGCAGTTGCAAACAGATTTTGTTTTAAACCAGGTACGTATTTAACGTCTTCAAGTCGTATTGGAAACCATTTGCCATTGCACCAAGCTTCCAAACATATTGTGCCAAAACCACTAATTTTTAGACGTTCATTGTTTGCAATGGTAACGTAGCAATCACCTTCAATACACTTTAATTCACTGAACCATTCTCGTCTCGATGTCATGTGCCTCGATGCGCCTGAGTCCGCCAGCCAAACATCGCCTTAATTAGCCGAAATCACATCACAAACCGCAGCCGTAAAAGCCATTTCGCTTGACTCCTTCTCCTCCGATGAACCACCACCTCTGTTGCGCCTTGGACACTCACGCCGCCAATGACCCACCTCCTTACAGAAATTGCACCTCGAATTCCTCTTCAACTCCTCAATGGACGCGTTTGGCTTCTTACCCACTCCACGAGACTTTGCATAAAAACCTGCCTCGGTCGATTCACTATCCACTTCCTTTTTTTTAATTGATCCTCTTCCAATTTCAAGCGGGGCAATAAATTATCTAATGTGCGACCTTCTTTCACATTGTACCACACCGTACGAAAATTCTTAAACTTCAAGTCAAGGAGAGGCTTGCTGATGATTCTCATCATTTTGATATTTTCGGACAATTTCTCCCCTTGATCTTCAATTTCAGCTGCCAACAATGAGCATTTCGATACATATGCCACTACCGAATCCTCCTCAGTCATTTTCAGTGAAAAATATTGCTCATACAAATTCATAATTCTAACCTCACTTTTCACCTTGTGTAAATTTTCAATTTTTTTGTAAATTTCTTTTGATGTTGTACAGCCTAAAATGTGGTTTGCTTGGTCTTCGTTCATTGAAGCAAGCAATATCGATGTAGCCTTGCCATCTTGCTGCATCCATTTATGTTTTTCGTCTTTTTCATTTGGCATTAAAGTTTCACCATTCACTACGTCCAGCAAACCTTGTGCACGTAATACCGCCTTTACTTGAAAATCCCATAACTTGAAATTCGTCCCATCCAAGCGATGATTCAAGAAAATTTGCTCCATTGATTTCGACGTCATTATACCATATAGACAAAACCGCGTTAAACTTTCACTTTATTTTACAATGCAAACACGTGTTCTGGGCCCATAACCTATTGAATTTATTATAACGCAGTTGTTGTTTCTTGTTGTTTATTCAATAGAGGTTTACAAAGGAATGAACAAAAAAATAAAATAACATTTTTGATTTAACTCATACAGTACTACATTGACTTGCGCAAGGCTAAATAAACAATATTAAATTGAAGTAGACAATGCAAATTTTAATAACCAGCAATGTTTTTGCTTATGTCCCGATTCAAAACTTGACTTTCAGGGCGGGACTTAGAAGCCGATGTCCCTCCAGCCTGAGTCCTGTCCCTCCAGTCCTTTCATAAGAATCCCACGAGTAGCGGAAAAAAGAAAATGTCCATCTATGCAGAGATCCGCGATACACAAATAAGGCTACAAAAGAGAGCGCCAAGTATCGGGATACACCGTTGGAGACTGAGCTAGTTTTTAGACTGAGCCCCAGCCAGGTTGGTTCTCAGCACGGTACGATTGACACCTTAACCCAGCCCAGTTAAAACCATTACGGGGAACGCGTTTCAGCAGCCGAGACGAAATAATGGAAAAATCCCCAACACCCACAGAGTAGATGTACTCTTGACTACGTAACTTTTGCAAATTTCAAGCTATGATGCTAAGATTTAGAGGGAATATCAACAACAGATGTACCAACTTAACAAAAAAAACAGAACTCAAATCGGAACGATGGGAGCACCACACGGTGGTTATTCCGAGAACTTGTTGATCAAGGTAGTATATGGTCGTGTTATCCCACGGCGAGGAAATGTAAACTGGCTGTTAAGATCGTGTTATTTGACACCGTTACACTTTTGTCTTTAAGATTATCTTAATAATAAAGCATGTGTATCAACAAATCACAAACCATTGACGGCCTCAAAGAAGAAATCCGGCTTCTATAGTTCTTAATTGATTTTTTCGGCTTTTTATAGGCTTTTTATATTAATTGTTCATGACATTCCCAATATTTTCGATTTGAATCATTTGTTAATTTCAAATCGTACGTAGAAAATCAAACTGGTCGCAAAATAAAGAAATTCAAAACCGATAATGGCACTGAATATTGTTCCAAAGAGTTTGAAGATTTCCTTAGACAACTCAGTATACAGCATCAATTTACAATTGTGTAAATTCAAATGTGTGTTTCAATTTACAAAACCTTTTTAAAATTTTTTGGATCCGCTGTTATGGTACATTTTCCTAAAGAAAATAGGAAAAGTTCAACTCGAAGTCGCGAAAATGATATTCGTGGGATATGACAGCAATACAAAAGGTTTTCGTTGCATTGATCTAAAAACGAAACAACTGATTGTGATTCGATGGTAAAGTTATCAACCGATGACTGATGATTCGTCGTTTGAAACTGATATTACTTTGATTGATACTGGTGAAATTGATAATGTTGATGATCGAGATTATCAACCTGATGGAAATGTTGCGACACCTGGAATCGTATTGAGAAGATCTGCGCGTGAACCAAAACCTCTAGAATTAAATGATTATGTAAGCTATTTTTCATTAAACAACATTAATGATTTTGATTCTCAGACAGTGCAAGAAGCTGCAGCACAGTCCAGAGTCTCATAAAATTACCCCCTCTGGAAGAAACGCTATTAAAACGAAATGGTTATTCAAACGCAAATTCGACAATGATGGCGATGTAACGCGAGACAAATCCCGCTTGGTTGTGAAATGTTGCTCACAGAAATATGGTGTAGAATACAATGAGACTTTCTCGCCTGTGTTTCGTTATGTATCGATAAAATTTTTGATGGCTTTGGCAGTTGAAAATGGTTTGAAAATACATCAAATGGACGCTGTTCACCGCCTTCTTACAGGGCGACATCGATGCAGATGTGTATATTGAGCAGCCGGAATGTTTTAATGATGGAACGATAAACTGAATCGAGCGAGCTATGGACTCAAACAAGCTGGACGCCAGTGGAATATTAAAATAGAAACTGCATCAAAGGAATTTGGTTTAGTAAAATCCAAATTGGATCCGTGTACTTATTTTAATCGAGAATTGAATTTGGTAGTAGCTTGTTATGTAGATGACTTGATGATATTCTGGAAAAATGAAGCAGATTTAATCAAGCTTAAGTAATTTTTATGCACGCAATTCAAAATGAAAGATCTAGGTACTGCCACGGAATGCGTGGGTATTTTGACAATACTCTTCAAAAGCAGTCACTAAGGACAAACATAATTTTTGTGTCAAAGCTATATGGGATTATGTTGAAAAATCTTAAATAATTGAAAATTATCCTTTAATTGTTTTTATTGAATTAATTTTTTATTATTTATTTTTAAATTTTTTATTAAATTATTAAACAAGTGAGAGTGTTGTTAAATTATAAACGCACTCCATATTCTCATCTGTCAACACTGTCATGTTGTGAATCTTGTTTAATTAAATACACTTTTATTATTTAGTTTTTATATTTATTTATTAGTTTATAATTCAAGTTTACAACATTTAGTATTATTTTATAACCATACTTTGATAACCATGAATGTGACGTGCATCCATCTTGTATCTCTTACCACACTGAACTATATCATATTTAGCATGAAGTTGGTTATGGTTCAGTTGTTAACAAATTAATCTGACATGCTTGAAGTTAGTTTTACTTTTTAACTTCTTCATGATAACTCATTCATGACACATTCATGACATCCCCTTTTTTTTTTTTTTTTTTTTTATATATTTAATAAGATGTAATAATTCAGTAGTTACATAAATACATTATATTATCTTAAATCATAAGCATTGATTTTTTTTTTTTTTTTTTTTATATTGAATGTAATCATTCATATAGCTCGGTTTTCTTATTGTCCTCTTAGGCCTATCAGATTCATTATTTTTGATTTCATTTTCTCTTATATTTTGGTCTAATTCAACAATATTTTTATCAATATTCAAGTTACAATTAACATCATTACTACTTAGATTATTTACATCAGTACTGTTACTTGTGTCATCAATCTGTTCACTACTACTCTTAAATTCTACATTTTTATCTAACATTTCATCAATGTCCTGAGAAACATCAAATCTTTCATTTCCACCATTCCTTCTTAAATGACACCTGTTTCTGGTTAATATTTTATTATCATTTCTTAGTATTTTGTATTACCTTGGGTGTGGAGTTTTTTGATAAACAATAGCAGTATCCCACTGCCTATTTTTATTACTAATTCTTACTCTATCACCTACGTTAAATTCTGATAAATTTTTAGCGTTCCTATCATAATATTTTTTTTGTAAAAACTGTCTATCTTCTAATTTTTGTTGAATATTTTTAAATTTGCTATTATTATATTTTTGAAAATGAGGTAGAATCCGCCTAACTGTTCTTCCAAATAATAATTCATTTGGAGACCCTAATTCATTGGATATAGGTGTATTGCGATATTCTAACAAGCATAGATAAAGATCCTTATTATCAAAATCTGCCTTCTTTAAGATATTTTTAAGAGTTTGAATATGCCGTTCGGCCATCCCATTGCTACGAGGATAATGAGGACTTGACATAATATGTTTAAAATTATAATTCATCGCAAATTCTTTAAACTGTCTGCAATTGAACTGCGGACCTCCATCACTATGTAGTTCATATGGTATTCCATGCCGTGCAAATATTGACTTTAATGAATTTATTGTCGTTGAGCTGTTCATGTCAGTTAATGATGATACTTCTATGTATTTTGAAAAATAATCAACGACTATTATGTAGTTTTGATTTTTAAAGTAGAATATATCCGTTCTTACTGTCTTCCAAGGTCCATCTGGTACATCAATTGGCAATAATTCTTCTTTAACGTTGGCCTTTTGAAAATTTATACATGTTGGACAGTTTGCTATCATTTCTTCAATTTCTCTGTTCATTCCCGGCCAAAACACTATTTGCCGTGCTCTATTTTTTGTTTTTTGAATTCCCATGTGATTATAATGCATGTTCGTTAATATATCTTTTCTTAATTTCGTGGGTACAACGACACTATTTCCTTTCCACACCAATTCTTCATCTACATACAATGTTTCTCTAAATGTATGGTACGGTTTTAATATTGCAGGTATGTTTTGTTTATTATCCGGCCATTCGTGTGTGATATAATTTCTCAATGTTAGTATTTCTGTATCTATTTTCGACTCATTTTTTAATTCTTCTAGTTTCATATCAGAAATGTTTTCTGAAAAATTAATCATTAATATCGACATTTCATCCATCTCTTGATCAGATTCTTCCTCCAAGTGAGCTCTTGACAGCATATCCGATATCCACATTTCCGAACCCGGTTTGTATACCAAATTCAAATCATACGGTTGCAGTTTCATTTTCATCTTTTGTAGTCTAACTGGTACTTCTGCTAATGATTTTTTTGAAATTGAGATTAACGGACTGTGATCCGTTTCTACTGTAAAATTTCTTCCAGCCACATATTGGTGGAATTTTACACACCCAAATACTACCGCATTTAGTTCCTTTTCAATCTGAGCCCAGTTCCTTTGTGAATTTGTGAACGACTTTGAACTGTACGCTATTGGTTTACCTTTTTGTAATAGTACTGCACCTACGCCTGTACTACTTGCATCTACGTTGATTACACAATGTTCATTCTGATCATAATATGATAATACTGGGTTTGAAGTAATATGTTCTTTTAATTTATTAAAAGCTCTTTCATGTTCTTCTAGCCATTTAAATTCATTTTGTTTCTTAATTAAATTTCGTAGAGGCTCGGTGATCTGTGATGTGTTCGGAATAAATCTTGATAGATATGTGACTGTACCCAAGAAACGTTGAATACCCTTCTTGTCTTTTGGCACTTGTATGTTTTTGATAGCTTTAATCTTTTGCTCATCCATTCGTATACCATTCCTATCAAATACATGACCTAAAAATTTTATTGAATTTTGTGCAAATTTGCACTTCTGCCTGTTGAATTTTATATTAAACTCTCTAGCCCTGTCTAGTATTTTTTTTAACGTTTTATAATGGTCTTCATACGAATCCGGCCATGCGATTATTTCATCCACATAAATTTCTATGTTCGGGATACCATCAAAAATGTCTTTAAATTTTTTTTGATATATTTCGGTAGCCGTTTTAATTCCATATGGCATACGCTTAAAGCAATACCGCCCAAATGGTGTAATGAAAGTTGTGAGTACTTCACTGCTTTCACTTAATTTGACTTGATAAAACGCCGTTTTACAGTCGAAGGTGCTGTAAAATTTTGCGTTTTTCATCCGGCTAGCAATGTTGTCGAATGTTGGCATGGGATGATGTTGCCTTAACAGACAATCATTCAAGTTTTTGGGATCTAGACATATTCTCAATTTATATCATCTGGCTTTTTTATGATTACTAAATTACTAACAAATTCTGTAGGTTCACTTACTTTTCTAATTATTTCGGCTTGTTCCATTTTATCTAATTCCTCTTTTATTCTGTCTCTAATTTTGAATGGGATACTTCTAAGGTTTTCTATTTTTGGAATGTAGTCACGTTTTAATTGAAAATCATATTCAAAATTTGATATTTCTCCAAGACCATTGAATACATCTTCATAGTTTTTGAACATCTGTTCAATATTAATATTGTTGATTCTTTTAATTAAATTAAATTTTTCAATTGTTTCTAATCCTAAAATTGGTACTGTTTTATCTCTAATTACATAATATGTAATATTTTCTGTAAATTCTTTTATTTTTGACAATAATGTGACTGTACCAATTATATTTAATTCACCGCCATTGTACGTTACCAGTTTTGACATGCACTTATTTAACTTTAAATTACTATTTTCAATAATGTCAAAACTAATTACGTTGCATTCGGCACCAGTATCAATTTTAAATAATATTGTTTTATTTAAATCTAATAAAATAATTTTTTCAAGCCAACCCTTTACATTATTACTACCAACAGTGTCAACTGATTTTACATTAACTGATCCTAAAAATTTAATTGATTCCTCTTCATTTTGTATATCTACGCTATGCATTTGTCTTTTCTGATTACTATTAGTTTTATTGGCATTATTACTAGAATTGCTACGGCTATTGTAATTAAAATTATTTTGATTTCTATTGAAGTTATTAGCGTTTCTACTACAATTTTGAGTTTTATTATTTTGATTTAACTTATTGTAATGGTTAAAGTAACATTTTACCTGAAAATGACCAATCCGATTACAAATCGAACACGCCTTGTTGAATGCAGGACATCTATTAACATCATGATATTTTCCGCATTTGCTGCAATCTCGATTTTTTAATGTTGTTTGATTAGATCCTCTCTCATTTGTTCCTCTTGATGAATTATGATGCGTTTGTTTTTTAATTACATCAACTGATGATTTTGGTTGCTTTAATTGTTTTATCTGTTCTTCAGCTAGTTCCGACGTTTGACATATACGAATGCACTTATCTAAATTCATATCTTCCTCCTTTAATAATTTTTGTTTCAACCCGTTGTTTGTGATTCCGCCAATTATTTGATCTTTTATCAATTCTTCTCTCAATTGTTCAAATTTGCAATTTAAACTCATTTTTTCCAGTTGTGTGATGTATTCGGAGATAGTTTCACTTTGTATTTGCTTTCGTTGAAAAAACATATAACGGTTGAGGCTTTCAGAGTTTTTCTTTTTACTGCATAGAGTTTGATATGCTTTTATTACTTCTTCATACTTTTCTTTATTTTCCGTTTCAATTTTTAGAGTTTCAAACTTTTCGACTGCTTCATCACCAACCAAATTAAAAAATATGGCTATTTTAACTTTGTCACTTTTCTCATCTGCCTCTATCGCCGTTAAATAATTTTCAAACTTTCTCAACCATTTCTCAAAATTTTCGTGCATATTTCCATCGAATTGAAATGGATTTGGTTTATTTATCTGGTTCATTTTCTTTAATTTTATTTGTATTCACTTTATTTTTATAAATTTCTTACACAATTTTTTGTTTTTCTAAGTATCCGTTTTGATTAACCTTAAATTTTTAACGTGCACGCACACCAATTCTTTTCTGTTATTATTTCTACCTTTTAATCTTTTAATTTATTAAACATCCGGCTGCGCCATGTCATGTTGTGAATCTTGTTTAATTAAATACACTTTTATTATTTAGTTTTTATATTTATTTATTAGTTTATAATTCAAGTTTACAACATTTAGTATTATTTTATAACCACACTTTGATAACCATGAATGTGACGTGCATCCATCTTGTATCTCTTACCACACTGAACTATATCATATTTAGCATGAAGTTGGTTATGGTTCAGTTGTTAACAAATTAATCTGACATGCTTGAAGTTAGTTTTACTTTTTAACTTCTTCATGATAACTCATTCATGACACATTCATGACAAACACTATTATATTGAAATAAACTATGGCGTTGTTAATAAATTTAACACGCCAATTATTAATTATATAATGTCACACCCTTCGCAAATAAAAACACCTCGACTTTTTTTTAAACTTTTTGTATTTTTCGTTATAAAAACTACGTCTGCTTCGTTTCACAACTTTCTTAATAATTCCCTCTTTCTTCTCTTTCATTTTTTTTTTATTTAATTCATTCTTATGTCCACAGTGACATCTTTCGAAAAATAATAATAATAATAACTTTTTGACATTTAGTCGAGATTCTAACCCAACAAAATTTACGACAATAAGTTTAATATTTATTCTTAAATTTATTTTATTAACATAATTAATTTGTCTGTCACCACCATTACGGCCAATTCAAACATGGTTGACGGCGGCACCAAAGTCCGACGTGTTGCTTTGTTCAAAATCGAGAGCCGACTGACTGAAGTTAAAAGAAAAAATTATTTATTTTGTTTTGTGTTTGTGTTGTCTCTTCATGTGGAAGCGACAGTAGTTTAATGGTTACATGCGTATATTCCCAAATTGAAATGTCAACGTTGAGCTGCGTAAAGCGTTGCATTGGTGGTTGGATGAACTCAGACACCAATGTATGTGAATGATACAGTGTGGCGGAGCACGCATGTACGCTTGAGCACGCATTGACTGGTTCTGTTTTGGGCAATTTCCAATTCTTTGTCTTAATAATTGTTCAATTGAATATTGAATAATCGCCCAAAATTGTTGGGTATTTCTTCATTTTTGAATTTTTGGAATTGGGCGTTTTGTTTTTGGACCAATATATACAAAATGAATCGTGATTTTGATCACCTCCTTAGCGAAAATTAATCATTTTGAAAAGTTTTGAATATATGCTTCGGCATCAATACTCTCAATAAATGAGGCCAAATAAACCATTTATGAGTTGCAATATTCGGGCTTACATAACATTTTTGTTGGTTTTGACTATAGCGATCATAATGAAATATATGGAGCTCTCTGATTATCAGCTACGTTTCGGCTAAAACTATGATGTCAGTTCAAAATTGCCCAAAATGCGAACATTTACGTCAAAGTTTAGTGAAACTTAAGAAAATGTAAATGCAACTTTTCTGGCGGTAGCAATAGGCGATAGATAAAAAGATATCAGATACACTAAAAATTGTCAGAAATTGAAGCAAAATCTTGAGCCAATTTCTCAAAGCTTTTATCGGGCTGAAACTTTACATTCAGAACTGGTGAATTTCATTATAAAATGTATGAAAAATTCTGAAGTCGTTCAACCTTGCCACGCAAGAAAGATGTACGGAAATCTGGATTGTATGCAGTGGAATATGGTATGCTTTGAAATCAATACTCTCAAATCGTTCCTTATATTAAGACAAAACCAACAAAAATTTTAAACGATGCACGCATATTATTATCATTGGAGGGCCATGTGGGCGATCAGCGACCTCGCACTGCCGATACGTGATACATACTACCTGGGCTTATTACTCTCCCTCCTAGATGTTTACTATAGCATGTAGTTCCGCTAGAAAGACGGCAGCATTGGAGCTCAAGGACTTCGAGAGGGCTGTCCCACTCCCGTATATTCCTACCCCTGCTCCGTCTTCCGTTTGATTTTACTCTTACGAGTGGCTGGGAATTGTAAATCGCCTGTAGGTCACCCAGCTTTACTATAAGGAGGCTAAATAAAACTGGAGGGTGCCTGGCATCCAGAGTTCGCATACTTTGGACTTATTAACCTATCAGCCATTCATCCATCGGCATATGCTGTTCTACCTTATATTAGGGTTTTGGCCAAAAATGTGTCAAATGGCCTTAGTTATCAGTGGTTGCCACGAGGAGGCAGCACGTTCACTGGCGAATTGTGAACAAGTTACCCTTTACACAATTGTACCCATCACGCAGCTGCCTAATACATGACCAGAACAGCTCACGTGATGCGCACCCTACTGGAAGGTTACGGACCTGATACATTAATTTACTCAACTTTGCCCCCCCCCCGCAACCCCCCAATAGACGCCAAACTACCAGACATATTATTAAATCAATAACCTACTATTTCTGTAAGTGCTAGTGAGGTTTTATTTTATTTTTACAGTCGGTCTTAATCGAGACATTAAGCCAAAAACAGGATTTCAGAATATTGATTTTAGGCGTGACCGAAACTTGCTTTATCGCACTGCATAAAATCCAGACTTTTCATATCTTTGTCGAGTGTCAAACGTCGGCTGTTATATGACTGCAGAATTGTCATGCTGATATATTTTTATAATCAGAAAGCTTGAATCGAAAGTTTAAGGCTTATGACAGACACGACTGTAATCTCGCTGCCTTATATGCATCATAAAACCATACTTCCTAAAATGTTGTCCGGCAAAGGCTTAATGACTGGAAACTTGTTTCATACAAATTGTTGTTAGCTGAATCTAACATTTTAATCAGATAAAAGACCTTCGTGGAAATGACGTAAGAGCTACAATTGTTAGCATATTTGTGTGTAGCTGGCACTCCCTATCGACTGTAGAATTATCTGTTATAAACTAGCTTTGTAAAGTTGAAATAATTTAGTTCGCATATTTGACATGTTTGAATTGTCATTATCCGCTAAAATGGTCGAGGCATTCCTGCAAGAAATCGATTTTATTGTTTTCCGCCGGGTCCTCGATGCCTCCAACTTTGAACGAAACAAATGTTAGTTCAGCTGGATTTGCCACCTCTAGCTTGTCTAGGACAAGTTTGTTGGATGCTAAGATACTGTATGCAGTTCCTCGTTTAATAATAATGGTGCATGCGGATTCAGATTAAATAGTGGTTCAAATTGATATTAGGATGTTGCGTTGATAATCACTTCATCAGACGACAATGGCAGAAATTGTGGTGATAGGCAATTAGCAACTGGATATGATGCTGGGAACAGATCATTGCTTTCAGTTCATCAATTTTGGTATCCAGTACAAGGTTATCGTTGGTGACCGCAAGCTGATTAAGCCATCCCTTTCTTCCTTAATTTTATAAATCTATTGGTTTAACAAATAATTTCACGTCACGACTGATTATCGCTTCACGGCTGGAAGTTGAGTAAAGCGAGTTTTTGAAAATAGGTGCGTAACTCAGCTCAACATGTAATTTAAATAGTTTTTGTAGTTTTTACTAATGGTTTTAGCGTTATTTTTATTTAATTACTCGTATTGATGAACTTCTTTTTTTATATCTATTCCAGCAAACAAAATGCAAAAACAAACAACAAAATGGAATCGTTTTGTCTTACTATTATGGAAAAATTGGATAACTCAGAAGCGGCATGTATTTCAAACCGTTGTCGAAATTCTCGTTCCAGTTTTATTTGCATTAATACTAGTATTATTTCGTAGTCTAGTCGATCCAGAAATTTTTCCAGATCCTGAAATTTACGCTAAACTTAACAGTACTGCTAGCCCCTTGACTAAATTTCACAATGATGATATCATGTGGGGATTTAACCCCCAATGGATGTTGGCATATTACCCACAAAATGTTGAGATTGAAAATTTGTTAAGAAAAGTAGAGCGACGTCTTGAGTTAAATGCATCGATTGGATTTGATAGTGAATCGGAAATGGAACGGGAACTATTGGAGAAAAACTATTATGCTGGAATAGAATTCGATGACTCGTATAAGGTAAATTTTAATTTTATTTTAAAAATGATTCGTATTTGTTTGTATTAAGGTATTAATATATTCTATTGAACAGGACTTAAAAGTAGGAGAATTGCCACGACAATTGAAATTTGCACTTCGATTTCCAGCTACACTACGTACGGTAGGTACATTAGACCCGCTACGCCTAAACTGGAGAACAAATTTGTTGTTTCCTCAATTTCAATTAGACGGTCCAAGGAACAAATATTCTCCTTACGGAGGTACTCCACCAGGATACTGGGAGGAAGGATTTGCAAATCTTCAATCGGCTATATTCGAAAGTTTTGCTGAAACAAAATTGGGAAAAATCGTACCAGAGATATCACTATCGGTAAATTATAATACAAAACTTTGAATGTATATATTTTATTAATCTTTCAAATTATTTCAGCGTTATCCTTATCCACCCTATATTAATGATCCTCTTTTGGTGGCACTGGACTCCATTGTGCCATTGATCATTATTTTAAGTTTTATGTATCCAACTGTTAATTTAGTTAAGGTAAAAGGCATATTCGTGAAATAATTAAAAAATTTCGTTTTACTGACTATTATTTGTTGTACCGCGTTTAGTTTGTTACAGTTGAAAAAGAAGCTCAGCTGAAAGAAGCAATGAAAATTATGGGATTAGAGAACTGGCTACATTGGACGGCTTGGTTTACAAAAGCAATGATTTATAATGTCGTCATAGTAACATTAATTACTGTAGTAATGGTGGTACCATTTTATTCTGGATCTGATCTAGCCGTATTTACAAACAGTGATTGGTCTGTTCTTTGGGTATTTTTATTAATTTATAGTTGTAGTACGGTTACATTTGCTTTTATGGTCAGTGTATTTTTTTCGAAAGGTAAGATTATTAAAATATTTGTATATCAAAAATGAACATTTTTCATATGAGTTTGGCTTTCTTCAGCAAACAACGCGGCAACGGTGACCGGTCTAATTTGGTTCATATTCTACGTTCCGTTTACTTTGACTGAACAAAATTACGATGAAATGGGTGCGGTTGACAAATTAGGAGTTTGCTTATTTTCAAATACAGCAATGTCATATGGATTCCGATTATTATTACGATTTGAAGGGACTGGTGAAGGCCTAAGATGGAGCAATTTTTTTTCAACAGTAACAGCAGACGATAACATCACGTTTGGTGATATAAATTTAATGTTAATATTAGATACTATCCTATATTTGTTGATTGCATTGTATGTCGAAAAAATTAATCCTGGAGATTTTGGTGTGCCAGAGAAATGGTATTTCCCTTTCACAAAATCATTTTGGTGTGGCGCTGAACCGGAAGATATTAAAGGAATCGATAGCATTGATTACAGTGATGTGGTTGAACCAGAGCCTATCGATAAGCATGCTGGAATTCAGATACAAAATCTGCGAAAAGTGTTTTCAAATAATAAGGTGGCAGTCGACAATTTAACCTTGAATATGTATGAAGACCAAATTACAGTGCTACTAGGACATAATGGCGCAGGAAAAACTACAACAATGTCTATGTTGACTGGTATGTTTCCACCAACATCCGGTTCTGCAATTATAAATGGTAAAAGTATCTTAAACGATTTGGATGCGGTACGAAGTTCACTAGGCTTGTGCCCACAACATAATGTATTATTCAGTGAACTAACAGTTCGGGAGCATATAATATTTTACAGTAAACTAAAAGGTTTACCAAATTCTGAAATGGGTGAAGAAATAATAAAATATGTTGACTTGCTAGAATTGCAACCGAAATTAAATGCACAATCAAAGACTCTATCCGGTGGTATGAAACGAAAATTATCAGTAGGTGTAGCTCTTTGTGGAAATTCCAAAATTGTTATTTGTGATGAACCAACATCTGGAATGGATCCAGCAGCTCGTCGGGCTTTATGGGATTTACTGCAACAGGAGAAAAAAGGTCGAACTATTTTATTAACGACACATTTTATGGATGAAGCCGATATTCTTGGTGATCGTATTGCTATTATGTCCGATGGTGTATTAAAAGCTTGTGGAACGTCTTTCTTTTTAAAGAAACGGTTTGGAACTGGATATCGTTTGATTTGTGTTAAAAGTCCAAAGACAAATGTTCCAAATATTACACATCTTCTACGAAAATATATTCCGAGCATTAGAGTTTGCACGAATATCGAAAATGAGCTGACGTATGAGCTTCACGAGGACTATGTTTCGGAATTTGAACCTATGCTGTCTGATTTAGAAAATCGTGCAGATGAACTGGGTTTGATTGGTTACGGAGTTTCACCCACAACATTAGAAGAGGTGTTCATGAAAGTAGGAAGTGATATGAGTAAACCAGACATATTGGCAAATGAAGATTCATCCACGGATAATGAAACGTTACAAGATTTGGAAATGCCATTAATTAGTGGATATAAATTGATACAAAACCAGTTTGTCGCAATGATGGAAAAGAAGTTTTTTTATACGTTACGAAATTGGTACATTATTATGATTCAAGTAAGTAAACTTTCAATCTATCTATGGTTCCTACTAAACTAAACTGAATGATTTTGTACTTAAAAATCGTTTTTTCTTTTCTGACTCTAGCCCAATACAAAGTTTCCCTGTTATATTTAAACATCATCCAATTTTATAGATTTCATGAATCTATATGGATTTAACTTCACACTAATAGAACAAATAAATCAATTTACTAATGACTGATACTCCAACTGACATGATGAGAGTGTTAAAGGAAAATTTCATTGTTCCACTCTCATGGTTCCACTCGACAAAAACCAACTATTCCGACCTTAATCTTGATTTCTAACGCGATTGACTTTTCAATTGGTTTACCAGTTGTTCTATGGGGGTCGATGCTGTTCGTTGCGATTTAACAATGCCGATATATGTTATGTCCCCAATGAAGCGATGGGGTGATATACAGTCAGTCAAGTAAGAGCGTGGTCGGGTTAATTTATAAAAAAATTTATTTGGTGAAACTTTCATATTTATAAATATATTGTACACATTACAAAGGATGATGCAATTCGGTTAATATTGTGTCCAGTCACCATCGGCGTCGATAATTGCCTGACATCTCCGAGGCATGCTTTCTACTAATTTGACGGCGTATTCTAGTGGCAACGATCTCCAGATCGCAAGATAGCTGCTTCAAAGTGTGTGTGCGTCTTCCACGAAGTTTCTGTTTAATATATGCCCACACATTTTCAATAGGGTTTGCATCAGGCGACTGCGACGGCCAATCCAATGTAACGATGCCAGATTGAGTCTTCCACTCAGTACAGAGCTTGCTGAGGTGTTTAGGATCGTTGTCCTCTTGCAGAATCCAATGTTCATTTTTGCTGATGAACCAACGTTTGGCAGATGGCAGTAAAGCCTTTTTGTAGATTTTAATCATTTTTTCGGCATTTAGGTTGTCGGTAAAGAGGTACAAAGTGCCGAATCCCTGCTTTGAGAAGCAGCCCCAAAGATTCACCTTTATTCCGTGTTTTACGGTCCGCTGAACAAGCCTATTGGTGGAAGTTGACCAGGCTCGCGTGAGGACACAACGTGCCCATACAGAACATTCATCAGTAAAAATGACATTTTCAAAATCTCTATCGATATTCTCATGCGCCCAAGCGAGTCGCTTTTTCACATGTTTTCCAGTTAACAGAGGCTTCTTCATTGTGTTGCGCCATTTCAGGTCATGAGTACGGAGATGGGTTCGGATAGTTTCGTAGGATATATCTAAACCTTTTGCCTTTAATTTTGCTTGTCCTTGCCGCAGTGTTAAACCAGGATTCCGCGAAAACAGATTCACTATTCTTTTTTCATTTTTTTTGTCCACTTTTCCTATCGAGCCACGTTCTGGTAAATCATCGACATTTTTAGCCACTTTATATCGCTGTACCCACTTATGTACAAATGCCTTCGACTTTCTCATATATTTAGCAGCCGCTGATTGCGACATTTTGGGACCTTTCGGGTGGGTGCAAAGGAACACAGCCTCGTAGCGCGACGCGTATTTAGCACTCATGGCGCTTAACGTGATTCTCTGTCAAAAGATCAACGACAACTGAATCTTTGTTAACAATGCATCAAGGACAAAGCTTCCCTCTATCGGCTCGCAAAGGAATTAGAGCGAAATCTTTCATTACCTGTCGGTAATGACGACCACGCTCTTACTTGACTGACTGTAAGATTGAATCAGCTGAATTTAAATTATTTTGCGGTGTGACCAACTGTGGTGTTAATGGGGTTGATAATATTTCAGAGCCCTCTACAAAACATAGTTTAAGACGATCTATTGATATTCGTATCTGCTTGCCTTTAAAGCTTATTACAAAATTTTTCTCCGCTCGACTGATCACCAAATATGGACCATCATATGGTGGCTGTAAATATTTACGCACCATATCTGCACGTACTAGAACATGAGAACAAGTATTTAATGATTTAAAAATAAATCCATGATCATTCGGCGTGTGTCGTGTAGGCGGATGTGGGCCCAGCTATTTAAAATGTTCTCTAAGAGAAATAACGAAATCTGATTGTAACTTAAGAACTTTGGTCTCTTCAACAAATTGTCCCGGAATGCGTATCGACGCACCGTAGACAAGTTCAGCAGACGTTGTCTCAAAATCTTCGCGAAAAGCTGTCCAAAGTCCCAACAAAATTGTGGGGATCGACCGTGTCCAATCTGGCCTATTACTGCTTATAATTGCGGCCTTTAGTGTTCTGTGCCATCGTTCGATAAATCCGTTAGCTTTAGGATTATAGCTCGTAGTTCGCTTTCTCTCGAATCCCAATAATTTTGATAATTCTGAAAACAATTCAGACTCAAACTGAGAACCTTGGTCTGTTACAATAGATTCTGGGACTCCAAATCGAGCTACCCAACCACTTAGTACAGCCAGGGCCACTGTTTCGGCTCGAATGTCTGCGATAGGTATTGCCTCTGGCCAACGAGTGAACCTATCTATCATTGTCACGCAGTAACGATGACCATCAGAGGAAGGAAGGGGTCCAATTATATCCAAATGAATTTGTGTGAACCTAAGTGATACTAGTGGAAAATTTCCCAATTCGCTTTTAGTATGCCTGGTAACCTTGGACTTTTGACAATTTAAACAACACTGTGGAACCTTTTCGAACTTCAATTGTCGGCTAGTTTCCATGAGGACCCTTAACTCTGCATCGTCTTGTTGTGCATCGGCGATCCGTTCGTAATCAATGGTCGCTGGTATTGAAATTTCATCGATCCGTGATAATGTGTCAGCCACAACATTCTCTATCCCTGCCACATGTCGAATGTCGGTGGTAAACTATGCCCGATAAAATCTAACTGACGGAATTGCCTTGGGGAAGCTTTAGCCGGATTTAGCTTAAATGCAAAAATTAACGGTTTATGATCTGTATATATTGTAAATATTCGTCCCTCTAACAGGTATTGAAAACGTTTTACTACATAATATGCGGCCGGTAATTCGCGATCATATGCGCTATAGCGCTGCTGCATGTCCGTCAGTCTTACGGAATAGAAAGCAAGCGGTTGCCAAACTTCCGAAACTTTTTGTTGCACAACCGCACCCAGCGCCTTGTCCGATGCGTCTACCCAGAGCCTTCTAGAGTATAGAGCCATAATCTTAATGACGTATTTTTTAAAAGCTTTTTTAGTGGTATAACTTTTCACTGATTTCCATAGGAATCCATAGTAAATATGGTGTTTTTTAGCTTCAAGTTTTTCAATGAAAAAAGCAAAAATAATATAAAATTTTTGTATAAAAGTGTTCTACATATCTTTAAGAACAATATACAAGAAGGCCATATTGCTAGTGTTAAGTAAATATTAATAGCAGAAATATTAAAATTAAATTATTTCTAAAATATATTTTTTCGAACTTTCATTTTAAAAAATACATCAAAGTTGGCTCTGACAAATTAAAATAATACTTGCTAAATTTATCTTTAGTTTTACTAGTGTACGTAAGATGTCTAAAATGGTCACAGAAAAACGCGAAAAAAAATTATTTAATCCCCAAATTATCACACGTTCCTATATTTTGTGAATTTATTTTTGCTTTTCCTACAATTTTTGAGCTGGAAATTTCCCCAGATGGTAATTTTTGGTACGATTTTTTCAAATGTTTACGGCCATCACTGCCATCTATGTAATGTGTATTGACTTAAATGACCGAACGAATCATGGCTGGTCTCCACTTGTTTATTTTTCTCTTGACAAAAAATAAATGACCATCGGCTCGTGACATTTTTTTTACCACTACTAACATAAAGAATATAGCTAATTTTTCTCTTTGAGAATAAGAAAAAAATTTGAATTTGGTTCGTTTTTCGAATAATACAATTTTTTCGCATATTACTTTTGTATTCCTCGATTTATTATTTGTTTTATTTTAATAACACAAATTTTATTATATTTTGACCTAAAATTCATTAAAAGGACAAAATTTTGTGAAAAAAGAATGAAAATTTCATTTTATTTGTCAAAATATTCAACATGAAATGATATGAAATTGAGCATAAAATACAATTTATGCTCAAATGGCACAACGTCATGACAAAAATATTGAATATTCTGATCTTTTCCTCTCTTGACAAAATTTCAATGCGCATGCTCAAATCCATTTTTGTGTATGTATTTTGAAAAATGTACTAAAAATTGTCATGAGGAAAAAAATGGACTAGATTTTTTTTTTTGTCAAGAGAAAAATACGAAAGTGGAGACCAGCCATCATAGTAAGCTTTTATTTTAATTTGACCAGAATGCCGTTGTTATGCATTTTTTTTAATCTTTTGGTTTAAATAAATCAATTATTACAAGAAAATGAAAACGATTTACTTAAACGATATTCATATACGTTGAAATTCAAACATTTATGAAAGTATTTCAGAAATCATAGTTAAGAATTTGTAACGTTTTCATTTAAAAATTTGTCTTAGGAAAAACAGTGATTTCCCATATGTTTTGTGTGTTTTACTATGAAAAGTTTGGTTTTTTCCTCGTTTCTAATTCCCTTATAAAAGCTCAGATTTTTTGATTATGGCTCTATAAAATACAGGGTGCTCTGGTCTACCATAACAGCAAGCTGTGCTTCTGGATTTGGGTGCACCAATAGAGTGGATTCCGCCAACTGTTTTTTCCGTAATTAAATGCTTCTATGGCTTCGGCCGTTCAATTTATTTTGCGTTTGTCATTCCTCTTACTACCTTTTAGGTAGTCATTGAGTGGCGCTTGATTACCTCCGGCATGTGGAATGAATCGTCTATAAAAATTCAGCATTCCGAGAAATCGCCTGAGCTGCTTTATTGTTTCTGACCGCTCGAATTCATTTATGGCTTCGACTCTTGCTACCATTGGTTTAATACCCTGTGCATTTAGCGTGTGTCCGAGAAAATCTATTTCATTCTTAGCGAATACACATTTTTCTATATTAATCACCAGACCTGCGTCTTTCAATCGTTGAAATATGATTTTCAGGTGATCTCGATATTCTTCACGGGTACGCAATGCGATCAACAAGTCATCGATATACACAAAACAAAAATTTAATCCTTTTAAGATGGCATGCATGAAACGTTGGAAGGACTGCGCAACGTTTCGCAAACCAAACGTCATTTTAGTGAACTCAAAGAGTCCGAATGGCGTTGTAATCGCCGTTTTAGGAATATCGCTAGCCTCTAAGGTATTTGATGGTATGCGCGTACCAGGTCTATTGTTGTGAAAACCGTACATCCGTATAATTGAAACGAGAAATCCTGCAAATGAGGAATTGGATATTTGTCTGGTTGAGTTACGTTATTAAGCGCCCTGTAGTTCCCGCACGGTCAAAAATCTCCATTTTTCTTAGCTACAAGATGGAGTGGACTCGACCATGGACTGCTAGAGGTCTACAAATACCCTGGGATTGAATAAACTCGAATTCCTTCTTCGCAATGTTTAGTTTCTCAGGCGAAAGGGGTCTTGTTTTAACGGATATCGGTGGCCCACGTGTCACTATGGAATGTGTTACGTTGTGTTTAATCGGTTCTGAAATTGCTGTATTTATATGCGTTATTTCCTTAAATTCAGCCAGCAGAGACATAATTTCCTGAGATATTGCTTGATAGTTTACACAAGTTAAAATGTTACCTGTAGTTCTCGAAATCTCGCAGAGTGAAGAAACTGATGTGAGGGGGTCGAACTGACGTTTACGTTTTATGTCAACTAATAGACCATATCGGCTAAGAAAGTCAGCTCCGATTATAGCCACTGTGACATCAGCAATAACAAAAGTTTAAAAAAATATTCGCATGAGCCCTAAATCCAGTTGAATTGTTTTATTCCCATATGTGTTAACCTTTGGTGACATTGGTTTTGAGTGTCATGATACACCGCCAAATGTGATGACATTACTAATTTTTTGAATCATATTTGGTGGAGTCGTAAAACTTACAACTGTCTACGCATTTTTTTGCTTTTTCGCCAAAACGATAATGGTACCAGCAAATTCCGTCCTTAACCGATGTGTGCGTACGCGATCTAGAACTAGATCTTTGGCGATAACGCGAACTCTGATTTGGGGAGTTGCTTCGATTACGGCTAAAGTGTCCCGATTGCTTCAATGCATGGGTTAATTCATTAATTTGGGCCTGTAAATTCCGATTCCAACCTTCCAATCTCTCTAAATCCGATTGTACCATATTCGTTGTTCGAATCAATGAATCTGCGTTCTGTCCACTTTTAGTGTTACAGGTAACCTCCATTATTTTATTCTCGGTACACGCTTCCAACACTCAATTGTGCAACCTCCTCCAATCCGCCAGTACTGCTCGCCAATACCGTACGAACCCTCGTCGGCAGTTTAGCATCCCACAATACCTGGAGTGTTTCCGCCGGAAAAGTATTCACAGCTGTAGCCTGCATTTCTCGCAGAAGTTGCGAGGATTTCTTATCCCCAAGATCCATCTCACCTAGGACTTTACGAATTCTGGCCGTCGACGACTCTCCTAGTCTCGTTATTAAGGCCTGCTTTAGAACGTCATATGGATTTGTAGATGGAATATGTTTAACAATATCTGGCACTATTCGAGACAATTCCGGTGTAGTTACCCCCAGCGAGAATTCGTAAATTGAGCCGGGAGAAGGCTTGGGTGCAACCAAATTAATGTGTGTAGGCGCCGAATCATTGGTCAGTTAATGGAGCCTTATTTTTTCCAGATCACTACCGGGTACACTTTTTACTTCAGGAGGCCGATGTGTTGCCAGCATTTGTGACATCATGTCACTAATCAATGACTTAACCTGCTTCATATCGATCAACTGTGTCTGTGTCGGCAACACGGTCTTGCCTTCGTCGTCACTTGCCATTTGCTTATAATGTTTTATTACCACACAACCCGCACAAAATTGTTGACAATACTCTACTCGAAAACAAAATTATTTCGACAGAACAAAAATGTGTAACACCGAGTACGATTATGTTGAAAATTAAACTTACTCACCTGATCTCAATTCCAGTGTAATTACAAAATAGATACAATATAATTTTTAAATTAAACAGTAATTATATAATTATAATTGATTTGCCCCAATTGAATTTATTTGATGCTGTTCCCATGTGCTATTTGTAGCAAGTTTTTATTTTTTGTACAGCCAAATGACGCGCCATGTGCGTCCCAATGGCAAAAATGTATATTTAAATGTATTTAAATGAAATTCACTTATGTTCGAGTCGTGGTCACTACTTATGGGAGTCGATGCTGTTCGTTGCGATTTAACAATGCCGATATATGTTATGTCCCCAATGAAGCGATGGGGTGATATAAGATTGACTCAGCACGTGCTGACCCCACAATATAGTTTTAGTAAATCAAACTCCGACATATTAATTGATACCGATTGACATTTATTAAATGGTTATAATTATTGATTTTTATTCATTAATCGTTATATTTGAAATATGTATGGGATAATACCCTAAACGGAATAATTTTAATTTCCCACACAAGCGCGAATTATAAACTCGAAACTGGCAGTTGTGTAGAAATAAAACAGTTTCACTTTTATGGTTTACAATAAATTAATTTTTTGGTCGTTACTCAACGCTAGTTACAATAATTCTAAATTTTTATATTTTACTTTTGATATATCTTTATAATTTGCAACCACTACAAAACTACATACTAATGAAAAATATATTTATTATGATTTTGTTATTCTTATAATTAATGAAAGAAGAGTAATCGGATTTATCGATTAGGTACTCATATTTCTGTTTATCAATTTTTATTTTAAAAAGAAATGTTATGTCTAAGACATAACAAATATATTATCGTAACTTGATGAAATTATGATGATGATTGCTTTGTTGAGATTTGCGTCGTGGAGGTCAACGGACGTAACTCCTCCCCCCTAAGCGGTGTCCTTAACGTTCGTTTAAGGACAGCAGGTGATTTAGTGTCTAGTTTTGGTATTGCCAGTTCTATGTGAATCACCTTTTCGGGTTTTTTATTGAACCATCTTTTTACTGAAAAATATAATAAACTGATTATGGTTAATATGATGATGCTGCTGATGAAGATATTCCTCTGAAATGAGTGGCTTTCTATGGCTGAATGTAATATTTCTATCTTTTTATTATTGTTGATTGTCCAGTTTTGTTGCGTTGTTAATTTTATTTGTTCCTGGATGTCGTTGATAATGATATCGTTATATGGTTGCAAAGCTATAATATCTTCGTACATTATTGGTAGGGTATTACTGTATTCCTCTTGATTGAGATTAATCGTACAATTTTTGAAAAATATTAGCTTTATTCCTTTTATTGATTTCTGTTTTTGATGACATGTTGATGATATAGGTATTTCCTCTTTGGTTGAGACTCGGGTGATAATTGTTCTATTTCATTTTGGAATTTTTGTTCGGTTAAGTTGCATAGTGCTTGATTGTTGTTGATTATTTGCGGGATGCATGGTTTTGAGCTGTCTGCTGGATCTTGTTTTTCGCAATATTGGATGCATTCTACTTCATTGCAAGGTTTTGTTGGGTATTGATATATATATGTTTATTTAGGATAATGTATGGGTCAGGTGGATGATGGTATATGTATGTTTCGTTAAATGTTATTGATTTAGTTTTGTATTGAGATAGGATATTAGGGTGAAAATTGGGTATTTGAATAGAGAATATAACCTGAGATTGATTGTAATACGCTTGTAACCATAGTAAACTATAAAAATGTTCTTCTGTTTTAAGGTTAACATTAAATTTTGAAAAATAGTTTTGGATCACGGAGAGAAATAATTAAGCATAATCAACATATATTGTGCATATGACATACCGATTTGGAGCCTAGTGTAACTTTACTTACCTTGAGAGATACTTTACTTGATTAAAGAATTTTCATTTTTTTGAATAATAAGAAACTTAGTCATAATTTGAGAAAATATGACTAATATTTTAGAAAATTATGCTGAAATGTTGCATTAATTTTCAGGAAGTAAGAAATTGATTAACTAAAAACAATCTAAAAAATTCAAAAGTTGAGAAAAAATGTAGTGAACAATTTAGCAAATTGCGTTATAAATATGCATTCATTTGTAAGAAATAAGCATCAATTGTTCTAAACATATGCTACAAATCGTCATAATTTCAGCAAAATGTGGTAAATATTCTAGAATATTGTGCTGGAAGTATGTCTCTGATTTCATGAAATACGAAACAGATTTACTAAAAATATTACGGAAAATTTCATAATTTGAGAAACTGATGGTTAACGTTTTAGAATATTGTGCTTGGAATTAACGTTCACTTTAATAAAATAAGAGGCAGATTTGTTAACGTGATTTGTTAAAGCGTTGAATATATTAAACAAACATGGATTAATTCAGTACGAGAAAAACACAAATTGACAGAATTGATTTTATAATAAATTTATTTCATATTATAATTTCATAAAAAAATTAAATCAGCTTTTCAATTATATAAATATAATGTACGTTCATAATAACTAAAGAGTTTTTATACCAAATTACAATATGTATTTCACTTAAATTTAATAAATCATAATACCTATCTAAATTATTGGTATTTTTCATTGTTATAATACTAATAAAAATAATCAGTTCTACTTTTCTTAATTATACAAATATTTCAAATTATTTCATTGATATACATATTAAGCGATAGGTTTTTATAAATATCTTATTTTAATACACTCGTCTCCATTAAATAGTTTATAATATTCAAAAGGTTTGTATTCAAATTCAGATACTTTAGCGATATTTAAAAATTCGTTATATTTTCCTAAAATCATAAAACAATTTAAATGATCGTTGAAATTTATTTTAAAACGATTTAAAATCAAATAATTAATATTATCAATATCTAAAATCTCAGTTATTTTAAATAATTTATTTTCCTTAAATAAAAATAAGTTTCTCATGTACTGAGAACCGTTAAAATAAGTAATTTTCATATTTTGAACTGATTTCAGTTGTTCAGTTATGAACTTTTCTTCCAGTAGAGTAAAATAAGTTTGCTGTTTAATGTCTGATAATTTCATAAAATTGATGCTCTTATTACAACAATTCACAGGAGACTTCAGAATGGAATAACTGAATTTCATAGCATACTTTTTCGCAACTGATAATGGTAAGTTTTTTCGACTGCCAGTAACATTGGTATAATTTTTCATTTCCCTGTTTTTAGACTCAAATCGCATACACCAAAGATACCTTATGGGCCCAGACTTGCGAATTACAGAACAGTAATGGGTTACTATATGATGTTTTGGTTTCAGATTAGTTTGAAATAGATTAATATAGAGCTGATGATGCTGCATAATTAAATTATTTAAATTTTCTATTGTTTCTTCCGTATAGAAAGGTAATAACATTTGATCAACCAGTTTTTCGAGTAGGCATATATATTTCCATCCCTGATCATTTCGATCTACTAAATCTCCTACTAATAATGAAAAAAAATGTAACATACTGTAAGCCTCCCTTGCAGAAAGATGAAGTGTTTCTGCTTTTAAATGGTTTTCCTTAATAACCTCACATCTATTTCGAATTTCGATTTTACCATAATTAAAATTTCTTAATCTGAAATTGAAAGTTTCTAGATCAAAATTATTATTACCAATAAAAAAATTGAGAACTTTAACTAAACCAAATTTGACAATTCCTTCAAATGCATCATGCATTACATCCACAGAAAAGTTTTCAGTAACATGAAATGTTGGAATTGTATTAAGAAGAGATTCTGAAGCGATTCCGGTTTGTTTATAATTCCCTAACACAATTTGGTTGCTATAATTATCACGATCACGGACCATTAGTGTATCTTCACATAACAGAGATTGCGTATCCTTTTTATGCATTAAACAAAACCTACAATAATAATTGTGAGTGAAGCTTTTTGAAAAACAGAGCAGATCATTTAATGCTTTGTTGTCTCCTATAACAAGGCCCAGAATGAAATAAACTTGAAAATCTCCCTTATCGGTATGTAGCAGTATCCCATTTATCTCAAGGTCTTTTAAAATTTCAATTAGTTTGTGTAGTACTCTATTGCTTCCAACTTTTATAAAAATTGCAGATTTTAGAAACATTGCTGGAAAAATATTTTCAAGTTTGGAAATTTTATCCAAAGGTAATACTGGGAAGCTATAATAAAACGAAGCAATTGTTTGCACCCCTGCATGACTCCCAATTGGATCATTTACTTCTACGTCATCATAATAAAGAAAATATGGTATTGCGATTTTATTGCCTAATTGTTTTAATTTAGTTTTCCATAATTCGCCCTGAATAAAATGTTTTATATATTTTACATCTTCCAATTCTTTCATATAATTTCTAACATCAAGCAACATATTGGGAAGTTCGAAAAAAGATTTCATTTGGAATACTATAGGTGAAAGAACCCCTTTCAGCTCAACTTCCGATAATCGTGAAGTACCACCATGAATGTTCTCTTTTACTATTTTTTCAATCGTAAATTGATTGGGCGATTTCATTACGTTTAATTGAGTTAAAGACTTTATTAGTTTATACTCAGTGTTCACATTCGCAAATGGTTGAGAGCAAATATTTATAAGGTTTACAATATATTCTTCTCTAGCTGAATTTACCTCTTCTAAAAGAGCTGACTTTATAAGAGCGAACATTTGAGAAATATTTTCCGAAAATTCTTTTAAAATTTCTTCAATTTGTTTATTTGTTAAATGGCTGTAACTATTTAATTTAGAAACAAAAATTAAAGAATTCGTTTTTATATTTTCCTGAATTTGTCCTAAAGATAAGTTCGCATCCTGCGTACTACATCTATTTTCCCTTATAATATGTAATTGTTTACAAGATTCGTTATTCAAATTATGAGTATTTTGAGGACAACTTGATTGGTTACATTTGAAATTGTCATTAGACTTTAACATGTGCACATATTTTAAATGAACAATCAACTTGTCTATGGTTGCAAATGTGTCCTTACATTTAAAACATAAATACATGTTCGCTAATTAAAATGATATTTCAGATACTATTACTAAAATTAAATAATAAAGGTTATTTGATTTGTTGAAGTATTCTAATGGTATTTGTACGAAAATTTACCTACCATATGTATATATATATATATATATATATATATATATATATATATATATATATATATATATATATATATATATATATATATATATATGTATATATATATATAATATATATGTATGTATCAGCGAAATAGTTGTATACGTTTATGATGAAACTGATTATCTATTTATTTAGTTTACCGATTAAAGTTGATAAGGATGTCGAGTTAAAATTTCCATCGATTTCAAAAAAATAGGCTTGTATAAATTCCCATACTAGCTTAGCTTCAGATTGATATCTTAAATTAAATACATAATGTATTTTAAGACATGTGTTGATGGCTTGTATAAGATGATCAAACTTATAAATAACTGAATCATAAGTCGCATAATAACACGTATTGTTATTTTCGCTTATTATAAATACAATCGGTTGCAAATGTAAATTGTAATTAAAATAATCAATTTGCTTTGATTTTCTCATTTCTTCGATAGCAGTAAATGAATAAGCCGTTCTTATAAAAGCATTTTGGCTGTCGAGTATACTGAACTTCCATAATTTTTTGGTTAATTTATGTTTTGACTGGCCAGTTGGAGGTAGTATTGCGTGCAATGATTGGAGCACAAGCAAATCTCTAGAGTCTAGGAAAAGAAAATGATCAATGCAGGCAGTGACATTTGGAAAAAACAATAATAAACTACCTTTGTCGTTATTGCTGTTTGAAAAATCAAAATTCTCTAGTTGTTTTAGTGAATGTTTGTCTTTAATTGAAGATTTTAATATTGGAACCACGTCCACTATAAATTTCTCCAATTTATTATATAACAGAGATCCCTTGTGTGGCTGAATGTAATTAAAATCAATGTCAATCTGTGAAGAAAATCAATTAAAACACACATATAGTATTTCGTTTACGTGAATAACAATAATTTAACTTTACCAACTGTGCCCCATTCGAGTGTGAATATCTTGGCCAAACTTCTAAAATTTGCTTAATATTTTTTCTTGGATTGTGTGTAATACGTATTTCAATGGACTTTCTCCACTTCTCGAGCACTATATCAAACGGGCTTGCATAAACTTGCAACCAAATTTGATTATCGTTGTCTTCAGAAACGGCGTCACTATCTTCGGTCACAAAATATTAAATCAAATTAGATAAAATCAATTATGTATTATGTATATATATATATATATATATATATATATATATATATATATATATATATATATATATATATATATATATATATATATATATATATATATAATGGGTTTGTGTTTAGACAGCAGTGGTCTCGCAATTTCATATATTTACCTTGGTCGGAATCTAATGCAAGATTAGACCGTTTTGTCCGTTTCTCTCTTGGAAATAAACCTGCGGCTCGTAGTTTCGCTGCACTATTTCGATAAGTATTGTAAAGTCTTCCTGATGGATATGTGCTTGTGTTACAATAGTATGTTTCCTGAAAATGTATATTTATTGTAATTTTGTTCGTATTGACCATACAATTTAGTTTTTCAAACTTTTCGCTCTGTTTTAAATATTTCACAAATATCGTCTGCTATTTTATCAAATTGAGAATGCTTCATAAAAATTTTCTTATTTAAATAAAATTCCACACAATCCTTTATAAGTTTATTACGTAGGCAGTCGGGTATACAATGATTTCTTAAATACTTCTCATGTATGGCTTGTCCACTATTTGTTAGATACAAGTTTAGATCCTGAACAAAATAAAATTACAATACATAATTAATAATGTTGTGTCTGTAAAGATAAATGTGATTTCTTTATCTAACAAATTCTTTTATAGTTGATGGCATTGTTGGGGTTTCAGGCATTAACTTCTGAGATGAACACACACTGGCTTCAATACAGACCTATGAAAAGCGAAATTTTTAGTACCGGGCTATTAGTGTTTTATTTTGTAATGAAACATGTATGTATTATGAATAAAAATTAAATTTAAAAAGTACTTTCTCAAAATTAAGAGCCCTCCACTCTTGTAACTTCTTCCGAAAAACCAATAACACTCCCATTTGTTCTACAGGAAATAAACGGTCTAAATCCCGCTTTGTTAAAAGAGGTAATGAATTTATATCCAAACAGCAGTCTGAAAATATTGGTAAAATATTCAAATTCAAACGATACTCCACAAGTAAACGAAAATAACTACTAAAAAAAAACACGTGCCTAACCTCAATCTAACCTAACATTAATTAATCAGAATTTACCACACACCACTATATCATTCCAGAAATGCTTATTTTCTGCACAAATTAACACACATCACTAAATATACTTACTTTTCAAATGTTGAAACAAATCACCTAAATTCCATGACACCAATAAATTCTTAAGTGCCGCTTGTTCCACCGTATTATCGAGACATTCATACATTTTTAATTTTCAAATAATCCATAAATTTACTTGCTCTAAATAATGATGTGTGAAAATATATTTGTATATTCACTTGTATTTTAATTTGGTACTTTTATAATATTGTATAATTAAAATTAATTTAATTATACTTTCTTTTTAAAACACTTAATCACATCCACGTATTAATATGTTTTTGCCTGAATATTCTATAAGGAATGAATTATTTTCCGGATCAATATAAGCTTGGTTAAAAAATAACCGTTAACAAAAACCAAATGAAATGTTGCCTACAAAAGTTACCTCCAGCATTTTATTTATTTATAATGAAGACAAACACTTAGTTTAACAAATAAAAAATATTTATATGTCCTATTATGATCAGCACATCTAGTCAAACATTTCATTAAAGCTGTTTATATTTTTACTGTATAGATTAAGTACGTATATTTAAGATAATCACATCAAATCACTTGTTGATAAAAAAAGTTATTTAGCTGACAAAGTATTGAGTGTCATCATAATGAAAATATATATAAAATTTGTAGTCTAAATTTGTTCAAAATGCCAATGAAAATACATGAGTATGGTTTACTTTTTCTCTTTCAGTAAATACAACAAATAAAATTATAAAATCAAATAAGCAAGAATAGTACAAATATACCAAAACATTTTCATTAACATTTTGAACGAACTATGTATACATATTTCCGTTATTATTTCGCATTTATTTTATATAATCCTTGTACTTTGAAATTGGTTTTAAACATTTGAATATTATTAAATATTTTCATTTAATTATATAATTAAATACAAGTAAACTACAAAATTATTAATTTAACACACCAAAGGAAATAATAACGGGTCTGAACCTAAATTTAGGTTGAAAATAGAACCAATCATCTTTGTTAAAATGTGCACATGATATGCTTGAATTGTGAAAAATAATTTAATTTCCAGTATTTAAAATTGTATACCTGAATACTGCATACATTTCATAAATCAAGCGGAAAATTTACTGGATCAGTTAATCGTTAGCGCAAAATAATTTTCTTCGATGAAGCGTTATTTTCATATTAACAGTAACAAAAAGATGAAATATTTTCTTAATATATTTCTTTTTTATTTAAATAGCGCATATATTACTAAATGTATGATTAATATACTAAATTACGAGTTTCACGAATTAAGAAAGTGCAATACTTAAAAATTGTAAAAAGAGTTGGCTTTGACTTTCGAGTCAGCCGGTTGTATATTTTTATAAATTTTTTTCTGAAAAATATTTTTTATTTTTGAAAATTAATATGGCCAGATGCTGCAACCAGATGGGACACACTTGTATCCAATGATTATTATTGCGAGTAAAATGAGAAGTATACAGGGATTCCGAAACAACTTTTGCAGAAAAATAAAAGACATGCAGCTTTTTTAAGATAGGGTGCATTGTTGTATGAAGCGGTAGCCATATATGTAGCTGGATGTCGAACTATTATACAACATTTTGTTTATTTGGCTGTGTTTACCACCTGTCACTGTCCGCTTTATTGTAATGAGCCCAAGCTCAAAATAGAGTGGGCATGTTTGTACCAAATTTATATGATTATAAGATTATAAGATTAGATTAAAAAAATTCTCTCCGTGATGAAATCTAATTCCTTGTGATTTAGAATATGTCTTGATATGATTTTTAGTTTTGCCATAGTAATTGCTTCAATGATGTCTGATAGGTGATCGTTTAATAGTCCTACATATATTATATACTGATCTATGGAAACTTTGATCCAATTTCAGGATATTAGCCAAACTTTGAGTCTGATTATTTACAAAATTTTGAATATCATTATAACGGGTTATCATTTTCGTATTGATATTAATTTGATCATTATATTTATTCTGCAAGGTGTCTTCGTTTCTGTTGATTTCAGCTATAGCTCGCCCTATAGTTCGTCATAGTCATCGTGGTCCATATTACCTATGTGATAGATTTTATTATGGATCCAAGTCTTAAATGATCTAATGTTTCTTCTAATCTCTTAAACTTCATTTGTAACATGTCTAGTCTAATTTTGTAGAGTCCTTTTATTCCAACCCTTTCTTTACCAAATGTTTGAATTGTGTTTATGTTATTCTTTATTATCTGTAAATTATGTTCGTAACTGTCTAAGTTGATGATATGTAAAAGTCTACTATAACCTATTATAATCCTTGCATTCCCTAATTTAATGGGAATTATTCCCTTATTCACATCGTAGTCTATTATTTCCATTTCTTGGGATGTAATGAGTTTACTGCACCTGCAATAAATATTTGACTTTAGCTTTGTGCACTTTTCTTTTGTTAGTTGTTAGTGTTACACGGTTATTTTTTTTTACGTGGTGTTTTTGAAATCGGGGGCTTAATTTATTCCTTCTGTTATCCTTTTCATAGATGGTTTCATTTTCAAGGAATATTTTCGGTTCTATTCTATTTTTATTTCTCTGGGTTATCAGTGCTTCTTTTTCATTAGCGTTTCTCATATGAATAAAATTGTAAGGCTGTTCACAATTCTTTTTGTGATCTTTTAAATATTCGTTTGGATTTTTATCCGGAAGTATATCTGGGAAAATTTCGGGTTTTGAAATATGTCCATTCTCGAGTTCAAATGGTGTCATCTTAATTGTGGTATGTATCGAGTCGTTGTAAGTAATTAGAGTTTCATTCATGATTTCGACAGGATCTTTGTCGTGGTTTTAAGCATATATAATTCTGTAAATTTCTATGAGGGTAGAGTGTAATCTTTCTACCGGAGAGTTTCCCGTGGAGGCTTTAAGTGTGGTTAGATGTAAAGTTATCTTTTACATTTCACAAAACTGTTTGAAAATTTTAGAAGTAAATTCAACTCCTCTATCTGTTACCAATTTTTGAGGTATACCATGGGCAGATATGAAATTTTTCATTAATTTAACTACTTCTAATCCATCTGAAGTTACCAAATGATATGCTACTGCAAATTTGGAAAACTTGTCTAATATTGTGAGAAATTTTTTATTATTAATAGCGAATATATCTATATGGATTATGTCTAATGGTTTCTTTGGATTTTCAGTCACTTCTAATTTTATGGGTTTGACATTCCTACCGTATTTTAATGTTTGACATATTTGACATTTGTTTATAATTTGGTTTATTAAATTTTTCATCTTGGGGAAATAAATTTTTTTTTTTAATTGTTCTAAATTTTCACTGATACCACGATGATTTCCTTCTTGGTGTTGTTTTGTTATTACGTCCCTTTGTTGTAAAGGGTTTTCCAATAAGAACTTGACAACTTTTTTTTTAAAATAAAACGCAAACCATTTGAGATATCTCGCAAATTTTATTATTGGGTCAAAGTACAATCAAAACATTTATGTATGGAATTCGACATCATTCATATTTTATCACGGAAACGTTTGCAAGTGTCGATTCGTTGAACCCAATTTTCGGTTACTCGGCCACACATTTCGACCGAAACGGCCGGTATCTCTCGTTCAATATTGGCTCTGAGCTCCTCTAACAACGCCGGCTTGTTGGCATAGACCAATGATTTAACGTAGCCCCATAAAAAAAGTCTAGAGATGTTAAATCACACGATCTAGGCGGCTAATTGACAAGACCATTTCTGGATATAACACGTTCATCGAATTTAGATTTCAATAAGTCGATTGTTAGACCCGCTGTGTGGCATATCGCACCGTTTTGTTGAAACCACATATCATTAATGTCTATAGCTCATGCAATTGACCAAAGAAATAACGTTGCAACATGTCTCTGTAGCAGCGAATCGACTATTTTGGTTCGTTTGCGACGGACGCTTGAACGGCAGCAATATTCTCGGCACTTCGACCAACCCGTTGTCTCACTGGCACGGGAACATCCGACAGCGAATATTTAGACTCAAATTTTTCCACTAGATTATGAATTGCTTATCTATACTGGGACGATAATTACGACCAAAAATTGGAATTAACGCTCTTGAAGTTGCAGTCACCGACTTGTAGTAAATTTTAATTATTTGTAAACGTTGTTCATTCGTGTACTTCATCATGATGAAAATGTTGTCTTTACTGAATGTTTTGACACTGACAGTTTGGTTATTGGTTTAAGGGTATGCGTTCACAGTGAATGTTCAAAGTTGTCAAGTCCTTATTGGAAAACCCTTTAGTTCGTCTACGATGTCTTCTACTAGCACTTTGCTTCGCACCAGTTTTAGATTTGAATTAGAAAAGTGTGTTTCGTGAATTTTATTCATTAGCTTAAAAGTACTTTCGTTACACGCTATTCCTATGAGTTCACCAGGTATTATGTATTCATTATATACTTGAATTAGTTTTTGCTCATCAAATTCATTACTTTTAATGAGATAGCGTCGTTTTTTGCGGTAATAGATTTTAAAGGATGTTTCTAAATGTAAGTATCTTCCTAAGTAAGCTATCCAGCTTTGAATGGGGTTCTTTTAAAGAGAACAACCAAGTCAACGGCTTGTGGTCGGTAACTATTTGGAATTTATTTCCATACAAATATGGCCTAAAATATCTTACTGACCAAACAATGGCTAAGAGCTCCTTCTCTATGGTAGAGTAGTTTTGCTCTGTTTTAGTCAATATCCTGCTTGGATAGCAGATTGGCCTGTCCAAACCAATTGCACCTTGGGAAAGTACGGCACCAGGTGCAACGTTACTTGTAACTGTTGTTAACACAAATATTTTAGAGAAATCCGGATATTGAAGAATGGGGTTTTGGCATAGCAATGTTTTACATTTCTCTAAACAATTTACATACTCCGGATTCATAGTAATCTTTTTGTCTTTCTGAAGGCATTCTGTCATGGGCTTTGTCAAATCTGCAAAGTCCTTAATAAATTTCCGGTAATATCCCAATAAACCTAAAAATGACTTTATTTGTTTCGGCGTTTTGGGAATAGGAAATTTCTTTACTATCTCAATCTTTTCGGGATTGGGCTTGACTCCTTCTGAACTGACGATGTGTCCTAAAAAGACCACTTCTTTGTGCAAGAATTCGAACTTATCCAACTGCACTTTCAAGTTAGCTTCTTCCAATTTATTGAAAACTTGATTTAGATTACTAATATGCTCATGAAGAGAGGTGGAAAAGACGATGATGTCGTCCATATGGCAAAGACAACTTTTGCCTTGCAAATCCTTAAGAACGTTATCCATCATACTCTTTGGAATGTGGATGGAGCGTTTTTCAGCCCGAATGGCATACGAATATATTCTTAGTGTCCATTATCGACCGTAAATGCTGTTTTTTGAATGTCACAAGGATTCACTTCGATTTGGTGGAATCCGGATGCCAAGTCAAGCGTTGTGAAATACATACATTTCCCAACGAGTAGTACAACGAGTCTCCATTTGGGTTTCCCACTTGCGTCCGCTTTTTTTGGAACGATCCAAATCGGTGAAGACCAAGGTGAATAACTTGGCCTAATTATCCCCTGATCCAACATTTTATCAATCTGTTTACGTACTTCCTTGTGAAGATTGATATCATCTTTGATCTGATTGGTAAAGGTCAGTTGGTGTGTTTCTTTGGAAAATATATTTTCATACTGTTTACATAACTTGCGTAAGGCTTTTGTCTCTTCTGAGTTCAAATGAGATGTGCGAATTAGCTCAGAAATATCCTTTGATTGGTTAATGTCATTGCTCGTTATAGTTATAGAAGAATGATTAATTTCAATATTATATTTATCTTGTAACCTTTCAACTTTTATAGGTTGTAAACATTTTTCTTCTATATTTGACCAATTAACACATTCAACTAAAGCGTACCAATTTGTCGCTTTATATATAGTATACCTTCAGGTATAACTAGAAGTTCGTCTATATGGATTGGTTTAATGTAAACATCGCCCTCTTACTTATCAACAGGTATTCGCATAGTTATTTTACTTCTGGGTGGAACCGAATAATTTTTGGATATAAGATTTGGTTTGAAGAGTAGTGGGATGATTGTACCGTTAGTGGTTAAAGTAGATTTCTCAAAATCTAATTTAATATTCAACTTTTGCATTATTTCTAAGCCTAAGAGTCCGTCAAAGTTCCTTAGTTTTAAACTCCATGAGACCATTCACTGTTACTTGATCAGTTATTTGATGTTTTTGAAATAATGTATTGATGGTTACTGACGGAATTTTTTGGATCCGTGAAGGATGTATATACTTTGGATCTATAAAAGATTTGTTTGCTCCCGTATCTATTAGCATTTTAAGAATTGTTTTAGGATTGAGTTTAATATGTATGTAGGGTAACATTGAAGATTGGTGGGTGTTCAAATGTATATACCCTAAAGGGTTTCCGAGGCTGGTACCTGAAAAACCGAGTCATCTATTTCGTAATAATTCTCATCCGGATTAGGAATTTCGGTTTGAGGTTCCTCTTCAATCGCATAATCTAAATTTGGAAAGTAATTTTGATCGTTATTTACTTCCTGATCATGGTGAAAATGCAAGATGTCATTTTCTATATTAAACAGTTCTTCGCTTTTGAATTTTGGGCCAGTGGGTTGAAAAGAGTGTTGTTGTTGTTGTTGTTGAGGTTTATTATAACCAAAGTTTAAATTATTAAACCGTGTAGGTGAGTAAATTTATTTTGATTTGATATGGTGTCCATTGATTCAATTTTATTGTATCATAATTTGGGTGGTGGTCTTTGGAAGGGTTTATAATTTTGATTTTGTTGATAATTTGGTCTAGGTTGTGGAAATTGTTGTGAATTTTGGAAAGATCTTTGATTAAAATAATAATTTTGTGGTTTGTCGAAATGCGCCATTTGCAATCGGGGTTATATGGTTGTCTAACAAGGTTAGGAAAGGGTTGTCGATATAATATCAGATTAGGAGTTACTGCAGGAACATGTGTCTGCGTTTTAGTTTTAAGATAATGCATGTTCTGTTCTATCATGCATAATGAGAATGCTTCATTTATTGTTTTAGGCTGCCATGCCCTGATCATTGAACCGATGGGTTCCTTTAGACCAGCGAGAAATGTGGATAAGCACATCTCTCGATACAACTGTTCTTTTGCTTTGCTAACATTTTCATCGTCTTCGTTTAACCTTATGTGTGAGAATATGGTGGACTGAATATCTATAATTCTGCAAAAATATTTTTCCAATGTATCTCCACCTTGGTGTATCATATGTAGATCGCGAATGAGACTAGTCTCATTTCTCTTATCTGCATAGTGGGTTATTAAGTTTTCACGAATTGAGGTCCAACACAGTGGTGTCCCATACATCGTCAATACTTCGTCGGCCTCTCCCGTGACTTTGTTAATGATGGCTCTTTTAAAAGTAACAGGTAAATTACCTGCTCCTACAATTTTTTCGCATTCTGTGATAATTTCATCCACATTGTCTATGAAATCATACAATGTGTGACGATTTCCCTCATCTAGGTAAATCTTTTATCGAATCGGGTATCTTGAATGTATTTACTAACGCCGTAATATTTTCTACTTGCATCATGTTTATTTGTTTTATATAACTATATGTTTATTAATATCAATATTATAATTTGTAATTTTTATTTTTTCGTCAAAACTTTTGACTAATTCGTCTAATTCATTAGCATCTAAAGTTCTGTATACCGCAGAATCAATAGAGTAATCACTATCACTATCAAGACCTAATCTATTTTTATCAACCAATGTCGTATTATCGTATTCCGCGATTTTACTATGATCAATTTTCTCATATACCGTGAAATTTTGAGAATTATTGTTATTTTGGATAGGTGAGGAATTTTTAGAATTGAACATATAAAAATTTCCAACTTACCAGGCAACTAAATAAAAATATATTTATTATGATTTTGTTATTCTTATAATTAATGAAAGAAGAGTAATCGGATTTATCGATTACTCATATTTCTGTTTATCAATTTTTATTTTAAAAAGAAATGTTATGTCTAAGACATAACAAACATATTATCGTAACTTGATGAAATTATGATGATGATTGCTTTGTTGAGATTTGCGTCGTGGAGGTCAACGGACGTAACTCGTGCACTCGTTATATTCAATGTTTTTTTAGGTTATTTTCTTTCAAATTACAAAAAAACCAATATTTATATTTTTGTTCAAAAATATAATGATAGTGTTTTGGTAAAAATAATATATTCTACCTTTTACACCTTTATATTAATTTAAAAAACTCGAAGATTGCACGATAAAAAATGAATTTCTATTTTTTGCACTTTTGCTTTTTCTTTTTGACATGTACTACTTATGAACAAGCCGGATATATTTAATACCAACCACAAGCGACAAATTTTTATATACGACCATCGAGATCGTGTTGCCCGATTTTTGCCCAACATTACAGACCCAGTTTACCGATCTGAACCGACGTACGCCCTACAGCTACAGTTCCTTATCAGAGAACAGTCATGTAATACACACAAAGATCTTTTAGCTTTACTTTGGCAGTTCAATTTCGTCTACATAGTACGCAACCTCCTTGTTTTAAAACGTACTTAACTTCCGAAGGCAACAGTGTATATTTGTATTAGTTGTACAATAGGTATACAAAAGGAACTATGACTTACCACTCGTGAACAAGTTTTATTATAATATACCCCTTTTCCTGCATTTCTTGCATTGCAGCGATCGATGTTTTTCCGTTGAGATCAACCTTTGCTCGGAAAACTTTCCATTGATCAGCATCTAGCCTGGATAATGCCTCTTCCAGTGTCTCAAGATTTTACAAGAATATCTGTGAACATTGGACAGCCCACAACTGTTTTTTTTAAGTGCGATGGTGGGCTGTTATGGCAGCGCAATATGTGTGATGATTCAGTGCAAGATCTTAAAGTATTACTGATATTCATCGGTTTATATCGCTCTGTTTTAACTGGCGTATTTTTTTAACTGTAACTTGTCTCTCTTGATCGGCACCTGAATTTTCTAATACACAACCTTAATTTGTTTCATACTTTTCTTTCTTTTTTGCCATCTAACTTAACATTATCGAAAATTTCCACCACATTTGACTATAAACTCGAATCATCCAAATCCAAAAACATGTTACGACGTAACCATCCAAATCTAATTCACGACTTGTAAAACATTCTATCGATATTTCGGGGAACTCCTCTATAATATATGTATGTACCACCATTTTTACCGTGGCAACACCTTAAAACGGTGAAAAAAAAAACAAAGAGAGATTATAATTAAATAATGCTTACACATACAATCAATCTTATCATTGCTAACCGATTTAAATTTGAGCAACATAAGCCGCTCGTCATACCAACGTAATAAACAAAAACTAAAACAAATTAATAACGAATTAATACTTTTTGTTTTCTTCCTGCAGATTATTATTCCAGTCGCTTTTCTTATAATGGTTGTATTAATATCAAGAGTATTTTCCGCGGATTCTGATTTACCTACACGTAAACTAGACACATCTATGTATGGAGAAACCATAACAGTCTTAAGCCGAGCGAATGA
Source organism: Tipula vernalis (assembly GCA_958295665.1). NCBI lineage: Eukaryota > Metazoa > Arthropoda > Insecta > Diptera > Tipulidae > Tipula > Tipula vernalis. The sequence continues at coordinate 182,285,808 of OY282558.1, forward strand.
TTTAACAACAGATTACAAAAATATTGCTGATGCCTACGAGACATTCGGTGCTACAAATAGTCATAAAACGGAAATCATATCAACAAATTTTGCCAGTTATATAATTGAATTAAGTTTAAATATTATGGCTACGGTCAATAGCCGGTATATGATAGGAGCATCAATCGAAAATAATTCTTTAATCGCATGGTTCAATAATGCAGCATTTCATAATTTACCAATTGCTTTAGCAACTTTACATAATGCCGTTCTAAAAGGTTTAGGTTGTACTGATTGTAGTATTACGGTCACAAATGCACCCCTACCCTATTCGGCCGATGCCAAGGTAAGATAAAACAACAAATTTTGAAAATTAATATATACATACATATTGTCTAATACACATCTAAATTGTTTTAGGATGAAATATTGAAATCGGGTCAAACATTAGGCTTTCAATTTTCAATAAATACGGGATTGTCAATGGCATTTGTTACAGCACTATTCGTCCTTTTTTATATAAAAGAACGTATTAATCGAGCAAAATTGCTGCAAATGGTGAGCGGAGCAAATATTCACATATATTGGTTAGCATCGTTTCTATTTGACTTGTGCGTATTTTTGATGATTTCGCTCCTAACAGTTTTAGTATTGGCCATTTTTCAAGAAGAAGGTTATTCAACGTTCGAAGAAGTTGGAAGAGTTTTTCTGATTATGATTTGCTTCGGTTTTGGAGCTTTACCAATGACATATCTTCTATCAATGTTGTTCACAGTTCCTTCTAATGGCTACGTTAGAGTATCGTTAATAAATATTGTTAGTGGAGTTGCTTTTTATATTGTTATATTCGTGCTAGACGCGCTTGGTGAGGATGACATAGCGAATCCTCTCAATTGGGTATTCTCATTGTTGCCACATTTTGGTATATGCCTTGCATTGAGTAATTTAAATGAAATCCAAAGTAGAAAACAAATGTGCCTTGTTCGCACCCTACCTAGCGAGTATTGTGGTGAGTATTTTAATATTTTGTAATTTGTTTTTAAATAAGCTTGAATTGAAATGTTCTATATTTGAATAGATGTCGATATATTTGATTGGGATCAACCTGGAATTCTTCGAAATCTCTTATTTATGTTGTTAACCGGTTGTGTTTGTTATTTCTTACTGATTTTTATCGAAATGGGGATATTACAGAATATATTTTACAAGGGAAAAACCATGTATAAAGGCACGGTGTCATCAATTACCGGAGATAATAATTTAGATGCAGATGTTTTGCAAGAAAAAGAACGTGTGAATAACACCTCACACGCAGATTTATCTAAAATGAGTTTAGTTTTGAAAGGTATGACAAAATACTATAAAAAGTTTTTGGCCGTTAACCAAATATCAGTTGGCATAAATCAGTAAGTATTGGCGTATATTATGTGAAAAAGTTAAATGTTGAAATAATGTTTTTGGTTCTGGTACAGCTCTGAATGTTTTGGTTTACTTGGAGTAAATGGAGCTGGCAAAACATCAACATTTAAAATGTTAACTGGCGATGAATTAATATCTAGTGGTGAAGCTTGGGTAAAAGGAATTAGTTTAAAATCGGATATAAACAAAGTGCATAAGATTATCGGGTATTGCCCTCAATTCGATGCTCTTATTGAAGATCTAACTGGGCGCGAAACTCTGCGAATGTTTTGTCTTCTACGTGGCATACCAAATGAAAAAATTAAATATCTCACTGAAACATTAGCAATGGAATTAAATTTTGTCAAACATATTGATAAAAAAATTAAAGAATATAGCGGCGGAAATAAAAGAAAAGTTAGTACCGCCGTTGCCCTAATCGGTAATCCAGTAGTAGTATATTTAGATGAACCAACCACTGGTATGGATCCTGGCGCAAAAAGACAACTGTGGGATATGGTATGTCGCATTCGCAATGCTGGCAAAACGATTGTTCTAACTTCACATAGTATGGAAGAATGTGAAGCTTTATGCACCAAAGTCGCTATTATGGTCAATGGTCAATTCAAATGTATTGGTTCATCGCAATATTTAAAAAATAAATATTCACAAGGTACGCATAACCTGACTAGCATTTAATATTTAAAAGATTTTTAATGAGGGATTTCTATTCAGGTTATCTCGTGACTATAAAAGCTCAAAAAGCTGAATCGGCTCAACAATTAATGTAAGAACTTATCCAAATAATTTTTTTTACTCATAACTAGTAAACATAAACCTTTACATAATTTTTTTTTTTTTTTATAAAATAGATCATCAATTACAGAGATAAAAAATTTCATTGTGCAATCATTCCCTGGGGCAGAATTAAGGTTTGTACCCCTAGACCTTCTCCTAAAATTTTCAATATACATTATTTGCACTATTTTTTCAATTTCAATTTATTATAATTTAATAGAGAGGAATACCAAGGTTTATTAACATATAATATACCATCAACAAATCAAAAATGGTCAAAAATGTTTGGAATATTACAAAGTAATCGAAAGAGATACAATATAGAAGATTATTCCTTAAGTCAAACTACATTGGAGCAAGTGTTCCTGTCATTTACGAAGTATCAATGCGAAGAAAACTTAAAATCAGCTAACTAAAACTATTTATTAAAACTAATATGTAAACATACACATACACCATTCTTATAAGAGATTATTAAATTATTTATATAAAATAAAGGGAAGAATTTGGTCCGGCCAGAATCATGTCCATTGATAAAATCAATGAACGCGAATAGCTTTATTTATTAAAATGCCTGTATTTATTATTGACGATTGGAGCGTCTTGGATTCCACCGAGCAAACACATTTTAAACTGAGCTTTAGAGGTATTACCACTAATTGTTAAATTTTCTTTCTTAATACAAGCACAGAATACAACCAGAAGAGACATAACGCTGTTTTTGTATGGAAAAATTTGGACTCATTATTTTGACCTTGATTTGCCGAAGGTAACAGAAAGTTGGGTTATGTATTCTTTGGTTTACTGGTTTTTATTTGAAATAATAAAAATTGAGAATCCTTAACAGTATAGTTAGTGAAATTATTTGACAAGTTTGGTTTGACAGCATAATTTGTAAAAAATATTCAAAAAATTCACAATACTATATTCGAAAATAATTATACTTCAATGTCCAAAAAAGAAGGTAAGATGAAAAAAAAATTTGATCCACGCAATGTCTATTCTGGTTAATCTTTCTTCTGTGATACAAGTGTCATTTTATGTAGGACCATTTTTATTTTTTCCTCGAGAGCCGACAGTATTTGTGGCCAAAAGTGGTTGTTAGATTCGGGAATTATGTACATGTCTTTTAATTAATATGCGTTTGTCTTATTAATATTGTCTTGATCACGTTTTTATGAATAAAGTTACCAATGTATCCATGAATTCGATATTTCCAATCTAAATGTCTGTGACTGCTACTTAACTTCTTTATCAATTAATACTGTAATTACCGCCACTAAAAATGATATTGTTAAAAATGTATATAGTAAAATTGACTATTTATAACCCACTAAATGATCTACTATGTTGTAATACGAGACATTCTGTAGTAATGTATAGTACAACGAACAATATAAAGTACGACAGTAAAGCGAAGCACATTTTATTTATCTTTCGTCTCTCCAAATTCTATTTTTTCCTTCAAACATAAAGCGGTCATGGAATGTTGTGACATTTCAGTTGGAAATTTAAATAGAGCTATGTGACACTGTATTCCATTGACGATTGGAGGGTCTCGATTTTTATGTATCTACTTCATTTTTTCTATTTTCCGCAGGAGCGCTGATAGTACGTTTACCATGGTTGTGGGGCGACCTCTCTTTTTGATTAGCAAACCTGACCAGCGCTCGATCTCGCGGTGTGGTGAATTCAATCAAAGACACTTCGCTCAAATCACATAGGCAGCACGATCAAAGAAAAAGTAGATCATGTTTTCCGAGAGAGGTAGCACGGTCAAAGAAAAAGTAGATCATGTTTTCCGAGAGAGGCAGCACGATCAAAGAAAAAGTACAGAGCTACTAGATGTCACTACACAATCAAAAAAATATTACTGCCGTTTTTCAAAAGAGGACATATTGAAGTTACAACTTACTTTAACTTTCGACTGAAAGGTTCATTCGATCAATTTTCAGTTCGCAGCTCGGTCGGTCATGTATAAATAAAACAAAAATATTTTTGTTTATGTTTACAAAATGTACACATAAAAATGTCACAAAATTGTTGACAATAAATATTTCTGTGGCAATTCAACATAACCACTTAACTAAAATTTAGAAACTTTTCAGAAATAGCAATATTAACTTCCAAATTAAATATGAAAAACTAGGCTCACAAAATTGTAAGGTAAAGTCAGATGGTTGTGGGCTTAATTATTTAGAAACCCATATTTCCTAATTTTCCTTGAAGTTATCCAGGAAAATGAAGATTTATCAGATAAGTGATTTTGTTAAAAAAAAAATTTATGACATTAGAGAGGGGTAAAGAAACGAAGAAAGAAACTGATGCAAGAAAACCCGTCTAAATCGGCTCAAACACACGATAAATTCAATTTAATTTGTCAAAAATAATCTGTGAAAGCGAGTGCACGTGGAACCGAAATATTACTACATAGTTAAAATGGGGTCGCAATGAAAAAAGTCTGAGAACAACTGGTCTAGGGAAATATGTAGATTTATGTTGTTATGTTATTGTTTACATATTGTGTATAGTATACTTAAAATTTATCACCTTTAGAAGAAAAAAACAGTACACATTCCCAAATGTTAATTTAATTCTTAAAACTACAACTGATTTAATTATTTATTTGATTAAAAGTTGTACATTTTTATCTCTCTAGAAATTGGTAATTATTTTGAATATTTTGATTAAATTTGATTACAATCTTAATCATTAATGACAACAACTTAATTAAAATCTGGATGTACTGATGAAAAATATTTATTGATTTAACTGTTTACTTTAATTTTAGTAGAACACCACCAAATCCAATGCTAACATAGCTTCTATTAATTTCTTAAGATCTAACGAATTTCTATGTATAACCCTAATTGCAAGCGTAATAATAAAATACGCTCATAAATAATAGTCAAATAAAATATTTGTGCGCGATAACACTTAACATACGCATGCAAAGTGGAATCACAATGACTCAACAGGTCCATTACAAGCGCGATTTTAGAAAATATTCACGCTTTTAGATCTCGTTTCTTAAAAATGATTTTAATGCTGACAATCACAATGATAAAGCTAATTTTAATTTACTTGCTTTGTAATTTGTATGTACATAGCACGTACCAATTTAAGATTGCCTTACAGTGGGAGTGCGTTAATACTAAAGACTCAGTTATCTAGAGATAAATGTTAATTTACCTAGAATTACCAGTATTTTACTGTATTAAGTATAAACTATAATTGTAGCAAGAGCTTAAAAAATTATTGTAGTTGCCACCGCTAGTTTAGTTCGGCTTGGTTATTTTTTGCTTAAGTTTGAACTGTTAAGTTTTATTATAGGATCAATATGGTGCATACAAAAGTGTTAGTGTTAATTTTTGTGATAGCCTTTGCTCTGGACAAAGTTAATGGATATAAAATTTTGTGCGCATTCCCAACAATAAGTCGATCACATTTTATTGTCGCTGAATATTTAATGAAAGGCCTTGCGGCTAAAGGTCATAATGTGACTGTAATTAATCAATTTCCGCTAGGAAAGCCACTCACAAATTATCGAGAAATCATCATACCGCCTAATAAATATCATAATGGTGAGTATGCTACAAATAATAAAGTAAAAAACGGTCACAATTTTAATTTCGTATTTGTTTGTCCATATTAGAAATGATGAAACAGATGACCACAAATACCGGAAGTGTTTTGCAAATATTTACTTCGATGCCTAAAATGATGAAATTTATAGTTGAAGACTGTGATAACCTCTTAAACGACCCACAAGTAATAAAACTTATGGCTGAGGAAACATTCGACGTAGTGATTGTGGAAACATTACTCGGTAATTCTTTAGCCGGTCTTGCAACTCATTTTAACTGTCCGCTGGTATTTTTCAGTTCATTGCGAACATCCTATGAAGTATTAGATTTTGGAGGAGCACCATCGGCAGTATCCTATGTACCATACTATTTGGGTGACTACACAGAAGTCGTAACATTCGTTGATCGGCTGAAGAATATGATGTATTTCGCATTGGATTATTCCATATTTCGACGATTATGTGCCAAGCAACATAAATTGATATATGAACGAAATTTTAATACTTCAAAATTTCCTGCTTACGAATTGGCTATACATAATGCATCATTATATTTCGTTAGTGATCATTTCAGTCAAGGAAATGTTCGCCCACTAACCCCAAATATAATCGAAGTGTCTGGCATTCAAATTCAAGATGTACCAAATCCACTTCCCGATGACCTACAAAAATGGATGGACCATTCAAAAGATGGTGTAATATATTTCAGTATGGGATCGAATATGAAAAGTAATGATGTGCCGCCAAAAATAACGGATGCCATTTTGAAATCATTTGGACGATTAAAGGAAAACGTCTTATGGGTATTTGATGAATCGGCCGTGCCAAATTTACCAAAAAATGTACGAATTGAAAAATGGTTGTCACAAATTGATATTCTTCAACATCCAAATTTAAAATTGTTTATCACACATGGTGGCCTTGGGAGTGTTACCGAGGCAAAAATTTATGGAGTACCGTTGCTTTTAACGCCAATATATGGGGATCAAATGGGAAATGCGAAAACTGTGGTGGACGAGGGATGGGGTATCGAGTTTGCCTATGCCAATTTGACCGAATCGCTGTTATCTGATTCGATTGCAGAAGTTTTAAATAATCCAAAGTATCGTGAGCGTGCTACTTACTCGGCAATGTTAATGCGTGATCGACCACTCACTCCAATGCAAACCGCAATATTCTGGGTCGAGTATGTCATACGACATCAAGGAGCAAGACATATGCGGTCGAATGCAAAATACTTAAATTTCTTTCAGTTACACTCGATAGATGTAATTGGATTTTTGGCCGCTGTGACGCTGCTCATCATCGGTCTATTATTTGTTGTGGTGGCGTTTTTATTGCAGAAATGTTTAGTTGTTTTAAGGGCTAATAAACGAAAATTAGAATAAAAGTAGGTGAATAAATCTGAGTTTTTATTGAATCACCTTATATCAAGAGTTATCAATTTCATTGGTGCATGTCTGAGACCCATCTGCTTTTTGTACATATCATTGTACATTGTCCTGTGTGTAGCTGAATTATTCAGAAAACACCTGCTTCGGATATATTTTGTTACTTGACAACTGAAATAATTTCATCATCCATCACGATATCTCAATAAACGGAAATCCTTGTACTGGAACGTAATTTACAAATATAAAGGGCTGAAACCTCATGAGGTGATCACAACTTCGGTCTTGACAATTAATTCAATTCCCAATCAACCCTCCTCGCAACTCCCAACTCAATTAACAACTAAACCTCCAACTCAATAGCAACGCAATCTTAAACGCAATCACAAAATTAACAGCCAACATATCCTTCGACTCAATCATCAAATGAACTCCAAATCAACTTTCAAATCAAGCCTTAGCCTAACCGAACAACTCACTTAACCCCAATGCAAGCTAACTAAATCCTAATTCCACTTCAACTAAACTTAGCTCGTACCAAATATCAATCCTAGCTCAACTTTACACTCAATGGCCAACCCAATCCAAAAATCAACTCGACACTAAACCATAAACTCGACCCCAAATTAATCCCTAACCGAGCTTCTCATTCAAATTCAACCCAATTTAAACTCAACGCCTATTCCTTTACACCATCATACCGTCATGCCACTGTACCATTGAACCATCATACAATCATGCCATCGTACCATATTACCGTCGAAACATCATAACATGTATCTTACCATCTCCACCATACCTTCGTACTATCACACCATCATATCATCATAACATCGTATCATCACTCCATCGTACCATATCATACCATCAAACAATCATAGCATTATACTATCAAGCCTTGATATTTATGCGGTTTTGCCATCATACCATCAAACTATCATACTATCATTCCAAACTACATACCGTCATACCAATTATACCATCACACCACCATACCATTATACCATTCCATCATACCATTATATCATCTATATCATCACAACATCAAACCATCATTCCATCAGGAGACTATTCTACCATGATACCATTATACCATTATACCACCATACCACCGTACCATCATAGCATCAAGCTAATATACCATACCAGTTGGGCATTGTTGGGTATGATGGAATATACTCATCAATGCGCAACTCATTGTTCAATTCCAAAAACTTGACAAATATTCATACAACCAGGTGTTTTAGGTCAATTCGTATGGCAGGTACCCTACCCTCTTGAAGTACAGGTTTCAAAAGCTTATCAAATCTCCACCTTGACCATATAAACAGATTGACGGAAAAAATTCCAAATTGGGCAAGCCGTTCTCGAGATACCATGTATACATAAAGACATCCAGACAGACGAACGGACATTTTTATGTTTTCCTTTTTCATACTCAGAGACTTTTAAAACTTCGATAAAAGTGGTTTTGAACCTATCAAATTTTTTGTCATTTTTGACCGGATTTCAATACTTTGGTCTTTTTAGACCGAATTAAATTAGGTGTCACTACAAAACAAAATGTAAGTTTTGAATTCTTGTCCAAATTTGTGTAAACCCGACTCCCGATATTTTTATGCCGCAGGAAAAGTGTACTCATGTCGGTGGCTACCTCGATAGAAGTGGCTTTAGTGGCCATTCAGTTTCGCTCCATGAGAACGGGTTGTCTTCGAAATAAATGGTTTTCCAAATCGATACCGATTTCGATAAACGCTCGCATGCTCGTATTGGATGATTAATACGGCAAACCGGTAGTTGCCCGATTAATTATTGTTGTTGTGCTTTGTGACGCCGATACACAATGTACATATAGATGATTCGGCGAATCAGATTCTTGCTTCTGGAAATAGCATATCTCTGTTTCAGGATAGTACTTCTCAATACAAGTCCAACATACAAATCCTAATGGTTGTGGTCCATCAATATATGGATGGAATGGTAATATTTTTGAATCAGTTGTTAATGGCTTGTTATTTAATAGTAAATTTACATCTTTACTGTAAGCTTCAGGTTATTGATTGTTTTTCTAAAGTAATTAGAGTTCAATTTGAAATTTATAAAAAACTCAGTTTAACAGAAAAATAGTTTAAGTTATACAATTAGAGTGAAGATCTATAAAATGTTATCGTAATAATTTAAAAATTCTTTGAAACTTCCTGGATATTTAACAAATGTTGAGATAAATTTTGATCTCAGCGTCATCTATAGATAATGAGTGATTACTTCCACGTAGATGATTCGATAAAGCGCTGTGTGACGGCTTAAACTCATACGTAGAATCGTAAATATGTTGACGAACCCGTTTTTTTAAATTTTGTTTAGTTTGACCCACATACTCTTTTCCACACGAACATTTTATATTTTATATATTAAATTTGATTGTAACTCTATAGGAATTTTGTCTTTTAATTTAGTGAATAAAACCATGTCCAAACTTTGAAATGCTCTTCCAACAAGTTGTATATCATAATTTTGTAAAAGAATTTTAATTTTTTCGAACAAAATTTTAACATATGGGACCGAAATGAAAAGTTTGCGATTATTTTCAATGATTAAATTGGATTTTCACGCGCATTTTCCACAATATTTTCCGAATTGCTATGTTTGTCGATACAGCCTTTCTAATACCTCTAGTAACTAAACTTCTCGGATAACCATGTTGAATTAGAACATCACTTAATATTTTAAAATTTTCGGCACGAAAAACCTCATCCGATAATCTCAAAATTTTTTCAACTAACAAGAAAACTGTGTTATTTTTGTAAGATGATAGAAGCCAAGCGTTATAATTTAGATACCAACCCGACCAGGTTTTCTGATAAAAGTAAATCTGTAGTTAAACTTCCATCCTCATTACGTATTACCATCGTATCTAGAAACGACCTTGATTTTCTATTTCACAGTACAAATACAATTTTGCAATAATTAATTGTGAAATTAACGAAACTTACGTCAAAATTAATCATTTAAACAAGAGTCGTTTGTTCAGGTACTGTTCAGGGTTTATCTGATTTTCGAACAAAATTATACTCACTTCTATCTCTTGCCACAATGCACAAAGCACACTCGCAAATTGAAGAACCAGATATAGATCTTGTTATTCTGCCATTATATCGAAAATCTGAGTAATCTGGAAATTTTATTCGTACACTTTGTTCGGGAAATTTTTTAGTGTTATAGAGACGTAATTTGCAAGCTCTACATATGGTCATTGGAAGCTTAGGATCATTAATAACATAATTATTATTAACAAATTGAATAATCAGTTCATTCAAGGAATTTGTTATTTTCATCAATCTTCGATATTTTTTTTTACATAACAAACAAATACACAACCTATTCTCTTCATGAGTTCTTGAACAATTTTTACTCATGGACAAACAAACTGCTCAAATTGACGATATAACGCAAACACTTGAATTAATTTTAAGCAGATTTAATGTAGCACTAACGAAGCCATCCTTAAACAGAAAAATGACCAGTGATCTTAGAATCATGTTAGAATGCCTAAGTACTAATGCAACATCAACAAGCATTGCAGGTGGTCGTGGACCCAGAAAAAATCGATGTGTGGCTCATAACGGAAACACTCTTCACTAGACAATCAATCATTAAATTTAAAAATAGGAGGTAATGATGTTATAATTAGAAGAAATATGATGTTAGTGCCAAAACCAAAAATAGTTCCATTTGTATTGCTGGTATTTACTGTCCACCGAAGCACTCGTTGAAACAAAAGATTATCTCAGTAAACGAGTTCCTCAGTAAACTAGAAAAACGATTTGTACTTGTAGGAGACTTGAATGCAAAAAATGTCCACGAAGGTTCTGTATTAATAACGACTAAAGGTAAAGAACTCAGGAAACGCAGTTGTGAAGCCCTCTGAACTGGAAAATCGACCTACTATGGCCAACTATTTGGCGGAGTTGATGTCTCTCTATTCCGTGGAGTACGATTTTAGTCTGTCAATCGATATATTACTTGGTTTTTCTCTTATTTCTATTTGGAAACATTTTTCTTTACTGTATACTATACTGGGAACGAGCTGCAATGAACGTTTGCTTAAGTCCGTTCTTTTGAAAACGTGTGTGCTATTTGCTAATTCCTTTTCTACAAAAATATTTGGCCTATGTTTCGATGTAGGTGTTAGGCGAATTTAGTGTAGCCTCTTTCTTTTCCTGTATTAGTCCGCTGGTTATTCGTATGTTTTCCCGGTACGCTGATCTTTCCCGTGCCACATGATAGCTTTTGGATTGTACGCAATGGTTCTTTTACGCTCGAAGGCCAACATCTTCACGAATTCCGTGAATAGCTCGGATTCGAATTGCGCTACATGGTCGGTTACGATAGATGTTGGGACTCCGAAGGGTACGATCCAGTTGTTGTATAACGCTCTTGTGACAGTTTCCGCCCGGATTTCTGGCACAGGTACTGTTTCGGTCCATCGTGTATATCTATCGATTACTATGACACAATATCTCTACCCTTTGGATGGTGGTAGTGGTCCGATTTAGTCCAAGTGAATAACCGTGAATCGGTTGTTTGTCCGCGGATATTCGTCTAGCGGGCTTTTCGTGTATTGTGTTACTTTCGAATTACTTCATATGTGTTTGATTGTTATTAAAAATAGAATATTCGCCTTCGTCCTTAGTAATTTGAAAGGTATGTGCTACTATCTAATCAAGCTTTTTCTAATATAAAATAGGCAAAATTCAATCCAACGTACGTTATGGTAGTTAAGTTGAGCACTTCACGAATTCTTTATTTCTTTATTATGTTCAGCTTATTGCCCAATATTCAATAGTTTGTTCTATATTTCTTTAAGCTTCAGGATGGCAATATTTTTTATATGTATTAGGAATGGATTCCAATTTCTTTATGTAAGTATATAATAGGTTATTTTTGTGTCATTTGTTTGAATTATTAAGCTTTAAAAATAAGTGCGTTATTGAAATAATAAATTATCCTTTTCTTGGAAACTGCCTTTTTCTATAAAATAATTGTTAAAGTGGTGGAACCAATTTTGGTACTTTGCTAAGTCTACTTGTATTACAATTATATTTGTTTGTTATAGGCGAAAAACGTTGATGCTTCAAGAAATTTTAGACGTACTTGAATGCTGGAACGAAGGTGAGGAACCTACGTACAGAAGCTCAAAATACCATTTTTATAAGCCCACTAGCAGATGGTAATGAAACTGAAGAAGATTCATTGAATGGAAACTGCGCGGATTACAATAATCTGGGGCCCAAAATGCTCCAAATAAAAGCATTTATAAGCGAGAGGGGCGAAAATAATATCTGAGAAAGTGCTACTACTGCAATAGAGCCAGAACGAAATTATAAAAGAAAATGGGGATATTCAAGATATTATAGCAATATCAAATTGACAAAATGGGAAAGTCGTTGGCCACCGTCGTTGGCTCTATCGAACGAACCACATCTTTTTTCTCAAAAGAACTTATGGAGGACTTAGTAAACTACAGTTTTAATTATGCTGCTTTCAAAAATTGCCCATTTTGTTGCTCCGTTGAATTTTAATGATAAGTCGGTACTCACCAGTATCGAAACGAAGGATGTATTGGTCCAATGTGTTGGATACGAAGAACTTTATGATTTCGAACATAATGGGAAGAAACCGATTTGATGAAATTATGTATAATTTACACGCATGCGACAGCAGCAGCTTACCTCAAAAAGATAAAATGGGAAAGATTATACTATTGACTGAACATATGAACAAAGCTTTTTTTGACAGACATGGCTGTAAAATATTTATCAAAGGTAAACCAATAAGATTCGGGTTTAAGGCTTGAGTTTTAGCAGAGATCAGTATGTAATATTATATTATATCCTGATCTCTGGTTTTAGCAACACAGTGTAGATATCGCATAAATGTTGATATTTATGAAGGAAAATCAATCCAAGCAACATACAGTTACCGACAGTACATTTGGAAAAGCAGATGAATCCGTTGTCAACCAGTTTTAAGAAATTTTGAAAAATTTCTCTGATTTAGATTTTTCATTATATTTTGACACTTATTTTACGTCACCACGCCTAATAAATCACTTAGGAAATCGGCTTTGAAAGACTAGCGTTCTAAAAGATGCTAAACAATTCGAAAAGCTTAAGCGCGGGGTGTACGATTTAATGCTAGGGAAAAAGGAAAACATTGTTGGGGTTAGATATGGTATTTTACTCGTAAAGCAACCTATTGGATACTCCGCCAGCGAGAGAAAAAAGTTGAGACACTCCAACCTCACGTAATTTGGGCGTACAACCAACGAATGGGTGGTGTGAACCTACTTGATAACATTTCGAATTATCTAATAGGAATTAGGCAAAAAACGGTATACTTCTATCAAGTTTTAAATATTTTGTGATAATGGTAATTAATTTGTTATTTTAGTTAAGACTGAATTGTTTTTGGAATGAATTTTTATGATTTTTATGTGTAATTGTTTTTTAAATAAAACAAATAAAATAAAGCTTGTGTTTTGTATTTATTGTCTCAAAGTGCCATATTTCAGCGCCAAAGCACATTTGGCGAAAACTTAAAAGAAATTGATGATTTTCAATCTATTTTGCTCCACATACATAAATATCAGATTCCTATAGGAAGAAAAAATTGTTCTGGGCCCAAACGGGTTAAAAGAAATAACACATGTCTTGGGGAGCATGTCCATGTTTCCAGCCAATCGCTGGGGAATTCAAACTATAGTGATTGACGGTTTAAAAAATAAGGAATCTGTTGGTCAAGATGGAATTAGTATAATTACTGTTAAAAGAAGATTCTAAATTTCCGGAAGCATTGAAACTGGCAAAAAGTGTACCTTTGAGGTATATCTATCTATTCTTGGTAGGAAAAAGTTGCTTCCATACAGATGTCCTCGTTCTGGCCTGAAAACTTACTGGCAAACGCCATATTAAAGACGATCAAAATGATGTATGCGAGAGCAATGCCTTGAGGCGGAAGGCAACTATAACACTTTTCATGCAGTTGTCCGGCTTTCGACAGAGCACGTTCACAAATATTTAACTGTAGGAGTATTAATATATGTAGACTGCCGTCCGTCCCTTGCCCTAAACTGATACAGTTTACCAAGGTAGCTGTACGTTTCTGCGAATCCTGAGTTTGCACCAACCAATTTTAATTGGTTAACACGCAAAAGCCTCTCCAGCTTAACCTATTGCTCTTTTTTAGAGTCAGAAGTTCATCCTAATAGTCCAGATAGATGGTTTACAGGCCCCTTGTTTCTTGGTTTCCGGAGTGCGATTCCACCATGGAACGTCCCTCGTTCTTCCCTGACGAACAAGGAGTGAATTTAAATAATAGGCATCATTTAGCATCTCGGTAAGTCCGTTGGTCCTTTTGGTATTCTTGCACCCAAGTTGGTACGTCTGGTATTCTTGCCTTAGAGGGACATTAATATCAAACCTAATATACTTGTAATCTGAGAAGTATGGTTCCTATGATAAATGCCACATCAGAGTGACACTAGAGGTACCCATGGCTAGGGATATACTTGTGATCTGAGATGTACGCTTCCTATGATAAAAGCCACTCCGAGTGGCAATTTGAGGTATCTAATAGTTTTCAAAGCTTGAAACAAAAGCAGTTTCTCACGGAATTTCACTCGATTTACATATCAACCTGTAAACAACCTGGGCCGATGCCAAAAAGTTTTTATGTCACACCATTGTTTGAATATTTGGAATATTATTAATCTTCCAATATAAAAAAAAATTGTGGGTTACAATGTATGATTAAATTTGTCTTTAATACATATTTATTTCAACATTAGTGTTGTTTTATAATTCGTTTAGAGACTTGATAATTAGAAACACATTTAATTGAAAAAATACAGTTAGTACCAAAAAATAAAGAAGGTAAGAAGCATAAATTTAGTAGACATTCTAATTGCCATCCTCACGTGGTTTATTCGTGGTATCGTTAGATGGATTGCCATCCGTGGGTGGATCACCTGAATTACTTGCTGCAACACCATCAGGATTCTCCGTACCTTGACCAAACTGTTGTCTTATATCAGTTATTAAATCTGGATTTTCACGATACATAGATGCGGCTAATTGTCTTCCACTGAAATTGAATACAAAGGGGTATTTATTCGTTCCACGATTTATGGATAAATTATTGTAATTAAGTTCTATTTACGTTTCCATAAGGGCATCCATATTATTCATGCCACTCAATTGTACTAACCTGTAAATAATAAATATTTAATTGATTTTTCATTTAAAATATTTTATATAAAAATAATTTACAGATTTTGAATTCCCGGTTCGGTCATCATTCTCGTAGCAAGATTTACAAGCGTTGGATTATTTAGCGCTGCGGCAAAATCAATGTTACCTAAATTTGGCATACCTGGAATACCCTCAGCACCTCCACCTGCTACACTTATACCTACACCACTTGGAGCTGAAGTTACATTTGGACCGGCTTGTAACTTAATTTCATTTAATCTCTCCTGCGTTACTGCTAAATTATTTTGGTAATCGACATTATTAGGTTCAATTCTCAATGCATTACGATATGCTTCAATAGCTTCTTGGTGCCTATTAAGCTTTGAATACGCTAATCCTAATCTGCCATGAGCCTTGCTGTAGTTTGGGTCATACCTCAATGACATTTTACAATCGTCTATGGCTTTCTGTAACTCCCCAATCTTACTGAAAGCAGCAGCTCGATTACAATAGAACACCGGATTGGTTGCATCCATATTTATCGCTCTGTTATAATAGCTTAGTGCTTCATGATATTTTTCTAGTTTCATGAGGTTGTTTCCTTCATTTTTGAGTGCTTCGGCCGCAGACTTTTTTTCTGGGCTCACATTTAGACAAGAATTAAGAAACAAATCATATAAATCAATATGTGTTAATGGATTATCCGAAGCCGCAGTTGCACTATTTGATGTGGCATCTAAATTGTAAGCATTTTCCAAGCATTGTATTGAAACTTCTAAACTTTCTGCCGCATCAGAAGATAAATTTTGAGTATCTAATTGCCCTTGCAAAAATCTTAAAATTGAGCCAACAAAATATTTAACATTTTGGTCATCACTCATGTTTACACAATTCTTGATACTTTTTCTGGTTAAATGATTTAAGTATACTTATCTTTAAGAAAATTTTTGGTTTTTAAAAATTTTCAACACACAAAATATTCTCTCAAGTAGTGAGAGCTTAAATTTTTCATTTATGACTTGGTTGATCGCGGTTGACAGTAGATAATAGTGTTTCCTACGTTGACAATTGAAAATCATAGCTAGCTTCATGTCAAAAAATCCTATCGACAAATTAGGTTGGTTGATGGGTCCAAATATTGGGCTATGATTAAAAGCTGTATTTTGTTGAGAAAAAATTAATTCGAATTATGTATTTTGGAGTTATTTTTTTCTAAACAGAATAAGCCGCGAAATATTTTTTCGATTTAATTTTTATATTCTAGGTTTTACACCGCATAAAATATTCATAAAAAACAGAAAATTGAAACAAAATAATGAAAAATTATAATTTCCGAATATTGTCGCAATTTTTCTTTCTACAATAAAATATAATTGACGTTTGGAACCGTGATTTTAGACAAAATATTTGTCGGCATTACAACTTCAAAAAACTTCCACTATACCATATTTCAGTCGTTCTGCGAGCGCTGATACTAATTTTGCTTTCTCTCTATTTCCAATCGTCAATATAGGTATTAAAATTTGATAGCTATCAAATTAAAATATTATATTTTATTTTTGCTGTTGACGATTGGAGCATCATAGATTCCACCTAGTGGGCATTTTTTGAACTGAGCTAGCTGATAATTTGACGTTCGAAATTGTTTGTAAAGAATTCCAATTTTGGAAGTGATATAATTTTTAAAAATTGGACATGATCACTTGATTGAATATTTTTATATGTTTTTACTTTTTATACATAATTGTTTTATCGTGAAAAAATTCAGTGTTTTTATGTAATTGTACGAATAATTTCTATCCTGTACTATTTTTTATTCTATACCTAATTTAATTGCTTTTTTATATAAAAAAATTTTTTATTAAGTTTAAAAATAAGTCCACAGAAGATGACTAACAAGTCGAAATATTTGGACAAAATCAAAAATTAATAATAATAATAATAATATATAATTAATAAAGTAAATTGTCTATAAAAAGCTTATTAATATAAATAAATTACAAAAATTATTCTGTTTTTTTTTGTAAACTGAAGATAGTTCCTCATTACTTTTATATGTACATACATATGTATATGTATATGTATATGTAATGGATTATTTTTCGTATATTTTGGAAATCCAAAATATTGTCAGCATCTAAAATGAATTTTGGATACATTTTTGGAATATGACCAATTAGCCCGTATCCGATTATGATGAAATTTGGAAGGTACGATGTAAATGGAATTGTTAATGATTTTTGGATAGACTTTTGAAATATGGCAAATTATCCTATAACTTGGCTAATTTTGAAACGATTATGATTAAATTGATTTTCAGATGAAATTAATGAAACTTGGTGATTTTGAATACGATTATGATGAAATTCGATAGATACGGTATAAATCGGATTCTTTAACGATTTTTGGTTGAAGTTTATTAATATGGAAAATTAGCTTGTTATTTGGCTATTTCTTTACTGATTATGATGAAATTCGAAAGGGGTTGGAAATGGGATTTTTAAATGATTTTTGGAAAATGGTCGATTAGTTTGTAACTTTGCTATTTATTAATCGATTCCCAAGTATAACAAACTAAAATTGAGCGATGAGTTTTTCCTAAGTTTTTTGATCGAAAAATTCGAAGCTAACTTCATGTTCCTGTCATATATATATACAAAATATATATGTATGTAAGTAGAGTATTGTGTATATGTATATAAACAAAACTAACAAAAATGTTTATACATTTTACATTATATGTATAGATATTTTTGTTGGTTTTGACATATATGTAGAAAATGTACTTTTCAAAATTGTTGTGTGCATAGATTGGTTGTTAGTTTAATAATATTTTGTTTTTTTTGTGTTTCGATTTTTTTTTATAAATATTTATTGTCACTGGCTTTGATTTTAGAATAATTTAATAATCATTTTTATCATCCAAAGATTTCAGAATATGGTATTTAAGAACATCGTTGATGCACCTTGGTATGTCAGGAACAATGACCTTCATAGGGACCTTAAAATAAACCTCATCTTAAATGAAATCCAGGAAAAAGCACGGAGACATGAAGAAAGGCTCCGCCAACATGTGAACATTGAGGCAACTCAGCTCCTAAGCATCACGAATTAAGTACGCAGACTTAAAAGAACCAAACCTTTTGAACTGGTGTGATTGTCAGTTTAAGCAGCATTATGCTGATCTAAAATCCACTATAAAGATGGGGTTTACTTCAAATTTTCCAAACACTATGGAACGCCAATGGGAAGAAGCCATAGATTAATTTAAGTTAGTAAATTAAGTCAGAAACAAATTGCTCATTAGTCCAGGAGACTAGATTGTAATTACATAAAATAAATAAATAAAATTTATTTTAAATAAAAAAAAATAAATATTTATATATTTCAATTTAATATACCGGGTGATTTTTTAACCTGAGACACTCAAATATCTCGGAAAATAAGCACTCTACGAAAAAAATGGTACAGATCAAAATTTAATTATTCCGTGGGGGAAATACATTAGTATTAAAATTAGTACCCCTCCCTCCGCCTTGTAGGTTGAGCGGGGGCTAACTTTGAAACTAAAATATGAACCCCTATTTTTTATTGCAGATTCGAATTCTACGGCTAAAAAAAAATACGTAGGATTTGACTGAAACATTTTTTTCGATTCATGATAGATTGGCGCTGTAATTTACGATATCCAATTTTTACGCTTGTTTGGGTATTAGTATTTAAAGTATTCGTAAACTGTACATTTATGTTACGCCATGTTCATACAAAATATCGTTTACGAATCGTTTTTGCGATACGAAATCGATATGTTTACGAATCCAACGTCCCATGATAATTAGAATTTTTTACGTAACGTAAATAGAAAGATTTTTACGATGCGTTTACGACGCTTACTTTTCATATCGTAAACAGATCTAATTATGCGATATATTTACGTATCGTATTTTTCATGTTGGTTACGATAGTATTTATTTTGGATTATCAAAATTAAAAAGCCAGTTTTATAATACAACTATTTTTTATTTATTTATTTGGAGTATAATAGTACATAATATTTACTTTTTTATATGACGTTTGAATTGTATCGGTTTTCATAATACTTCGCTCCTCAATTAAATCGACAGTAGTAAAATTTGCTCACATGTTAAAAAATAAGCAATTAGTATAAGGATTAAATTAATAAACAAAAATGGGTTAAACAAATTGGAAAAGAAATACATATATAATTACTTTGTGAAACTCACAACACCAAATATTTCCTAATGATTTTATTTTCTTTTTACACAAATATCGCCGTCCGCTTTTGTTTTAGGTTAAACTCGAATTGAAATGGCGAGTAAAAAACCGCGCAAAATACAATCTTTATTTTCGTTGTTTCTATGGGAGTAGAAAAACAAATAAGAAAGTGCGGTGTGATATAAAAAATATGCATCGTTCACATATCGCAACCGTATCGTTTTTTCCGAATCGCTTTTTTTTGTTTAGAGGGAAATGTCATGCAGAGCGTAGGGTTTAGTCACATGAGATGTTTGGTTGCTTGGGTAAATTTGCTTTAGGGCCCTCAGCAAAGTTTTGGCCATTTTTTTATTTCGAGGTTTGTCAACTCACGAACATAAAAATCGAGTTAATTTTATTCTCGTTGTTTTGATAATTTCCGTCATTCAAAATTGGTAAGATTTATGCATTATAATTTAATTGAAGCAAACTGGATAATAACTGAATGAACATATTTTTTTGTAAGTCCTTTGAAATTGCACTACAATATAACCTCAAATAAAATTCTTTAGTCAACTATTTTTTATTACATTTAGATCCATCTATTTGATTATGGCAGGAGTATCTGGTCGGGCAGTGTTTCAACGATTTTTTGTCGGGAATTTGCATTGGACAGTAGGTCATCGTGATTTACGAGAATACTTCCGTGAATTTGGCCGCATCGCTTCTGCCAATGTAATTTTTGATAAAAAGACTGGATTATCGAAAGGATTTGGTTTTGTTTTATTCGAATCGACAGAGAATATAGCACATAATTTAGAAAACAAATCAAAGTTGGTGTTTGAGGGGCAAACATTAACCGTACAGAAAACTACATAATTTTTAACGATTCTAGTCTTTAGTAGTTAGTTTATTTTTAATATATAAAAAATGTTTAATACATCGGATTGTGAAGACGAAATTGATGAATCAGGCGAAAAATTCAATTCGGCTGCAACATATTTGGCAGGAAAAGTAGATCAAATCGATCAAAAAACTCTTTTGGAATTGTATGGTTTATATAAACAGGGTACTATTGGAAAATGCAATGTTCCAAAACCAGGAATGTTCAGTTTACAAAAAAAAGCTAAATGGAATGCTTGGAACGATTTAGGCGAGATGCAGAACCAAGAGGCTAAACAACTTTACACCGACAAAATTTGTGAATTGTTTCCTGATTTTAATCCATCTAAAAAGTTACCAAAATCACAACAATGGGTTTCTGTGTCGTCTCATATTAAGGTTGACAATGATAGCAAGTTGTCGGATGAAGATAAAACCATTTTTGATTTTTTGAAGGAATCTAATTATGAGAAGTTAGAATTACTCTTAAATCAAGAAAACATAAATCAACTTGATTCTAGCGGACTTGGTCTGATACATTGGGCTTCTGATCGAGGCGATACAAGAAATCTAAAGTTGTTGCTACAAAAAAAAGCCGATGTTAATTTGAGAGATAATGATGGACAAACCGCTTTACACTATGCCTCTAGTTGTGGTAATTTAGAATGTATTCATATTTTATTACAATTCAATGCAGACAAGACAATTTTAGATAATGAAAATTCATCTTGTATTGATGTTGCGTTTGATACGAATGTAGTAAATGCTTTGATTAAATAAAATTTCTTTATCGATAAATCTGGTTTTAGTTTAAATATAATACCATTGTCATCCCCATCGTACCAACTTGTTTCTTCCCGTAAAATGAAGGTACTATATACATATATACTGAATTAAAGCTAAAGGCTTGTTTTCGATTTTTAACATGTTAATGACAAGCTCACGCTGAAAAACATGTATGAAAGCCGGAACACTTCTGGCCAATCACACAACATGTGTAAGATGCTACCGCCGACAGGTAGTTCATTTTTTAAAAAAAATTAAGCTAATGATAACAATAGACAAATGACGGAATAATCTTTCTATCAATTTATAGTCGAAATAAAAAAAAATGAATTCCTAATATTTGTGCAATAAATAAGAAAATTCAAAACTATATTTTTGCATTTATTGTTTATTCTTTCATTATCTCGGTTTCAACAAATTACAAAACGTGTAGACGTGCTGCCACCAAAGGGTTAAAATTTAAAAATCGTTTTTTTACAACAAAAAAACAAGTAATTTACACTCTGAAACATTCTATTCGGATATAATATTTTCAATTTGTAGTTGCTTGAATTTTATAAAAACTTGTTAAGAAATAGCCAAGTATCAACTTGATTGGTCATATTCCAGAACTTCCACTAAATATCATTTTAGGATCCCATCGTACTTGTTGGATTTCATCAAAATCGGTTAATATGGAAGTTCCATACTAAATGGCCATATTTCAGATTTTTTTTTTTAAAGAATCAAAGTGACCGAGTTTCAGAATTTAATGAAAAAAATCATTTTAGAATCCGATTTCTACTGACAATCTCGATTTTCACCGAAATAGATTAAAAAATAACTAAGTTCCTCAGTTGGCCATATTCCAGAACTTTATTACAAAATCTTTTTATCCAAGCGATTGGCTTACTTCCACCATACGTCTAGCGGAAGGAATTGTAACCGAAAAATTAATGTACATAAACAAATTTTCGCAGTAGCAGTTATATGGAAATTTATTCAAATAATTTTAATTAATTAAAATTGCAAAGAATTCAACACAAAATGCTGCCCATACATAATGTAAAGTACGGATTTTCTGTATTTCATTGATTTAGTTCAATTTTAATATTAAAGTGCCAAATTTGTAGAAAATTTGATAATAAGTTAGCGGCTATTCATCGTTATTTTATTTTAGCATTTTGTGTTGAATCCGTTGCTATTTAATTTATTAAAATAATTTGAATAACATTTCCATATAACTACTGTAGCCTTACTTTGGGAAGTTTTGTAACAGCAATGCCGTGTATTTTCATTCCGGAATGTATAATTTCATTCCACTGAGAAGTAGGTATAGAAAAATGCTCTTCTTTACGTAGTTGTAGTGTTTACCACCAGAGTAAATTTTTTAAATATATACATACAATATACATATTAGTTTTATGAGTTCGTATTAAATAACAATTCTCAATTTTTCGATAAATCAGAATTTCAAATTTTGTTAATTATCATTTGGAATTATTATACTTTATTCAATAATTTGTTATCACTATTCTATATTTGTTAAAATTCTAAATAATAATTATATTTTTAGAGCTTGGTGGCAATTGTTGAAAGTAAAAAAAATTTTCTTGGCTCTTACTCTGGGCAAAATTTCATTCCTATCTGAATAGGAATAACTTCTACCAAAGTAAGACGGCATAATACTGCGGAAATTTGTTTACATCAATTTCAAACCTATAAACCTGCTACTAGAGGAGTTTTTTATACTTTCCCAGTCATCAATTGTGTTTTTTTGATTTTTTATCTTTCATTAAACCAATAAGTTTTTTATTTTTACTACAATTAGCGTCTTACTTTGGCAACTGGAATAGTAAAGCGTCTCCGTTATACATTTACTGACAGTATTTGTTTACTGAATAAAAACATAAAAATCGTAAATCTGATTATAATGACGAAGATCTTTTTTTGTTGAAAATTTCATTGAAAAATTGAAATATTTTTCCAGGACGGAATAAAATATACAGTACTTCGGTTCATATTTTTTCAGTAAATTTTGTCAGTACACTATAATAATTTTTTCAGTACTGTAAAACTGATAGTTATTTTTTCTCTCACACAGCACGTGAATGTATATTTTTATCCCGTTTTGTTTATAGTGTCAGTAAACATTTCTTAATGGAAATCAGGCTTAATTGGTATAAAAATTTAAATGCAAATTATGCTCAAAATAAAAACCGAAAATAATTTTCTTCTTACTTTTATCAGTTGAGATTAAAAATTAAATAAAAAAACAATAAAATTTTTCAAAATTATTGCTAGAATAATTTTATATCAACAAAAACTTGGTTTGAAACTATTCCAAGCGGAATGAAAATTCACGGCATTGTTGTTGTAAAATTACCAAAGTAACAGCGCATTCACAATGAAAAAACTTTTTACTTACAGTGGCCCTATTCTGGTTTTTCCTTTAGACTAGGGAATTGCTTACCTTTCCCAGTTTTCTAGCAGTTTTGATTTTTTCCCCCAAAAGATGTATTTTGGCAACCAGGGAAAAATATTTTTTGGGAATTAATAATTCACTGATCCACTGATTTAGCGGAAGAATATTATTATTCTTCAGGGAAAAACAATTTAGTAAATGAATAATCAATGAAAACAAAACGTTTTCGAAACCTAATTTATGTCGATATTATTTTATGTTTTATAAAATATATTTAAAAATAAAAATAATTTAAATAAAATGAATGTAAATAAACTTTGTTTAAATTATTAATTAATTTAAAAATACATTTTGTGAAGTGCTAAATAGGACATAAAATTTTAAAAATATTTTAGACATTTTTGTGATTAATTCGTAAGTCGACATAAATACACTTTTGGGGAATTATGAAAAAAAGAATAGGGTAAGGAATAGGAAAAAAGTATTGCAGTTTTTTTTACAAAATTCCCTATTCCCAGGGAAAAACAAGAATAGGGCTATAGGTTGCATGAATTTCCAACATAACAAACAAAAATGTTTGCTCGGTATGGTGAAAATTCATACAAACCTGTAAGTAAAAAGTTTTTTCATTGTGAATGGATTGTATTGTTCAAATAATCACCCCTATTATGATTGAAGAGTCGATCGACAATCGACACGACTGTGTATTGCGTTTTTTCATTTGATGTTAACAGTATGAAAAACGAAAAGGCAACACAGAGTCGTGTCGATTGTCGATCGACTCGACATTCATAATAGGGGTGAATAACATATTTTCATTATAACCCCATATATGATATTGTAACCCCATTGAAAATTGCAATAGTCAGTGCATGCAGCTTTAATTCTGTATATACTATGTTTTCTATGATTTAATTATTCGCCATTAAAGTACCGTAAGAGGTGCCACGATCGCCACTAAGTTGAAAAAGGTGATCTGCAATTCAGTGTTTAATTTTGTGTGTGTTTATTTTATCCTTGAATAAATAAATGTATCTTTCTTTGTACAATAAAAGATTCTTTTGGACCGAAATCACCTTTTTCTCTAGTTTTAATATCGTCCACCAGATGTCAGCCACTTTGCGTTAAAAGGCGAATAAAACACATTTATTGTAAATAATTATTCGGTAGGAAAGACGAGAAAAGCAACGCTCATTACAAATGCATTTTTTGTCTGGTTTATTGCCCCTTTCACGCATATCGAGAAATTTTAGCTAACAAAGCATTCACAAAGCAAAAACTTTAAACTTACAGGGTCGCATGAATTTCCAAAAAACGAATAAAAATTTTTGTTCGTTTATGTTGGAAATTCATACAATCATGTAATTAAAAGTTTTCGGTCGGTCAATTTTAAGAATACGGGCATAGATTGTTTAACCAATCGCACTGAAACTACATATTTAAGTTTTTTTCACAAATTGGAAAGCCCTAGTGAATTTCAGTGAAAATCGGACATCCAGAAGTAGCAGAGAAAATTGATTTTGCAAATATGTATCTAAAAATAAGGTTTAGATAAAAGCTAAATACAAAATGTTTCAAATTAAATTTGTAAGAAATTAGCTTGTTTGAAATATAAACTTATAAAACATAAAATATAATTTATAATAAAATTAATATTTAAAATAAATTAAGATAATTATTAGGAATACAATTATAAAGGGAAGACGTTATATTGAATAAAAACTAAAAACATTAGATTATGTTACAGCTCCCAAAATTCTTATTTGACTTAATTAAATTAATATAACTACATACAATTTTTAAGAACACTTATCACACTTGACTGTTTTTTTTTTTAAAATTAATTTTAAATAATCTAAATATTAAACAAATTTTATCTTATACATTTTTTAATTAAAATAAAATTATACTGTTTATTAACATTACACATATTATATTTACATAATTTTTCTGCTCGTAATTTATTTACTTCAAGAGCACAATAGTAAACAAAAACATGCTTTCTTTGATTTACCTTTATAATCAATTTAGTTGCACCTTTCATCAAATTTAATCAATCGGTGCTTCAGAGAAAAATGTAGAACAAGAGGTGTACCCACACATAATTTTAGCAAACGGTGGCATCGGATTAATAATTCTGTTACATAAGTAAAATATTTGATTTAGGCTGTTGTTGTGGAACCTAACTTATTCAATGTAATTTATTATGGAATAAATTAGGTTCCACAAATAAGTCAGTAAATAAGTCTCGTTTGGAAAACAGCCTAAGCTTTTTTGGCTTGCCTAATGGAGAGCAGATTTTGGTCAGAAAATGATAATTGAAGGTTGTCATTTTTGTCTATGTTCTAGAGTAGTGGTGGCCAAATGAGTATTTTTGACTAATTTTTAAAATAAATAGAGTTAAAAACTCCGGTTAGAAAAAAAGTCAATTGGACAACGCGTTAATTATTTATGTATTCAGAGTGACAAAATATATTACTTGCAAATGGATGTGCGGACCACCGCACATCCATTTGCAAGTAATATATTTTGTCACTCTGGATACATAAGTAATTACCGCGTTGTTCAATTGACTTTTTTTCTAATGGGAGTTTTATTGCTCTATTTATATTGAAAATTAGTCAAAAATACTCATTTGGCTTGGCTAGCACTGTTCTAGAGGTACACTATTATATTTTATCAAAATCAATCTAAACAACTCCCAAGTCCTTGCTGTGGTGATAAATGTTAGTAACATCACTTTACGCCTACTTGATTTCCAGTAAGAATTGAAAGTAATTTGTAATTCAACTCATTGCCGCACACTTTTATATATTTGTCGCCAATATTAATGAAAAATTGGACGGCTGTAGCCATCGCTTGCGGCAACGGGTTAATCGGTTTAAGCTTTAAAGATTTATTTTTAACAAAATTCAAACACGTGAGAAATTGTCATTTTGGGTAACATATGAGATTTTAAGAAACTCGTTTCGCTCGTTTATTATTTTACGCTCTAGTGAGTAAAATGCATTCGATAGCAATAAAAAATTTGATGCGCTAATACAAAATTGGAGTTTCCTTAGTTACCCAATTTTACATACATAAAAATTAGAAAACCAAATGATAGAATAATTAGTCAATAATGGGTGCTCCACGGGCGCAAAAATCTGTATTTTACGTCCTTTATTACGAATTTTTTTATGCACATATGCTTAGAATGAAACGTGGCGCTTTAATATAAAACGTGAGTTTTCATAGTTATCCAATTTTAAAACTGTACATATGAGAAGTGATTTTTCAAAATGTCCTATTTCCAAATAAAACTTTTTTCAGAAAGCGGAAAAAACTGGCATGGTGTTTGAATAATAAAATTATTTAATTTTGTCTATTGATTAAGATTAGTTTATCTGATGCTTGAGCGTTCTGTATATTTTCAAAAATAAACCTTTTATAAAACCTATTAACTATCTTCAACTAAAAAGCAAAATGACAGAACAATTATTAACTTCTAAAGTTTCGACATTTTTTTTTTTTTTTTTCAGTTGTCTTTAATAATATCAATATTCTATTACTGTCGTTGCAGTAAAAGACTTCGATTATCAGAAAAAAGTACTCTATTTTCGACTAAGCTCTGGAAGATTTTAGCTAAAAGAAAGCAAACATTTTGAAATTTTAGAGAAAATATTAAATATAGTACGTTTTGATGTGTTAGCGCTTGAAAATTGCAACTGAAATATGAAACACATGTATGCGCATTCACAATGCAAGTTATACTTTTTACTTTTAATTTACAGGATTGTATGAATTTCCAACATAACGAACAACTTCATTGTGTGGGGAAATCCTACAACCTGTAATTTAAAAGTAAAAAGATTTTGCATGGTGAATGATACTATAAATTGATATAATAAAGATATACCTTTCTAAGTATTGTTTTAATCTATTATTGACTCATTTTCTAATACTTATATCTAATTTGTGAACAAATTGTGTCCTTATCAAGATGGTTAAACGAGATTTGTAAAAGAAAATATTACAAATTAACCAGACATATAGCATTTTACATGCAATCATTTACGACAATCAACTCAATCAATTAAATGGCAAAAGACGACAACCGCCTTTTTCTTATCCGAGTTGAAATATTTTTAACTTTTAAACCCGTATAATTTAGATAGAGTCTTATGCACGATGCTTAACAGGGATCTTATGTCACAGCTCGCCATCTTTTTATTACTCTCTACTTATTACTTTTCATACACAAAATACATACTAAATAAATTCAAATAAGGCGCCTTACATCCTTGATTCGGTTCTATGACAATATTACTTTAATGAAACATACTCAAAACACATAATAAATAGATGGCTAAATTTCATGTTCTATAAGGAATTGAGAATCTTATATAAAACAGAATTAGGAGTTAAACACAAGAAGTTAACTTATACAGAACTAAACAATCTAATGGACCCGGCTCAATTTGAGAAACTTAGAAGTTAAGGCTACTTTATTTTATTATAATTATATAAAATAAATTTAATTTGTAGTAAAATTTCCAAAAATTATAACAGTTAGCTGCCCGATTAATCTGGAAACAGGAATAATTTATAGTATTCGGAAAAAATAATAAGCAATTTTTAAAAATATAATAAATTTTCCATTTTCCGAAAATTTCAGTTTAGCAATGGAACTAAACACGTTTTAGCTCTTTGGCAAAAACAATTCGCAAGATACAATTTCAAAATTCTATCATTGCAAAACCTGAAAAATGAATTCAACGAAATTTTAAGTTATAACTTGAACTTTGAGACTTGTTTAACATTTTGCGCAGTTTCAACTAATTTGCTTATTGATCAAATTACTAAATTAATTAAACGTCATGAAAAAGATTTAAAACTCTTTGAAAAACTTATAGTTTTGAATGTTTCAATTTATAATTGTACAGAAAACCTAATCAAGACTGGAAATTAGCCCAAATTTTAAATCAATCAGTAAATTACGTTAGTAATAATTTATTAATTCAAACAAAAAAAAAACTAAAGAAAACTAAAAAATTATTTAAATGAAAACTGATTTTGGTAAGTATGAAAGCAGCCTGACTTTCATAAATTTTCTCACATTACCAGATGGTTATAGATAGATAGTAATATTTTATAGAACTGCTTAAAATAATGTTGTATGTATATAAATAAAAATAAGAATTGCAATAATACAATAAATTCTGTAATTAAAAATCAGTCTTTTACTAAAATTAAAATAATTATCATTATCTGTATGCTAAATTTGGAAGTTAATAAATATTTTTTTTTCGATTTTTTTTTTTTTTTACATTTTTAGAAAAACATTTTATAGGCTTTGTTTTATACTGTGAACTGAATCCAAAGAACCACTTCCTGGTAAACATAATATATTATTATTTGTTGTGCCACTATTAGTACAGTTCATAAAATTGTCCAAACGATTTAACTTGTTTTCTTTTTGGAAATTATTATTCATTTTTGCGTAATTTATCCCATTTATATTTACTTGAACATTAGAAAAATCACTGCATTTATCATCGTCATCGACTCGATCAGCTATTTCATCATTATTGTGAGCTGTCGATAATGTTGCAATGATCGAAGACGATGACGTTGCTTTTAATAACGGTATTATTTTAATATTTTCACGTTGATTGACGACATTTAAAGGATTATTTTCATTATCATCATCGACATCGCAAGAATCATCCAAATTTGGATTATTATTAATTGGTGGCGGACAAATATATTGCAGTTTCGGATAAATCTGCCGAGCCTCAATTTTATTTTCGCCAAAACTTGTTTCATTGATCCGTGTACATTCATATTGAAGTTCGGCCGTTACATTAATATTATTATTTGTATTTATATTATTGTTATAATTAGAGGAACGTTTTTTCGCTTGATAAATAATAATAACCCAAACAATAGATGTTAACACAGCACAACAGAATACCGTTATTATAACTACACCTAACATATCTTTAAAGTTAAATATATGAGACACAATCAGAGGATTTACAGTTAAATTTATATTTCCACTGTTGTTACCTAATTTATTACTAATTTCACAACAATAATTTCCAGCATCTACAAATTTTACGTCCACAATTATAAGTAGTTGATTATCTGCGGCAAAGAAATGCCGTTCCGTTGTATCTATAGTTCTATTATCTTTTAACCAACGCAACTCAGGTTGTGGCGATCCAGATGCCATACATTCTAGTACAACACTTTTACCTGTAGTAACCTCTTTATTTTCCATCAGCTTGACAAATGAAGGTGGTTCATTTACTGTTAATGTTGCATTCGCGGTTATTAAGCCCACTGAATTTTCTGCCGTACATGTATATATTCCTTGATCGAAAGTTTTTGCATTAATTATATAAAATACGTCATCCTGTGGCATAACATGCATTCGGCGTTCTCTAGCTGCTGGAAAATCGCCACCGTCTTTATGCCAAGAAATTTGTGGCTGTGGATCACCTATAGCTGCACAATCCAATCTTGCTGTATTACCTGATTCAAGTGTAACGTTCGATGGAACTTTAGTAAACACAGGATAAGCTGCCACTGTAATTTTAACTTTATTTGAATATACCGAACCATATTCATTAGCCGCGCCACATTGATATTTTCCCCCATTTTCGTTTCGCATATTTTTTAATTCTAATTTCGATATTATTTGAGTATTATTCATTTCGTCCGATTTATTATACGAAATAATATAATAACTAGGATCTAATTCAATATTATCTTGCTTCCAACTAATGGAAATCCCTGAATTTGATGCTGATTGTGCTATACAATTTAAAATTAGGCTACCACCACGAATTGCGACCTGACTTTTTGGTTCTTCAACTATTTTCGGTCGAAGAAAATCGTGACAAGTGAAATTTTCGCTAACCAAATCTTTCAATAGTTTACCATTTAACCAAGGGGGATATTCACAACTTGCAGTTATACGAAATAAATCTCTGTTAATCGAATGCATCCAATTGTAAAAACGTCCCATATTACAGTCACATATTAAATTTGATGAGGTAATATCAAATTCGGTTAGCCCAACCATAAATCGGAATGCTTCAGTTTGAATTGTTGTTATGTTATTGTTGCCAAGGTCTAGCCGTTTTATGTTATTTAAGCCATAAAATACATTTTGTTGTATTATTATAATTCGATTGTTGTTCAAAGAAAGTTCGGTAAGTTGTTTCAAGGCAATAAATTTCGATATATTGTCGTCATTCATCGTTAATTTATTATTATTTAATGTCCTATATAGAAAATAATAAATAAATTTTTATAAATATAAAAATATTTTTGATTTACTAATTTACTTACAATATCGCTAAATTTGGTGTATGATTAAAGGCCCCGTCGTAAATATACGTTAGTTTGTTTCCGTCTAAATTTAGTTCTTTTAGGTTCGCTAAATTTTTAAAGTAATCAGTTTCAATTGTTATCAAATCGTTTGACGATAAGTCTCTGTAATAAATAAATAAAAGGATATTATGGTAAATCATTGGATTATAATTACGTAATTAAAATAAACTAGATCTAGAATCAAAAAGTTGAACTGAAGCTAAAACTGCCTGAATTCCGAAAAATTAGTTTATTATATGCAAATTACTTATTATTCGAACTTCGACTTATGGTATATTAAAAATAATTAGAAATTAAATTTTTTTTAAATAATGAATCACAACTGAGTATGGATATTTTAAAACCAGCACAGAACCAAGTTAAAATAAAAATATGTTTTACTTTAGATCATGTGATCTTGTTCAATCGCTTAAAAAGAATACTGTACGTATGTACAAAAAACGAAAAAACCAGAAAAAAACCGCGCTATTCTTTTAAACATTTGGACAAGATCACTTGATGGAACTTGGTTCTGTGCTGGTTTTAAAATCTCCATACTCAGTTGTGATTCATTTTTTAAAAAAAATTTAATTTCTAATTATTTTAAATATATCAGAAGTCACTGAAGATGGTTAACAAGCCGAAATATATGACGAAAGATGTTTTAAATTAATAAAATTGAAAAAATAATAAGTAATTTGTCTATGATAAGCTACTTTTTCGGAATTCACAAATTAAAAAGACAAAACGAAACTAGAATATTCTAAAACTGTCTGTGACACAACAAAAGGGTGAAAGTCGCAATTTCAAAATTACTAGAATAAAACTAGAGGATACCTCTGTACACGACTTACGTGCAAGTTATTAATGACTACGTACAAGTTATTAATGAATGACTCAATATAATCCAGTCAGCTCAACATGGTGAAACGAAACCGGCTGGAATATAAATAGATTCAGATAGTGTACGATGAAGATATTTGCATTCTGCCCAATAGTCCGACTTACGTTGAAATTAACAGCCAAAGATATTTGGCCTTCGAACAAACGAAGTAAATGGTAAATATACGAACATCGCTTTAAGGGAAATACATTTTAGCAGATACAAAGTATGCTGCTCAAAGAACAACTTGCCTAAATGGAATGCTGTCCAAAAATCGGCTCAATCTAAACTTAAATATCGCTTATTTCAGCCCGGGTACTTTTTTCGTCAAATTTTATTTGATTTGATTGGAATGGGAAGTAATTCCTATCAAGGTTTAAAAAAAGATGAAAATAAAAATAATTTCATTGTAAAGCATTGACCAGCGAGTCTTTAAGAAATTTAAGTAAGAATGCGACCATAGGAACATGCATGCTAGTGACCAGCGAAACTTTAACAACTTTTCGTTCAGTTTCGTTAAATTTGAATTGTCATTTAACATTCTTTAACAAGAGCGAAAATTACCGCCCAAACTGAAGGAAGAAATGTCAAACAATGAAACATGGCCTATTTATGTTTTATTAATTAAAATAATGTTTTATATATATTTCAAATATGTACATAAAATATTATGTAGTATAATGTGACAAAACAATTATTGCAAAATACAATTACGAATATTCCTTGTTTATTGTTGTCAAATCGTGTTACGGATTCGCTGGGCGATCTGTCAAAATTTCCTTAACACTATATTTTCGTTAAATTCTGTAAGGTTTTATTACGGATGCTTAAAGACTCGCTGGTCAATGCTTAAGAGCAAAAAATATTTTTTTCATTCCTACTTTTTTCTTTTATAAAAAAAACTACTGTCCTACAACAAAAAAAATGAAACGAAACGAATACGTTGGACCTAAAGCTATTAAGAAAAACTTATTGAAACGAAACGAACTGGAATGAAACGAATCATATGCGCCGAGGGCTTCACCAAGCTTCGAATGTATTTAAAATTAATAATTTATAATTTGATGTCTTGTACTTACAAATTATTTAAATTGTTCAATCCATAAAATGAATCGCTGAAAATTTTTTCAATTTTATTTTTTTTTAATTTTAATATTTTTAACTTGTTGAGATTTTGAAAACTAAAGTTATTCAATTCATAAATTTCGTTATTATTTAATTCCCTGTAACAAAAAAATAATAAATAATTACATTATTTATTAACAACAATTTTTAGACAATAAGTACACTTACAATTTTTTTAAATTATTTAATGATTTTAGAGCTTCTTTCGGAACTTCCAATAATTTATTCATACCAAGTCTCAGTTCTTGTAATTGTGTCAAATTTTTTAAAGCTGCATCATCAATAATATTAATTTGATTCCCATTCAAAAATCTAGTAACAAAAAGTAGCATTAGTAAGAAATTACCATAAACTAAATAAAATTGGCTTACAATTTTGTCAAACGATTTTTTGGCGAAAATGAATTTTCTAGTATAATTTTCAAATTATTATTTTTCAAATCTAAAAATTTTAAATTCACTAGATTTTGTAAAGATGTCCGGTTAAAAAGCTGAATTTGATTATAGGCCAATGATAGTGATTTAATCGAAGGTAAGGTACTAAATTGTGGAATTCTGTCCAGATCATTGTTCTCAATATTTCTGTAAAAAATAAAATTATTATAAATAAACAAAAATAATAACTAGGTAATTATCTATAATTAGTAATTAAATATAAATACATTCATTGAAAAGTTTGTTTATCTAGACAATCTATAATACAAATATTGAGTCAAACCAACATTTTTTTGATTGTTTATTTTAAAATTTATAGGTACGTCGTATATTCTTATAAGACAAGTTAGAATACACGTTATCTTTAATCATTAATTAGATATAAATTGTAACTGTAAATAAAATTTTATTGATTTGATCGAAATTATCAGAAAACGTTAACATGAGCCAAGAGTACTTCCGGTATGAGCGAGATTTTTTTTTTAAATTTGATGGAGGATATAAAATTATTTCTGGAAATTGTAACAAGGCTTAAATGGAAACACCTCTACTGCTTTTAACAATAATGGTACGTGACTTGTTGGTTTATTTCGATAAAATATCAGCACCGCATTATGTGGTTGAACTTGCAGAGAAAAGATGTTTGCAAGAATATAAACTTATTGCTTTCAAAAAATTAGTTTAGTCTGTATTTCGTCAACTTGACTGACACACACATGATTAAGTCAAAAAATGGCAAAATATCATTTCAGAAACGTTCCAAAAACTCAAGTAGAGTTGTACTAGAACACAACTGAGTTTCAAAGTTTGACTGTTAAGTAAATAAATAACCCAAAGGAAGTGTGGAAAGATTATTTGCATTGTCGAAGTTTTCGTTTCAAGATTGTTTATTTATTTAAAAAGGACAACAGGGGATGTTGTGATCAAAATATAAACTATTATATCATTATTAAACCACTTACAATTTAGATAATTTGGGCAAGTTTATTATAGACTGTTTAATATCGTCAGCTTTTAATTTGTTACTTGACAGCTCTCTGTAATTAGATATAAATAATGTTGTAGTATGCAAATTTATTATGTAATAAATTAATATATTTTAAAACCGTTTTTTAAATAGGTACTTACAAATTATCCACCCATTTTGGTATGATTGGGACAGACGATAAATTTTTCTTAGAGCAATCAACATATCCTCCAAGACATGCACATTTTTCTGGACACCAATCCGATGTTTCACAATAAACAATACATTTTAATAAAATAAGGCATAATATAAAATATAAGAAACACTTTTTATATAATACGTAATAAAAATATTTATTTTTAATTATTATCATTTTTTTTTTATGTAGGCATATACATTTATAAAAGGCTTGTTTAGTTAAACATAAATATTATTGATTGACAACTATTGTTGTACATCTTATCCATTTTTATTAAAAAAAATTACATATCGTTATATCTGTATGTAATGCATATTTTATGCCATTGATTTAATTCTTAGCCAAAAATAACACTATATTTAGTTATAATTACTTAATTTTACACTTTCAAAATATATTGAACTTAATAAATATTATAAGAATACTGCTTTAAAATTATAATTATATATTTAACTTTAAATTGATTTTATTTATTTATTTTTCAATTATTTTTTTTTGTACTGAACAGAACCATAAACTTGTGTGGGTGACAGATTTGTGTGCCCAGTAGACCATAATAAATTTAGACCATTGAAATTTGTTCGCAACCAAAAGTTTATTTTGGTTTTTTTGTTTGGCGATTTTTTAGTTCAAGTTTCTATCACCGCATCATCGTTAAAAAATTAGTGGCTTCCCAATCAATCACCGCAAATACTTATTGAGACATGGTAAAGTAGAAAAACACCGCATTGTAGCAAAAAAATGAAGCTCAATTAGGATATAAACAAATATTTGCATTGACGAATCCTAAGCTAACACAAAGAATTGCAAAAATAAATTCCCAAGGTATTTATTGTTTTAAATTATTAAAATTTTAAGGTTTTGTTAATAAATAAATTCCAATCGGTAAATTAATGTGTGGTTTTTCGATATTTTAGTGTTTCAGTTCAATGAGGTTATTAACAATGCTATTAAACTGTGCTAAAAATCAGAAAAATTTGTAATAACTTAATGTCACGCCGTTATAACTTTTGTATGATTTGGGTTTTTTTTTATTCCAATCTAAGATATTAGTAAAACAAACAAATAAAATTATTAACGCAAAGTATTTTATAATTAATTTATATTTTATAGCAGTATGGCAGGAGTTGTAGGTATTGTTGTGTATTTATGCGTTAATTTAAATAACGTTGATGGCGGAAGCGATATTAATATTTCCTTATGCGATATTCTGGAATATTTTGGGGGAATGAAAAGACCCTTACGTGCCGGAGAAAGAATTGTATCTGCTGGGTGGGTGTATGCTCTAGGAATCCCACCAGGTCCTTTCAGATATCGAGTGGTCGCGCTGGTTATCCAAAACTCAGCCATGTCAAAGAGTCCTCACGAATTAAAATTGGACCATTTAGATAAGCCAAATAAGCACTTGAAGTGCATTTGTTCATGTAAGGCCGGGCAAGGTGAAAAATGTAAACACATTGCCACTTGCCTACTTAAAATTTTTTGGTATTAATTAATAACGATCGATGGGTCATGTATTTTTAGAGAGCCTCGTCTTTTAGCCATAAGCTGTACCGAACTTAAACAAAAATGGGGGAAAACCGGAAAGGCTTTTTCATCGGAGTACAATGCAGTGTGTATTCAAAACATGTGTCATGTACCCCAACAAATAAAATTAGAAGTCCATGATCCAATATCGGTCGAGCTGGAGCAACTTGTTAAATCAGTGTTTATCAAAGGTACCTCTCTTACTTAAGTGTATTCTAACAACGCAAAAATAATATATACATTTATATATAATTAAATAATATATTTATTTAAATATAATATATAATTTTTTCTAGCTGCACCTGAATCAGAATTAGCTAAAATGATTCGCGGTTATAGAACGAATCACCAAGAGCCTGTGAAGGAACTCGAAATAAATAATAGTGGCGATTTTTTTAAATTTATTATCTGCCATGATGGCCTTAAAAAGTTTGAATCACAGTTAAACACTTTCATTAACCCATCGATCCCAAGATGCCAAAAATTAAAGAGCGCGGGAGAAATACAAATATCAAAAATTACTTTAAATCATAAGATAAAGAAACAAGTTTTATTAATAAACTAGTAAAATCATAACAAAAATTCTACAAATTCACAATCAAAACACAAAAAACCAAATTAGAACACTTAAAAGTTTAAATCGATAATATTTCCATCCATCCACTAGATAACTTTTAAGAAATGAAGAAATGTCAAAAATTTGCTGAAAAAGGAGAATGAGTAAAAAAAAAAGGAATTGGTACTACTGTTTTGAGCTCGTGAGATCACACAATTTCAACTTTTTAATTTTCATGAGACAGCCTTCAATTGACGATTGTAAAAGTAGAGAATGCGCCTCTCGAGGAAAAAAGTTAAAATGAGGCAACTGGCAAAATGACATTTCTCATAAATGCGACGAAAGAAAATTTTGCAATCCGGTTATTAAAAATTGTTTTTATAATCCAAAATATGAATTATTTACAATTATTAGCAATCTGGTAAGTAAAAATTGTGTTTACAGTTCAAAATTAGAATTCTTTACAACAACTTCGAACGTCAAATTATCAGCTAGCTTAGTTTAAAAAATTTCCGCTAGGTTGAATCTGTGACGCTCCAATCGTCAATAGCACAGAAGAAAGATTAACCAGGGGGCCTATTCTCGAATTTCACATCCATTTTCCACATGTTGACATCTGTCAAAATTCATAAAAATTGAATTTTTTCGGTACTCAGGGAATATTTCCGAATGGGTATAAGCATGTGGAAAAAATTCCCCATATAGGAAAATGTCCATGCCGCATGTGTTTTATATACGAATTACAATTTTCGAACGTTTTTGAGTGAACTTTGACAGATGTTCACATGTGTACATCTGTCAAAATTTATAAAAATTGAATTTTTTCGGTACTAAGGGAATATTTCCGAATGGGTATAAGCATGTGGAAAAAATTCCCCCTATAGGAAAATGTCCATGCCGCATGTGTTTTATATACGAATTACAATTTTCGAACGTTTTTGTGTGAACTTTGACGTCAAAACTCATAAAAATTGAATTTTTTCGGTACGAAGGGAATATTTCAGAATGGGTATAAGCATGTGGAAAAATTCCCCATATAGGAAAATGTCAATGCCGCATGTGTTTTATATACGAATTACAATTTTCGATCCATTTTTTGACAACTTTGACAGATGTTCACATGTGGAAAATGGATGTGAAATTCGAGAATAGGCCCCCAGGGTGATCATTTTGTAGTGCTATATCACACCTTTATATAACTACCCTCCAGACCAGGTGTATCATAAACGTACGGTTTACGAAGACTTTGCTATACTAAGGTGTTCGTAAACGTTACACTAAAACAGTACGAATATAGTACGTAATGTGTACTTTTGTCACATGAGAAGTGAAACAAATTTGCGAAGACATTTGTATGTATTAGTATGTATAAAAGTGTTCATAATGTGTACGCTTAAACGTAATGTTTACGAACTACTTAAGCGTAACATTGACGAACGGTTTAGTGCGAATTGCCCCATTTAATTAGAATAAAACAATTTTTTTAAATCTTATCTTTTATTTGTATTTTTCTTCAAGTGAGCCACAACAAAAGACACAACGTGCCAAATTTGTTAATTAATCTTTTTCTGAAATGAAATAAAATGTTTCAATCATAGATGAAGTACTTCGAGTATTACTTAAATACCTTTTAAAATATTCATTACAATTATTTTTATACGATATTATGGATATAGTGCTGCTCTTGAATGCCACGAAAAACTAACAATAATTATCAGAAGTTTTTATATTTTCACAATACGACAACTTTAATTTAATTTGTACAAAAAAAATTGAAAATAAAACAAAGCCGCAAGATATAATTGACAGCACTGTGTATAGAGAATGTAAATGTAGTAGTGTATTATAAAAAAAGCGTTCGTAAACTGTTCGTACGCTGTACATTTTGCTGTATACATTTTTGCGCCGGGAGGGTAGTGGAGACTTTTTTTGTGTGATATAAAAAAATGAAGAAAGTCTACAAACACATCCCTGCAAAATGAATTTTAAGGGGAAAATGATGAATCAAAGTGATAAGTTGACGTTTTCACATAACCTCAAATGTCATTATTTGAAAATTTTATACGAAGTGCTATTTATGTGGTGATAAACTAATGTGGTTTTCGATTCACCAAAAAAGAGCGAACCGGCTTGCTCTTTTTGCTGTGAAACCTTCGATTTGTCAAGAAACGCCGCTCTGTCGAGCAAAATTGTTGTTTTACGAATCTCAAATTTTTGGTAGATGTACTAACACAAACATAAATAGAACTGTCATTTTGAAAGCGTCATTTGTATTTTGTTTTTTTTTGTGTTTCTGTTTATTTTTATTTAAATATTTTATATTAAAGAATTAACTTGTTGTTATGTATAACACAAGAAAACGTTATGTTGTTTTTTATCGAGTATCGGTTTTTTGTAAAAATCATAGGTTTTCTTTATATAAACGTCGAAAACACACACAGCCACACACATATGTAATACGGAGCAACTGTTCGATTTACACAGCAGTAGAGATAGAGAGTGATCTTTCAAAGATTTGGTAAAAGGCGAATCGAAATCGACATAATACTTTAATGTAAAGGTGTTTATTATTTAAATAAAATGTTAAAAATATAATAATTAGTCTTTTATTAATCAACAATTTTATTTTACACTTGGTTTTAGCAGGTTATGTTCCGCAAAACCAAAATTGATATAGGCCCTTCCCGAAAGTTATACTTATTTATTTAGACATACTTATTTGCAGCCATCTTACATAAGTATATAAAATCATCCGAATTGATTTCACATACTTATTTTTTATTTTGACTATTTTGAAACTACAAAATAATTTTTTAGTTACATTTTTTATAAAACTTAATTACTACATAATATCACAATATGTGTGCAATAAAATTAACAGAATTTTGGTTTTCGTTTGTTGGTTTTGTTTTCGTTTAAGATTTTTTTTTTGACATGTATACTTATATTAAGTTACCTCACCAACACCAACATACTTATTTAAATAAGTAGGGCTAAGGCCCTTTCCGAAAGTTATACTTATTTATTTAGACTTACAATATCATGTTTCCATGAGTACGTTTATGCTTATGGTTCAACCTGGTTTGAACCTAGGTTATCTTTTACTATAAACGGAATCGAGTCATCTTGTAGTTAACTCAACTCGACCTAAAAAATTCCTAGGGTCGAGTCGAGTTAACTCTAAAAACATCCACTATAAACGGAGTCGAGTTGAAAAATAAAAACGACAAAAAATAATAATAAAAAGACACCATTTTTATTTCTTAATTCGTGTGCGCATCTCCGATTTTTGTGTGGCAATAATACTTTTTATTTTGTTTTTATAAAATTCAGAAAATAATACAAGAAAAACTTATGAACATTCGATAGTAAATGATTTTTTTTTGACGTTTCTAACTCGGTTTCAACCTAGTTTCGACTCGACTACGATTTGACTGCAGTATAAACGCTAAAAAAGATAACTACAAGATGATCCAAAGTTAACTAAAAGATGACTTGACGCTGAGCATAAACGTACTCCATGATAGAGTTAACCTAGGTTCAACTCGATTTATGTGCATGGAAACGCGTATTAGGGTAGAGTTTCGTTAAATCCAAATAAACTCGACGAATCTTGTTTGTTTGAGTTAGATTCTATCTGTCAAACATTTTTTAAAATTATAAATGGCGCATCGCATATTACTAAATATATTTCCCCAAATTAATTAAAAATATACACAAAAATGTCGTTGTCAACTTTATGACGATATATCAAAGAGAAATAAAAGTTTGATTTTTGTTTAATACGCAATTTTATTTTTTTATTCTATCGAAATATTTTTCTTCAACTCTAAATCCTAACTCTGTTCATGGAAACGGTACGGGTTACCGCCGCCATATTTTCAACTCAACGAAACCTAAACCTGTTTAAACTCGGTACATGGAAACATGGTATTATTTAAATAAGTATGTTGGCGAGGTAACTTAAAATAAGTATTACTAAAGATACATGTTAAACCGAAAGTGGTCTGACTGAAAACGTCCGAGATAAATTCAACATGTACACGGCGGCTTGACTGAAAGTAAAGATTATTAACAAGAAGATCTTCTTGTTAATAATCTTTGCTTTCAGTCAAGCCGCCATTTTAATGTTGAATTTATCTCGGACATTTTCAGTCAGACCACTTTCGGTTTAACATGTATCTTTAGTATATGTTCTTACAAAAAAAAAATCTTAAACGAAAATCAAAATTCTGTTAATTTCATTGCATACATACTGTAATATTATTTAGTAATTAAGTTTTATAAAAAATTTAATTAAAAAAATTATTTTATAGTTACAAAATAGTCAAAATAAAAAATAAGTATGTGAAATCAATTCGGATGATTTTACATACTTATTTAAGATGGCGGCAAATAAGTATGTCTAAATAAATAAGTATAACTTTCGGAAAGGGCATAAATAAATAAGTATAACTTTCGGAAAGTGCCATAGAGCCTAGCCATCTATTAGAATTTTTTAAACTAAAATCCCTCTTTCGTTAGTTACATGCGTAACTCTTAGGCCCTTTCCGAAAGTTATACTTATTTATTTATGTCGTTTTCCTGTGGCCCTATTCTGGCTATTCCCTGGGAATTGGGAATTGAACTATTTTGACAGTATTCTAGCAGTTTGGAATTATTTTTTCCAAAAGTGTATTCTGGCGATTGGGAATTTTTGATGTAGGAAAAAAATAATTCCATTTTATGTAAGCTTTGACGTTTATTTTTCCCAAATTTTTTTTTTGGGGAATTAGAAGAAACTGGTTGTTTTGCGTATTTTCATTATTTTATTTATAACGTAGGATCGGTAAAGTTTGTATTTTATATGCAGAAAATAAAATTTTTAAATAATGGCGGCTGCAAAATTTAAAATAGCGTTTTTTCCCATTGCATGATTTCCAATTAAGCCAGAATACACTTTTTTGGAATTGTGGAATAAAAAATTGGGAATTATTGAAGTTTGGAAATATAGCAATATTTTTCCCAATTCCCAATTCCCAGGGAATAGCCAGAATAGGGCCACTGTTGCAACAAAAAACAGATTCGGAGCGAAACCCAAGTGAAAGCAGCTGTCATTCGTCGCTCGGTAAAATTTTTCGGAGCGATTACTAACCCAATTATACATTTAAATGTCATCGAAATGTCATTTAAATATCAAAATAAATATGTGGAAAAATATATTTAAGAAACAGTAAAATAATTAACAAATAATAAGTTATTCAAGAAAGAATATTTTGTTATGAAAAAATAAAATTGTTGGGCACAAATGCAGCTGTGAAATGTGAATGGGAATCATAATAACGTCATAAAATATATTCCATAACTCTGTATCATTAACTCCCTATTGCTTTACGATAATTAGGGCAATCTCTTTACAGATTTAGTTGGTTTGATATTATCAACCTTATTAAGGTTTCTATATATAAAGTGTACAAGTACAAGTTAGGTTTAAAGATTAATACTGTACGACATTGATTCAGCCATTATGTATTAAACAAGAACTTGAGAAACTGTGAAGTTAGTTTATTGTACGATGTCGATTCAGCATTAAGTATTAATCAAGAACTTGAAAAAAATATGGTCTATTTATTTTAAAATTGATTCTGTAGACAACTGATTTGTCGATATTTTTGTTTATTATGTTAATGTTCTTATTTGTTTACTTGACCAGGGTGGTCATTTTGTGGTGCTATATCACATTTGGTCATAAAACTGAGATAAACTGACATTTGTCGTAGCTTACTGCGTTCCCATCTTGGATGAACAACGTCACGTCGTATATTGATTTGAATGAAAATGACCACAATATCTGGCGTCTTACTTCTACAAGTGGAAAAAATTGTTTATTTTGTTGTTTAAATTTTTTTTATATGGAGTTTGGTTAAAAACACCTCTAATCAAAATTTCAAAAAATGAATGAAATTTACATTGACGCGAATGATAAATAAATGATATTTATTAACAAAATAATCATTTATATATTATTGAAATAAAATTAATGGATTATTGTTTAATTTACAGGAAAACGGAATATAAAAATCAACAATTATTTTAGTTTTGTATAGTAAATTGTATGTTAAAAGAACCATTCTAGTAGCCTAGAATAACAAATTTCACAAAAACAATCATCCTCCTAATATAAATGGAAATCAACATAAACCATCTGACATAACCTCACAAAATGCAAATAATGGTCGGTGTTTAAACATGAAATTCTAATATACCAAATGGTTTTCTAGTTATGTTAACTTAAAAATGTAATAATTAGTCTTTTGTTAACAAACAATTTTGTTTTGCATTTCAAATCATGGTAATTTTCATTCATTTTTAAAAAATTTTAAATTAATTTTTTTATATCAAACTACATTGAGTTTGATCGAAACCAACTAAATTAAAGTTTAAAAAAATGAATGAAAATTACTGTGATACGAACTGCAAACCAAAATTGTTGATTAACAAAAGACTAATTATTATATTTTTAAGTTAACATAACTAGAAAACCCTTTGGTATATTAGAATTTCATGTTTAAACACCGACCATTATTTGCATTTTGTGAGGTTATATCAGATGGTTTATGTTGATTTTCGTTTAAGAATTGCAAATTTTATGTCCATTTCTGTTAGGAGGATGATTGTTTTTGTG
Organism: Tipula vernalis; assembly: GCA_958295665.1. Classification (NCBI taxonomy): domain Eukaryota; kingdom Metazoa; phylum Arthropoda; class Insecta; order Diptera; family Tipulidae; genus Tipula; species Tipula vernalis. The sequence goes on from OY282558.1 coordinate 182,329,216, forward strand.
AAATTTGTTATTCTAGGCTACTAGAATGGTTCTTTTAACATACAATTTAATACACAAAACTGAAATAATTGTTGATTTTTATATTACATAGTAATATAAAAATCAACAAGGTTACGTGTCAAATCATCACTTTGATTCATTGCTTTCCCCTTAAAATTCATTTTGCAGTGTTGTCATTTTGTGGTAGTATATCACATTTGGCGATACTGTGCGAAAAATAAATTGTCGTAGCTAACTATGGTGTTGTCATGGATGAATATCGTCACGTCGCATAATTATTTATGTCAAATTCTTTCGGGTTACTCGAAATAAAGTAACTTTTTTATCTCCTAAAGAATATGAAAATATTTTTGTAGTTGTGTTGGTGTAAAAAGAGAAAAATAAAGTGAGGTTATGTTTTAATGTCAGTCAGATCAGTAAAACTTTTTTTATTTTGATAACAAAATGATGGAACCAATTAATGTTAGCACATTAATGTTAAATTCTTTCGGGTTACTCGAAATAAAGTAACTTTTTTATCTCCTAAAGAATATGAAAATATTTTTGTAGTTGTGTTGGTGTAAAAAGAGCAAAATAAAGTGAGGTTATGTTTTACTGTCAGTCAGATCAGTAAAACTTTTTTTATTTTGATAAGAAAAAGATGGAACCAATTAATTTTAGCGCATTAATATTCAATAAACAACAAATGAAATATCAAAATGGAGTTTTATTTTTGTTTCCAATTCACTTTGACATTTCACATTTCTATGTATTTGTAAAGAGTAAAGCAAATCTATGAAAAAATCTAGAGTAAAGCAAAATGCTCTAGAGCAAAAAATAAAGTGCTTTATTTTCCCAGAAAGAATTTGTAATGTCAACGTCAAATTGTTACCCTTCGAGTAAAATTTTTTACCCTCAGGGTGTTTTTTTTTTCCGAAAGAATTTAACATTAAATGAAAAATACCACAACTTCTTCCGTCTTACTTTTACAAGTGGAACAAAAAAAAATTATTTTCTTGTTTACATTTGTTTTATATGGAGTTTAGTTAAAAAAAGCTCTAATAAAAATACCAAAAAATGAATGAAATTTACATTGACGCGAAATATAAATGAATGATATTTATTAACAAAATGATCATTTATATATTTTTGAAATAAAATTAATGGGTTATTGTTAAATTTACAAGATTTTTGAAATACAAAAATCAACAATTATTTTAATTTTGTGTAGTAAATTATTTCTTAAAAATAACATTCTAGTTGCCTAGAATAACAAATTTCATCGGGAGCTTAAAAAAGCAAAGGACAAAAAAAATTCTTAAACAAAAGTTAACATAAACCATCTGACATAACCCCACAAAATGCAAATATTGGTCAATGTTTAAACATCAACTTCTAACAAATCAAAGGCTTTTTTAGTTATGGTATGTTAAAAATATATTAATTGGTCTTTTTTCAATCGACAATTTTATTTTGCACTTGGTTTCATGGTAATTTTTATTCATTTGTTTTAAAACTTTAATTTAGTGGTTTTTGATCAAACTCCAAATAGTTTGATGGAAAACAACTAAATTGGGGTTATAAAAAAATGAATGAAAATTATCATGAAACCAAGTGCAAAATAAAATTGATGATTGACAAAGGACTGATTATTATATTTTTAACATTTTATGTAAATAATAAACACCTTTGCATTAAAGTATTACTTTATCACCACACAAATAGCACTTCGTATAAAATTTTCATATAATGTCATTTGAGGTTATGTGGAAACGTCAACTTATCACTTTGATTCATCATTTTCCCCTTAAAATTCATTTTGCAGGGTTGTGTTTGTAGACTTTCTCCATTTTTTTATATCAAACAAAAAAAGTCTCCACTAGTGATATAAAGGTGTGATATAGCACCACAAAATGACCACCCAGTTTTTGTCTACTTCACTTCAACACAAAATTTATTTTCATATGATTATTGAATTATTCATAAAAAATATCCATGATTACAATAAATTATTTATTAATTTACGGAAAAATTCATCAGTATTAACAATCTTTATTATAAAAATAGAATTTGACAATTAATACGTATATTCACACAACCATATAAAAAACAAAAAATCGCAGAATCCAGATTTTTGGCTGTTCCAGACTTCCAGTTAAAGCCCTGTTGTACGACTGAGCGCTCCAAGAGCGATCAATCCATCAATGATCAATCACGGTGATGCTCTCTTATACCTCACCGTGATCATCACTTTATACCATATTTCGTAAAAATAGCACGGAAAAATGCGAACATTGTAATTTACTACATGAAAAACAAATTAAAGAAAGCCGAAGATTTCTTTTTTTTTTGCTTTATACTTCTGTTTCATGTTTTAACGTGCCATCTCAAACAAAATTTCTCGATTGCTCACGCAAAGTACAACTGGGAGGTGACTGCACGAGTATGGATGGATATAAATCCGTACAATCTGAATCCGGTCATTCATCCAATGAAATTACCCAAATATTGTCATGTGACCGAAAATATATTCCCCTATTTCTCCTTTCGAGTTAAAATTATTTCAACATTAAGCAAAATATCCGCAGAAAACCAACATAACCATACCAAAAAATTTATATTATGAGTTATTTTTTCCCCGTTTTTGCTTATTTATGACGCTTCGATTTATGAAACAAATTTGATTTTTGGTTCGGTAATAATAAACGTTATTCAACAATAAAAATTATTTGTTTTATAATTACAAAATTTAATGAAAATAGTAAGTTGTGTTGATCTTACGATTCAATAAAAATTTATCTTGCACAAACAATTCAGAATAGGTAGTTTCAAGTATTTTTGAATTTTTTATGCAAGGCGAATTTTATTTGAATTAATGTAAAATTGATTTTAGTTAGATTTAAATTACAATTAATTTTACTGTTTTAGGAATGGCTGATTTAGATGACAGAATCATCGAGGAAGTCCGAAAGGAGGGTAGAGAATTTGTATATCACTTCGAGAATTTAAATTATAAAAACACTGCTCTAAAAGCCGTCATTTGCCGTCAGTTTCATCAGAATTATGCAAGAAGCGGTGGAAAATTATACGCGCAAAGTACGTAAAGTTATTAAAGCCACCCAAAAGTAGAAGTGCGAACATTTTCAAGCCAAGAGACGCGTCGCTGGTGAGGTCGTTAAAATTTTTAAAAGACCAAATAATAATAGAGTAAGTTGCGTTTACACAGATATAATCTGTACTAGTTATTATTATAGTTACAAAGAAATTTAATTTAGTTTACTACACGGTTTAGTTTAACAAATTTAGTTTATTTTAACACAAAGAAAGAGAAAATACGAACGTTGGCAAAAATTTAATTGATTAATAAATGATACAAAGGGATTAAACTATTTATTTTAATCATAAACTTCGAAAACCATAAAAAATAAATTTTGTGTATAAACAGCCAAGCACAAATTGAAATTTAAAAAAAACAAAAGTGAATTGACAAGTAAAATAGACGAATTTAGGGGAATTTATTGAGCAAAACGTCAAATAAGTTACTAACTTCGTTCGGATTCAGATTGTACGGATTTATATCCATACTCGTGCAGTCACCTTAAAACGTCAAAAAACTGTCATTTTTCAACTCGGATTCGACTGCGAATCTGTTTTTTGTTGCAACAGGAAAACCACATTAGACATATACTAAAGATACCCCACTAAACAAAGCGATTCGTTTACGATACGAAAATGATGTTTGTTGTTCATACAAAATATCGTTTACGAATCGTTTTTGCGATTCGAAATCGATATGTTTACGAATCCAACGTCCCATGATAATTAGAATTTTTTACGTAACTTAAATAGAAAGATTATACGTTTACGACGCTTACTTTTCATATCGTATACGTATCGTATTTTTCGTGTTGGTTACGATAGTATTTATTTTGGATGAGCAAAAATAAAAAGCCAGTTTTATAAAACGATTCATTGTTTTTTTTATTTATTTGCAGTATTATCATAGACAAATTACTTTAGAAGATAAACAACTTTGGTATTAACCTTTTACCTATAAAATAAAGTATTATAATTTTTCGAACAGTTTGGAGGAAGATTGAACGAAAGGAATATATGTTTTATCTCTTTTCGTCATAAACTTTCCTACTGATCAATGAACGTGAATGTCGAAAAGAAATAAACATATTCTCTATACTCCTTTTATTAAGCAATTGTTTTTTTTTATGGCTGTAGTTTTTATTTTCCTATATCAAAATAACATAGTCTCTCTCCCTTTACATTATGTTACAACCATATTCAAATGTGGAACAGATATGTGTACTTCGATATTTTTATTGTTTAAAAAAAATGTAAATAGAAAATATTAAAACTCAACACACATACATATACACATATATTTCAAAACAAAATTTACAGAACAACCTAAACCTAAAAAACAATGAAAAATAAAGGAATTACATTTACCTTTAAATTATTTGCTTTGCTATTGTGATTCATAAAATAAAAAAATCGCGATAAAAAGGACCGTATAAAAAAGGTTTAGGTGCATTTTTTATTCTTTAAAATCAAAACAAAAATCGAAACAGAAAATGTGTATGCATAGATATATCCAATGCACATATAGATTGTAGAACAAATTACATATTTCGGTATCGGGAATAATAGAAAACAACATTTTTTTTTTGAGCGATAATTTTTTCAATTTTTATTTTCAAGTTTTTCAATTTTCATATGATAATTATTTTTATTTACATTTAGCAGTTTAATTACATTACAGTTGACATAATAATCCTTTGATACCTGTAAAACAATCTGTAAGGAATATATATATATACGAGTTTATATACTGTATACATAGATATGTAGCTACGTAGTTATTTCATATTTGTATAATATGCATACCTAATACCTATACAAAAATAATTTGTGGCTGTAATTTGTGTGTGCTTACATAATTTATTAACCCATTCCACGCGGGTCGCGCTTACGCTGTTGCATTTCGACATTTTTAAAGGAATTATTGTTTTTTAAGAAAATAAATCGAAAATTATTTTTTCCATTTAATTTGTATCTTTTATGATGCTAATTCTCCTGTTTCTCTATCAAATATTTAAGTATTTTATTCGTTCAATCTTTAATTAAATAATTTGAATTATTTTTTGAATTAAATAATTTCTCTGCCTAGTGCAATTGTGTTGTAAATTTCTCAACAAAATACGCTAAATATTTGTTCTTCATTCGTGATATTCGAGATAAATGTTTGATGACAATGAATCGCCTGGGCTTTACATAAACAAGTCAGTGTAATGTAATTTATAATTTAATTTATTTAGTTTTAATGTTATAATTTAATTAATTTTAAATAATTATAATAAAACAAAAATTTAATCCAAAATTAATATTTAATTACTCAAAATTTTTAATTTTCTTGAAGCTGCTGGTGTATTTTTACGTATCCCTTTGGAAGCAACTAGCCATTTGCAATTTTTGCGAAGCAAAACCAATAAAAGAAAATAAACTAATTTATGAAAATGCTCATAGCAAAGGTTGTTTTGATCTGGCATAAATGACACAAATTTTGAATTTAGTTTTTCGAAACTAAATTTTGTCATTTCTTCCAATATATTATTCACATGACTTTTTTTACATCAACACAAACTCACAGGTCTTCAAAAGAACTGGAAATATACAAGGAACGATATAACCCATTTTTACTAAACGAGAAAATTGGCCGCAACAAAATTTACGACCTCATTGTAAATCCGTAATTAATATCATTTTGCACATACACACCTACACACACCAGATGGTCAACAAATTCTTCTCTGTTTTTATCATAAAACACACACTTGAAGGTATATACAAATGAGATTATATCGTTCCTTGTATATTTCCAGTTCTTCTAATCTGTTCATTAGTAACTCTTTTCGTATTCTGTGTAATACCTGTGATTTTGTGTTGATGGCAGTGTAATTATGTTTTTCTGTAGTCAAGTGTTTTGCATATTTCGAGTCGATTTTTGGTTTTCCGATTTCTTTTATATTTCTTTTATTTTATATACCAAAAAGAAGGGCAGTACCACCCATAAAGTAATTTGTCTATGGTATTATATTATAATAATTATTACATTTTATATATTATATAAATTTTACTTTTATATATGACAGTTTAATTACATCGGGTTTCGTAATACTTCGCTCCTCAATTTAATCGGCAGTAGTAAAATTTCCTCACATCTTAAAAAATAAACAATTAGTATAAAAGGATTAAATTAATAAACAAAAATGGTTTAAATAAATTGTAAAAGAAATATATGATTACTTTGTGTTATTTGCACTCACAACACCAAATATTTCCTAATGATTTTAGATTGTTTTTACACAAATATCGCCGTCCGCTTTTGTTTTAGGTTAAACTTGAATTGAAATGGCGAGTAAGAGAATGTGCAATAAACAATTTTTATTTTCGTTGTTTCTATGGGAGTAGAAATACAAATAAGAAAGTGCGTGGTGTGATATAAAAAAATATGTATCGTTCTCATATCGCAATAGTATCGTTTTTTCCGAATCGCTTTTTTTGTTTAGAGGGACATGTTAAACCGAAAGTGGTCTGACTGAAAATGTCCGAGATAAATTCAACATGTAAACGGCGGCTTGACAGAAAGCAAAAATTATTAACAAGAAGATCTTCTTGTTAATAATCTTTGCTTTCAGTCAAGCCGCCGTGTACATGTTGAATTTATCTCGGACATTTTCAGTCAGACCACTTTCGGTTTAACATGTATCTTTAGTAATACTTATTTGCCGCCATCTTAAATAAGTAGGTAAACTCATCCGAATTGATTTCACATACATACTTATTTTTTATTTTGACTTTTTTGTAACTATAAAATAATTTTTAATTAAATTTTTTATAAAACTTAATTACTACATAATATCACAATATGTATGCAATGAAATTAACAGAATTTTGGTTTTCGTTTAAGATTTTTTTTTTGTAAGAACATACTTATTTTAAGTTACCTCGCCAACATACTTATTTAAATAAGTATGTCTAAATAAATAAATATAACTTTCGGAAAGGGCCTAACAGTTGCACAATTTGTTTTACGGGTTGTCTTTAGGTGATTTAAAACCCTCTCAATTGCTCGCCAAATTCCGTTTAAACGCAGATGGTAAATTCGATGACGTATCAATATGTCAGCTTTAGCTTTGGATGCAGCGTCTTCCACCACAAGTGCAGTTGGTTCTGTCATCTTTTGAAAAAGACTTGGCCTTAACAGTGCTCGCGGAAAGAGCAGATAACCTTATCGAGACATTATCTCACCAGCAGCTTTATGCAATCAGTTCGAACAACAATGATAATAGTGAGTTAACTTTCGAAAAATCTAGGGACTCAGCTAATTCACCAGGCGTAGAGAAGAAATGGGGAAATTGTGAATCCCGTATTCTCAAACAGGTGTCAGATATAATGAGTATCCAGAGGTCGTATCGTAGCAATTCCAGAGATCGGGGAGACAAAGGTCGTAATCATTCTAGCTCACGCGAGTCCAATCAATATAACGATGAGTGTTTTTGTCATAATCGCTTTAAGAATAAAGCAATGAAGTGTGTGTCCGGTTGCAAGCACCATCAAACGTTTGCTGGCAGTTCTGGCAAATCCACCATAACAAAAAATTAATCGCTCAACCACATTCGACGGCATGTTCGGTTGGAGTAGAGTCTAGTCGTCTTATTATTAAGGAAAAGAACACCAATCAGTCTTTTTTGATTGATACTGGAGCCGATATATCGGTGATACCATCAAATTTAAAAAAGGACGCGGAAGTTGAAGCACAGTTTAACATATACGCTGCTAACGGTACACCAATTGAAGCATTTGGCACGCGTACACTCAACATCAATATCGGAGGCGTATTTTTGCCTGGACGTTTATCGTAGCTGACGTGACGATACCCATTTTGGGCGCAGATTTCCTTCGTAGTACTAGACTGATCGTGGATATCAAACATCAACTCAGATCCCAACTTTGTCTGTCTTGAACAAAGTCACTATCGATCCAGATATCTCAAAATTTTTGGCAAAATTCGAATCATTTACCCACGAAACTTTTGCCAATTACGCATATCAAGCATAATGTAACGCATTGGTTAGTTACTAAAGCCCCACCAATTTCATGCAAAGTACGTCGTTTAGCTCCCGATTGATTGTAAATCACAAAGACGCATTTCGAAGCCATGGTAGTTCAGGGTATTTACAGGCCCAGCAGTAGCGGCTGGTCAAGTCCATTGCGCACTTAGTGCAAAAAAAAGAATGGCGAATGGCGTCCCTGTGGTGATTATAGACAATACCACACTTGCAGGATTTATCGTTTCAGCTGGCGGGATGCTCTATTTTTTCAACGTTGGGTTTGATTCGTGCATATCACCAGATTCCGATAGAGCCGCAGGACATACCAAAGACTGCTATAGTAACCCCTTTCGAGCTATACGAATTCTGTAGAATGACTTTCGGACTGCGTAATGCCGCACAGTCATTTCAGCGTCTCATACATTCCGTAGTGTCAGGACTTCCGTTTTGTTTCACCTATCTAGACGATATTCTAGTAGCATCCAGATCACGAGACGACCATTTGGAACACTTGTCTGTCGTATTTCAACGGTTAGCAAGTTATGGTTTGATCATAAATGTGGCTAAGCGTGTTTTTGTGAAGCACCAAGTACGATTTCTGGGTCATAAGGTGACTGCTAACGGTATTTTACCTTGTCCAGAGCGAGTTTTAGCCATTTCTCGTACGAACGACCAGTAACAGTACAGCAATTGAAGCGTTTTTTAGGAATGCTTAATTTTTATCGCAGATTCATTCCGGCCGCAGCGCAAGATCAGACAGTATTAAATGATTATTTAAAGGGCTATCGAAAAAACAGCAAAGTACGGATTAATTGGACTGAGGACGCAAGCGAAGCATTCGAATCATGTAAAACTAAGCTGTCGGAGGCTGCCAGTTTGGCGCATCCGCTTATGACAGCGCGTATTTCAATCATGGTTGACGCTTCAGATTGCGCAGTTGGGGCTGTAGTTCAACAATGGGTCGATCAAAGTTGGCAACCATTAGGTTTTTTTGCGGTTCGGTTAACGACGGCACAACGCAAGTACAGCGCTTACGATCGTGAACTACTGGCCGCTTATTTAGGCGTTAGACATTTTAAATATTTACTGGACAACATTTCCGAGTCAATAGATTACTTGCTTGATTACGCTTAATTGGCCGAGTTAATGGCCGATGATAAGTCTGCATTAAAGTTTCGCAAATTCCCGGTGCAATTTAGTCTGATAAAGTCTTGTATTTTGATGTTTCCGCAAGTAAACCCAGGCCATTCATTCCTGCCAGTCTACGAAAACAAGTTTTTGACGCGTTTCATAGCTTGGCACATCCGGGAGTCAAAGCGTCGGTAAAATTGCTCACGGAACATGTAGTATGGGTGGCGATTAAAAAAAACGTCAAAAGTTTCATGTCAGCGAGCTAAAGTCACACGACATACTAAGTCCGCACTGAGTTCTTTCGGGCATACGTCGGAACGTTTCAGGGAATTCCAAAACAGTGTGAGACGCCAAGGGGCTCAGTATAAGGCGTTGCCTTCGTTGTGCGCCAATTATTTTGTAGGTTAACCTTTGGGGTGGGTGATGTCCCAAATAATTTGATTTTTATGTTTTTTGAAATAAATAAATAAGAACACAATGAGTACGTTGCTTTTGTACAAGTTTATTTATTTATATCGTTTATTATAATTTTAACCGCTGAATGATTTTGGTATGCCGTATACCAATGGCCTGCGACTGCTTGCTGTCTATTTAGCGATTGTTGGATTATGTGTTGGATTATTATCCTTTTTATACGCATTGAATTTTATCCGTGCGTTCGGATGCGTGTTATAATGATTTCTCTTTTTCTAAACAATAATTTTTTCCTGTTTACAAATTATTGTTTTAAACGGAATTTGTTTTCCTCCTAAGACGTGCTGTGTTTTTTAGGAAAAAAAGAACTCTTCCATATTTATGAAAAGCTCATTGGCTTTTCCATAATGAATTTAGTATCTCTATTGGTGTGTGCCTACTTTACCCTGCTGTCAAACGAACGTCAAATATTAATTCAATAAAAATCAATTCGATTTAATTAATCTTTGCTGGTGCTCGATCCACCACAATACTCCCCTTCCAGTGAATTTCACCAGAAATTTACGTGGTCTGTCGTAAGTGTCGGTGTGGTGTTGGTGTGTAGTGTCTTGTTAATTCTCTCGAAATCTCGCTGGTGTTTTTACCGTTCTGCCCGTTCTCGTGTGTGTTGTGTTTTGTGCTGTATTGCGATCGAAATAAACTTTTTTTGTCGGTACCTGTCTTTGTGTTGTGATTGTCGTGTTGTCTTCCGCTGCGTGGCTTTGAGTTTCAGTGTTTTGAGTGGTTTTTGCTTGCGTGTTTGCTATTTGAGTGTCTGCTGTTTGAGTGTTTACTGGTTCTTTTTCAAACTGTGTGTTCTCTTGATGGCATGGTTTCAGGCGATCTATTGATACTTTGATGTTTTTACCGTGTATTGATATTACGAATGATTTTTCCGCTCTTTCTATTACTTCATGTGGTCCGGTGTAGGGTGGCTCTAACGTTTTTCGTACCGCGTCTGTCCTTAGAAAGACATGTGTGGTGTTGTTTAATTCTTTGGCCATGAAAATTTTTTCGTTGCTGTGTCTCGATGCTGGTACTGGCTTAATTTCTGCGAAATGATTTTGCAGATTCTTTACTAATTCGCTCTGGATAATTTTGCTGCTTGAAGGTTGACTGAAAAATTGTCCCGGAATTCTAATCGTGCAGCCGTATACTAGTTCTGCTGGTGACGTTCTTAGCTCTTCGCTGTACGTTGTTCTTAATCCAAGCATGACTGATGGTAATAGTTCTGCCCAATCTGCTCTCTTGTTGTAGCACATAATGGCGGCTTTGATAGTGCGGTGCCACCTTTCTAGCATGCCGTTGCACTTGGGATTGTAGCTTGTTGTTCTCCGGTGCTGGAATCCCAGTAAGGCTGACAGTTCTTCGAATAGCTGTGATTCAAACTGTGCACCTTGGTCGGTTACGATGAACTGCGGTACTCCAAATCTGGCTATCCAATTAGAATACACTGCGAATGCGACTGTGGCAGCAGTTATATCCGGTACTGGAACCGCTTCAGCCCAACGTGAGTAGCGATCAATTAACGTCACGCAGTATCGGTTGTTTCCGGAAATAGGAAGAGGACCAATGATATCGAGGTGAATTTCAGCGAAACGTTGCGATACAACTTTAAATGAGCCGAGAGGTGATTTGGTATGTTTAGAAATTTTAGATTTTTGGCACGGTATACAGTTTTGAGCCATTGTTTTTGAATCTTTGGAAATTGAGGGCCAAATAACATTTTTTGTTAAAAGTTTTACTGAAGCTTTTACGCCCGGATGTGAAAGGTTATGTAAAGTTTCAAAAACAGTTTTCCGAAAGTTTATTGGATTGAACGGTCTTGGTATACCTGTTGATACGTCGCAACAAATTGATTTATTTGTGTTGAACGTGAGGGGTATTTGTTGGAGTTGCAGAGATGTAGACGAGTTATTACTAAGTAGCTCTCGGAGTTCGTTGTCATTGGCTTGAGCATCTGCTATTGCTGCATAATCAATACTTTCAGGGATAGAAATTTGATTGATGCGTGAGAGAGTATCTGCGACGACATTATTTATGCCGGAGATGTGTTGAATATCGGTAGTAAATTGGCCGATGAAGTCCAGATGTCGAAATTGACGAGGAGATGCTTTTTCCGGATTTTGTTGGAATGCGTATATTAATGGTTTGTGGTCAGTGAACAAAGTGAATTGTCGACCTTCCAACAAGTGTTTGAAATGCTTAATGCCAGAGTAAGCTGCAAGCAACTCTCTGTCATAAGCACTGTACCGTTTCTGCGTTTCGTTAAGTCGTACAGAGAAGAAGCTGAGCGGTTGCCAAATACCGTCGGTGTACTGCTGTACCACAGCCCCAAGCGCTGTATCTGAGGCATCCACCATGATCGCGAGTCGTGCGGCTAACGATGGATGTGTTAGTAAGGTTGCGTCGCACAATTTCTTTTTGCAGTTCTCGAAAGCTTGTTCGACCTCTGCTGTCCATTCAACTTTCTTCTTACTGTTCTTCGTGTATCCTTTTAGTAATTCGTTCAGTGCCATCTGGTCGGCTGCAGCTCCCGGGATGAAACGTCTGTAGAAGTTGATGGTGCCCAAGAACCTCTTGATGCCATCGACTGTTTCTGGTTTTTTGAACTCTCTGATGATTTGTACGCGTTCTTGGTTCGGCAATATCCCTTGTCCAGTGACCGTGTGTCCTAAAAATGCTATTTCCTCTGCTGCAAACACGCTTTTATCCGAATTTATCACTAGCCCGTGTTCTGATAGCTTTTGAAAAATAATTTTTAGGTGTTCAAGGTGTTGTTCGAAAGATCTTGAAGCGATTAGAATGTCATCCAAATAAACGAAACAGAATTTTAAACCAAAAAGTACCGAATGCATAAGTCGTTGAAAAGTTTGCGCCGCGTTTCTTAATCCAAATGTCATTTTTGTAAATTCGAAGAGGCCGAAAGGTGTGGTGATTGCCGTTTTGGGAATGTCTTCTGGTTCGACTGGAATTTGGTGGTACGCCTGGACAAGGTCTAATGTAGTGAATACTTTGCAGCCTTCTAGCTGATACGAGAAATTCTGCAAGTGTGGAACTGGGTACCGGTCTGGTATCGTTACTCTATTTAGGGCGCGATAATCGCCACACGGTCTCCACGTTCCATTCTTCTTTTCCACGAGATGTAGTGGACTGGACCAGGGGCTGCTACTTGGTTGGCAAATTCCCTGCGCTAGCATGTTTTCGAACTCCTCTCGTGCTAGCTTCAGTTTATCTGGTGCAAGCCGTCTCGTTTTGCAAGAGATAGGTGCTCCCTGCGTTTCTAGGCGGTGTGTGACGGAGTGCTTGATCCGTGCCGTGCTGAGTCCGCTGTTGGTAATCTCTGGAAATTTTTTAACAATTCTGCTATTTCTGGTTTTGTTGTTGATTTATCTAGTATTGACAAGGTAGGGTTGTTCCCATTCGTGATGGCGCCCTTGTTGAAGCAGTTGGTCAATGGATCAATGATCCTTTGCCCTTGAATATCAACCAAGAGTCCCGTATGTCGCAGGAAATCTGCTCCTATCATGGGCATTGACACGTCTGCAATTATGAACTCCCAACGGAACTCCCGTCGGAGCCCGATGTCCAGCCTCATCGCCTTAGTGCCGTATGCTTGCACTGGAGTGCCGTTTGCCGCGTATAGACTACTTGTGGATACTGGATGCTTTGTCTCTAAAAACTTTGCGGGGATTACGGACACGTCCGCTCCCGTATCTATTAAAAATTTTAATTTGGAATGTCTTTCAAAAATAATTAATCGGCTGGTTGCGGGCCCATCAATGCCCGCCGTTAACTTTTGATGGGGATTTAAAAATTTTGTGGTTTCTCGGGTGTTTGCTCACTGTGATACTTACACCCTGAAACACACTTCCTCGCTTTCGCACCGAATTTATAGTGATAATATCACTGATCGAATCGCTTGTTTATTGTCTGTCGCGATGCTGACCTCGTCGCTTTTCTCTCATGACTGGTTCCTCTAGACTCGTTTCGCGAGCGCGAATCTTTGATGGACGTACGTAGTTCGACTATTACCCTCGTTAACTTGTCCAACCTGTTGTCTGTATCGTCCCGCTCTTTAACTGCATTGTTTGAACTCCCTCCGGTTGTGCTCGCTGTCGTATTCGTTAACACATTGATGTGACTCTGCGTCATCGTTTCCAAAATGCTATCCGCTCGATTGGATAATGATGCCAGTGGTATGTCCTTCTCAAACGTGGTGAGAATCATCTGGATCTGAGGAGGTAGCCTCTTCATCCACAGCTGCCTTAGAGTATTCTCGTCGAAAGTCCTTCCTGCGTTCATCTTCATTTTATTCAACAATTGCGACGGCTTTTGGTCGCCTAATGTGAGCCCATGCAACAAATTGTTGAGTTTCGTCTTCTCCGACTCTCCCAGGATCCTCAATACCTCTTCTTTAAAGGCCGAATACGGTAGCGGTCCTTTATCGCGTAGTATTAGGTCTGCAAATGTGTCGTGATGTCTGGCGTCTAATGCCGCAAGAGCGTGTGCATATTTTGTTTGTTCTATTCGAACGTTGGCTAACTGGAACGATTGTTCTAATATATTAAACCATACGCTCGGGTTTTGTCCATATAGTGGTTGTGGTGGTTTAAATGCGACATGCGCGACGTTTCTTCCAATTGCTGCCTCATTACCTATCTGGTTACTCCACTGTGGCGCACTAGCGGTGCTGTGTTCGTCAGGTCGGTCGCTGTTTGCCTGTCGTTGCTGTATCTGTGCGTCTACGTATGCCTGTAATTGTTCTTGTATCATCGTCACAGTTGGTTCGTCGTTTGTCTCACTGGTTCCCATCGCTGGCAGGGAAGCACTGCCCGTCGGAAAACTCATTTCACTTATTCACTTTTCTGAAATACGCGAAAATAATTGTTGCGAAACGAATTTTTTAAAATAAAATAAACCAAAAAACAAAAATATAACGAGCTGACGAAATTTATTACAAAGTGGAATTTTTCAACTCGGATTTCGAACGACTACCGCAAGGTAAAGCGACACACAGAAATATTGGTCGAAAATATTTTCTTTAAACAATTTTTATTATATATAGTTAAAATGGAAAAAGTTGAATTTGGAAGAAAAATTTTTGTTACCTTTTTTCCCGTAAAAAAACAGCACGTCTTTTACAATTTTATTTTTATTGTACGTATGGCTGCCTTTGGGTTGTGGTGATCGGCTGATCACTGATGTTGTCTGGTCACACCTTGCGGTTTGCACTTTTTATTCCGGAAGCTCACCTCGGTTGAGGCTCTTACTGGAATGCTAGCGTTCTTGCACTATTTTCGAGCTTACCACTGGTGGGGGCTCTTGTCGCGAAGAATTGGTTTCACTATTTTCGAGCTTACCACTGGTGGGGGCTCTTGTCGCGAAGAATTGGTTTTATTTGTTTTGCTTACCCGACTTTGCTTGTCCGTTTTGGGTTGAGTTTATTTTCGTATCTGTCTGCCTGAATGGAATTTCTTCTGGCTTTACGATCGTCTGGGGTTGTCCGTATTGCTGCTGTAGGACGTCCCTGTGGATGTACTGCTTATTTCCTTTTGATTTCTGGTTCGTGTTTCCGGATTGCGTTCGTTTCCGCAAATCCTGTCGGCTTCTGCCGATAATATCGGGTTTTCCCGATTCTTGGGTCCTTCCCGATCACTTTGGGGTCACCATTTTATTTGGAGTGGGTGATGTCCCAAATAATTTGATTTTTATGTTTTTTGAAATAAATAAATAAGAACACAATGAGTACGTTGCTTTTGTACAAGTTTATTTATTTATATCGTTTATTATAATTTTAACCGCTGAATGATTTTGGTATGCCGTATACCAATGGCCTGCGACTGCTTGCTGTCTATTTAGCGATTGTTGGATTATGTGTTGGATTATTATCCTTTTTATACGCATTGAATTTTATCCGTGCGTTCGGATGCGTGTTATAATGATTTCTCTTTTTCTAAACAATAATTTTTTCCTGTTTACAAATTATTGTTTTAAACGGAATTTGTTTTCCTCCTAAGACGTGCTGTGTTTTTTAGGAAAAAAAGAACTCTTCCATATTTATGAAAAGCTCATTGGCTTTTCCATAATGAATTTAGTATCTCTATTGGTGTGTGCCTACTTTACCCTGCTGTCAAACGAACGTCAAATATTAATTCAATAAAAATCAATTCGATTTAATTAATCTTTGCTGGTGCTCGATCCACCACAAACCCACCAAAATTTAGTAACTATACTAATTACTAGGGCAACCAAAAATATGCATTAGCATGTTTTTTTCCTGTGTACATATTGTGAAAAAAATAAGATAGGAATCCGTTTCACCAAAAACGAAACCTTTTAAGCCCTATTTGTTAGTGCATATTTTTGCATATTTCACCCAAAACTGCATATATTCTCATATTTTGGATATTAGTGCATATTTAAGTGCATATTTTAAAATACCTATGCATATTTAACATAATTTAAGCATATTTTGCCAATTTTATTAAAAATATTTCGAATAAAAATGCATTCCATTTTATTGATTAAAATTTTAATTTCTACCGATGTCAGCGCCATTGCTTTGCGGTAAATAAATGTACGCATTAACTAAATAAGTTTGTTTATAGGTTTGTTTATATATATATATATATAAAAACCATATTAAAAATCAATTTTTATGGATATCAATCGATGAAACCAATGACACAACCGGCAGAAATGTGGCCAATGTCATAATTGGTATTTTAGATTCAAACGCAATGATCGACAAACAAAAATTTTTGATGAATACTGCGCACTTAGAGAGGGCGAATCATGAAACCATTGCGCGGCTTTTTGATGAATCGGTGAAAAAGTTAGGTGATACTTTCCCTAAAGATTCCATTTTGTTGTTCATTTCAGATGCTGCACCATACATGGTAAAAGCGGCTCAGGCAATACAAATATTTTACCCTAAAATAACTCATTTAACTTGCCTTGCCCATGGACTTCATCGTGTGTGTGAGCACACGATATAATCTCTAACGGTAAAAAAGTATTTTTAAAAGCCCCGTCTAGAGTAGAGACTTTTAAAGAAATGGCGCCTGGGCTTACACTGCCTCCGCAACCGGTTACCACCCGATGGGGAACTTGGCTGGCAGCGGTCAATTATTATGCCAGTAATTTTGAAAATATGGTTCGAATCTTTGATGCGCTGGACAACGACGAAGCTGCCTCAATTAGGATTTCGAAGGAGTTGTTATGTGACAGCAAATTAGATCTGATTTGATCTATATTTCAGCTAACTTCGGATTTCTCGAATCAACCATTTCTAAACTAGAGACTTGTGGACTGTTGCTTGCTGTACAACGTAATCGAAAAAAAACCACGGAAGGAAAATAATTCTCAAGGCGGAGATTTGAAACATATAATTCTATTTTTATAGGGCATATTTTAAGTGCATAAAATCATATTTTTAAGGCATATTTTAAGCGCTTAAAACCGGTTTTTTAGTGCATATTTTTGGTTGCCCTACTAATTACTATTACTTATATAATCAATAATTTATTTATTACTTTACTATAAATCAAACTAAATTGTTGTGTTACTTTTATTTTATTTTTTTATTTTAATTTTATCACCGCAGAATTCACTTTCTTCTTCGATGGACGCTACCTTTTTCTTTTTCTTTTCTTTTTCCGTTTTTTTCTACATTTCTTTTCCATATAATTTGTAAGTTTATTTAATTAGGTTTTTCGTACTCATAATAGATGGCACCACGGGTGAGTAATTTTTTATGTGTATTTTTAGGGTGTCACACTATCAAATTTTAATATCTATTATATTTTGTTTCATTTTATTGTAGAAGGAAAATTTGTGACAGTGTAAATTAGTCTAGAAATATTTATGTGTATTCGGAAATTATAATTTTTCATTATTTTGTTTTAATTTTCGGTTTTTTATGAGTATTATATGCGGTGTAAAACCGACTATGACAGATAGTATTATACTATTTTGCTATTATACTATCTACGGTGTAAAGCCAGTAAATGTTACTTGTTGTGTTTTTTTATTCGCTCCGGATAGCTGATATCGAGAGCCGTCATATAAAAAATGGCTCCCGATAGCGCTCCGTATAAATAGGTAGAGCCAAATATTTTTTATATAAAGTTTTTGGTAAACAATTGAATTAAAAATGACAGTTTAATGTTAAATAAGTTTAGTTTACCAATAAATAGCGCGTCACATTTAAATTTAGGCGTATAAAAATGACGGCTCTCGATAGCAGCTATCGGGAGCGAATAAAAAAATATAGTAACTGTTTTCGTGTTATTTTTGCATTGTATAACCGGCCTTGTGCTATGACTGAGTGGAGTGTATACAACCATGTATTTTGACCACTGATTTGAATCTCTTTGGAATAGAAATCAGTGATTTTGACTGTGTAGTTTCATTATCGTATTTCTCGGTTCTGGTACCATAGTTTTACATGCTTGTGTGTTTATGAAGTTACTTGTTAATAGATTTGATACGCAGTGCGAGTTTGTGTTTATGTGTATGTGATTCGTTTTCTTATCGTATCCTGCTTATGTTTCATGTTTTTTTTGTATTAATTTTTGTCTAGCAATTGCGTGTGCTAGTCTTTGTCTCCCCTTCAGTTCAGCTACAAAGTCATCGTAATTGTATGTTGGTTCAGGTTCCTTTTTTACTGCCGTGGGTATTACTGCTGTTTTCCCATATACTAGTTCATGTGGTGTGAATTGCGTGGCAAAATGTGGTGTGGTATTGTAAACGAATATAGCGTAATGGCACAATTCGCCCCAATTGTTTCTATCTCTGCCCGTGGCGGATCTTAGGTATTCTTTTAATGTGTTGTGAGACTTTTCAAGCGCCCCGTTAATTTCTGGGTGGTATGCTGTTGTGTTTAAATGTTTGAGTTTGAGTAGTTTGCATACTTCTCTGAAACTTCTACTCATGAAATTGCTCCCCTGGTCGGTGAGAATTTTTTCTGGGATGCCATGTTTTGTGATAAAATTTTCACAAAGAGCCTTTGCTACTGTATTCGCGTTTTGATCTGGGATGGGTATTGCTCCAGAGAACTTTGACAAGTTGTCTTGAAATGTGAGAATGTAGTTATTTTCTGATTCAGTTGTTGGTAATGGCTCTATACTATATCAAATGCTTCTTTGAAAAGGGTATTCAGAAGTAGTCGTAATTTGGAGTGGTATTTTTTGTTTTTCTGTGATTCTTGTTCTTCCTACATAAATGACATTTTCTATTGAAGCGGTTTATGTCAGTTAACATGTTAGGGCACTAGTACAGTAACTTAATCCGTTTGTACGTTCGCCATGTACTGCAGTCCTCCTAATGGTAAATTATGATATTCGTCTAGTATTTACCGTCTTCTTTTATGGTCTAATACTATTTCTACTTTGGATGTGATCGGTTTGTTTCTAATATTGATTTGTTCTATCCCCTCTGTCTGTTGTATGATTTGTTTATCTTTGCTTTCGTTTTTCTCTGCTGCCTTTGTCTCATTTGTTTCTTGGATGGTTCTGTTCTATTGTCTGGTTATTGCTATTATCGTATTATGTTTTATCCTACTAAGTGTGTCGGCGTTTGTGTTTAGTTTACCTGATTTATGTAGTATCTCAAAATTATACTCGGATAGTTTTAGGTTCGATTTCAGTATTCTGTTTGGGATTTTAGTTATGTTACCTGTGAGAGGTTTGTGATCTTTGATTATCGTAAATTTTTTACCGTAGAGGTATGGTCTGAAATTGTTAACCGCCCAATATATGGCTAACATTTCCTTTTCTATGGTTGAATAGTTCCTTTCGGATTTACCCAAAGCTCTACTGGCGTATGCTATTGGATATTCCCCTTGTGGGTATATTTGTGATAGGACGGCGCTTAAACTGTAATCACTGGCGTCTGTTGTAATAACGAATTGTCTCGTTATGATTTTAATATGAGTATGTTCCGAAGATTGTAAGAGAATTCAATCCAGTTTCGAACTGATGAGCTTATGATTATGAAAAAAATCAATCTTCTCATCAGGCCGCGGCGACTGGACTGATTATACCACAATTTACATTTTATATATACAGAATGTGCTGTGCGTTAAGTATTAGCGAATCATAACTAATACAGATGAATTCTCTTACAATTTTCATCTGTATTAGTTATGATTCGCTAATACTTAACGCACAGCACATTCTGTATATATAGAATGTAAATTGTGGTATAATCAGTCCAGTCGCCGCGGCCTGATGAGAAGATTGATTTTTTTCATAATCATAAGCTCATCAGTTCGAAACTGGATTGAATTCTCTTACAATCTTCGGAACATACTCATATTAAAATCATATAATTAAATAAATGGAATTACGTCTATTAGTCGGTTTCGTTGAATTACTGTTCGTAATTACTAATATACTTCTCGTGTTAATCGAAACACCATTAAAATGGTCTAACCACCGGTAGCATAGATATTACATGAATTAATTATTTGTTTCTTTTAATTAGGTCTTTTTATATTATTTTTTATGTTTGGCTAAATTATAGACCTATTTATACAATTTTTTAATAAATTTCTTTATTAAAACTTTCTCCTTTTCCTATACAATTTTTTGTCAAATTTTCGGTTTTTTAAACCATTTTCAAGGCTATGAAAATTTAATTAAAAAATAATGCTATACACAATATTTTTCACCAACCGACAAATTTATTTTGTTTGTCTAGCCAAGGAAAAACATTTTGGAAGGTTTTTGAACCGGATTACTCCCTTCACATATTCTATCGGCTAGTATTTATTTCGTATTAGATTGTTATCCCACTCATCCTAATAAATTCATACATCTCCTTATAAACCAAATTGCTCTCATTCATTAAATCACTTAGGTTTCTTGCATTCCGAAGGATGTTGAACTTAGATCTATATAGGTTGTATTTAGGACAAACCAATATGAGATGTTCAACATCCTCCACACTTCCATACAACTCACAATCTTTGTCCTCACTCAAATGACGTTTCCACAAGCATTCCTTCCTGTTTCCATGGTTCGGCCTGATTCTCTCAACTGTTCGCAACATTCGCGTATCTCCTTTGAGCTCCTTAAAAAACGGAATTCTCAAAGGAGTACCATGGAGCGCTCTATACTTCATTCCTTTCGTTAGACTTTTCTCATTAAACTCACTCTCCCATTTTCATCTGAAGCATGCGAAGTACGTCTCTTGCATCCTTCCTGTCGTACTCCTGAACCATGTCATTCAATGTACCCTTTTTTGCTAACATATCGGCTCTTTCATTCCCTTCGATCTGTCTATGTGATGGGATCCATTGTATGGTCACATCACGTTGACAGTCTCGAACGCTTTCAAAAATTAAATCCACATACACATTGCCTTCCCTTCCACCTCCACATTTCTGCAAACATAAACCACTCTGGGAATCGGAAAATATTACTATTTTCCTTTCCCCTTCATTCACAGCCAGTTTAATTCCTTCAAATATTCCAATCACCGAGTTTTTTTGTGTGGTCGACCGCGTTTATTTACATTTACGTTTACTGACCCATCTTCATTTTCGGTATCCATACACGACGAATCTGTCTCTGTTTTTCGCTCGTTGACGTTGTATTCTTTTAAATTAACCATTTTTTTGCTCGTTTCGATTTTGGTTTCTGCCTGTGCGTGTAACATGTCAATTTTCGCTACATCGCTATACTTAACTCGTTCTTGAGTGGTAATTGATTTTACAGTATTTTTGTCGACCGTGCTTGTTTGTTGTACGTGTTGTGATTGTCCTTGCGTGTGTACATGTTGCTCATCTGGTTCTTGTGGTTGTAGTGTTTGTTGTTGTAGCTGTTGTTCTGCTATATTGTTGATATTACTTAAAAGTGGACAATCTTGTTTTTTATGTGAATCTTCTCCACATTTGTAACATCTCTCTTTCATGCCGTCGTAAAAAATTCTTGCTTTAATGTTTTGTATATATATAAATTGTGGTATTTCTTTCTCGATCTCTATATATACTCCTCTTACTCCCGAAAAAACTGGTAGCAGTGAGTTTACTCCAAACTTTTCACGTCTTGTAGAGTGTATACTACCAAAACGGTGCAAGGCCTCACTCAGTGTTTTGTCCGTGATTTCAGGTGGCAAGTTAAATACCCTCACGTACCGCATTATTCCACTTGATCCTTTTACCGTTACCTCGGTTGATGTTCCATTAATATAATTGAACGTCAAAACACATGTTTCTCGTAAAAATTCAAGGTACCTCTGTTCATTGTTAAATTTTATATAAATACACCGCTCGTACAAATCCTGGTACAGCGTATGTATATCTTTAGCCGTTAGCCCATTGTTCAAGACAAATTGCATCATTTCTTGATCTGCTGGCTTAGCATCTGTCTTTTGGAACTGTACTTTTACAGTGTTTTGCCTTAAACTATCCATTTTATTCCACAACCTTGTTATAAACAGGTATTAAATTTAACCACTGCGCAGAATTGCGCTTTTTAAATTTGGACAGCACTAATATCACAATATTTTTCAATATTTCAAACTCACTAATTTTTATTTTAATTTTTGTTATTCGTTCTGTACGCCACAAAGGTTGACAATCGAATGCTAATCCACCTAGCGGATAAATTTGACGTAACTGCTTCTAGCTGCTCATGATAAAATAGCATGAGCAGTTACGAGTAGTTCGTTTAAGCAAGGAAACAAACCTAAGTACTTATAAGTACTTGCGGTGGTCGACTGGAACACAACTAACATGTAACTTCAATATCCGATTGCGCTCAATAATGATTCGTTTCTTAACTCAAATTTTAAAGATTAAATTATGTGTCCTAACTAAAATTAAAACTTACCTGAAAATTTACTATAAAATTAAATTTCCAGTTTTTGTCCAATAAGAGAATGACTCGTATTTTAAATATTCAGCCAATCAAAATCGAAGCTGTAAGGCTTTCCGTGATACCGCGAATAATCAAGTAAGTCGTTTGGTAGAAATCTTTTGGCAATCAACGAGAAATGTCAAATTTATAAAACCCATAATTTTGTATTGTAATAAATATTTATAGTTAAAATTTTCATTTAATTATTGTCTTAGTGAATCATATAAGAATAAATCGTGCACGATATTAAATTGAACTGTGTTCCTTTATTTAATTGTTTCATTCATATATAATAAATATTTCAAATTCTTTAGTATTACATACTATATATCTATAAACTATTTATAGTGCACTGAAATTAATAATTGTGAAAGTACAAAAATCATACAGTCCGTTAATTCGTTACAATGGCATTTGTCGTGTCACGTCATTTCGGTCGACAATTGAAGAATACGAATTTATAGCTGAAGTGACACGACATTGGTCACATCGAATGAAGTGAGATGACTAAGGGAATAAGGGTAAGTATGATTTTGTTTTCGTATTTTTGCTTCACACGAATTATCGAATACACGATGTGGCTTACCATCCAAATTGTATGAAAAATACGATTTATTCCCAGGTTTCAATCTGTATAGTTATCTAATTTGTGGTGACATACTATTTCTAAACATGTGGTGAGGTTTTTCAGCTTTTCAAATAAAAACCAAACAAAATCATAATTAACCAATAAAAAACGTTTAGTAACGTGTATTGCCCATCCTCCTTCCCGGAGCTTGAATAACCGCTATCATCCACCGTCCCATGCTTTTGATAATCTGTTGGATATATCAATGTGAGATATTTTCCCATTATTCTATTTGTTTTGAAGTTGTTCCATCATATTTGGAGCTGGAATACGAGGCCGAATTCTTCTTCCAGGAATGATCCAAACGTGTTCTATATGATTCAAATCAGGATTCCTTGCAGGCCGTGTGTGACAACATAAGGTCTTGCTTTATCGTGCATTAGCATAAAATTAGTGCCTATAAATGGTGCATAGGGAACAACATATTTTTCTAATATTTCATTAATATAGTGAACGGCCGTTGTAGATTCCGTTTGAACCATTTGAACCACGTAAAGCTCGGTGCTTGCTTCCATCGTAATTCCCGCCCAAATCAAGAATGATCCGTTTTGAACGGTAAAGGTGCATGGAGCGCAACGCTCCCTCGGTCATCAGATTCAGTCCAATTTTCATGTCCTCTGGCCAATACCTCTCGATCTAACCGTCGCAGCTTTAATCACTGCGCCGTTTGGTCGGTGCCGGCGCGTTTATCATACTATTATAAGGAAGCAAAGTTTATGCAACGAAAAGCCCCTCCAAAGAAATAATTCTAATATAAACTTTAAATGACTCGGTCATAAGTTCAGTCACAATTTCGGTTCGAATGCAGTTTACAAGTCAAACTTTTCCTTAATTTTCCAGTCAACACTTCTGGTACAACATGTAGCTTCAGCAACCACCTATCGATATAAATGCCAATGAACGCAGTATGTCCAGAAATTTTCGACCAACCCAGGAAACTCCTGCGCACTAAACGTTTTCAATTGCCACTCCACCGAAGTAAGAAACTTCCAATTAACAGACAAATGAAAAAATCACGAAAAATAATTTTAGTTTCAAATAGTTTATTATTAAAGCTTATTAATTAAAAATACACAATAAGTAAATTTAAAACACAAAATTTTTATGAAATCGGCAACTGAAATTAAAACAATTATAAGTTAGTAATTTTAAACTCCACAATTGTTTAGGAATTTGACGTACCGTTATTTCTCCGTTTGCCAAAGGATATGAGTAAGCCAGTACACCGTAATCTCTTTTTCCATATTGAAAGTTATCGTTAATATAGGTTAAGACAACCGAAATATTAAAGATACCTTGACTATCGAGTATTGCAGCAATAACCCGATATGGGATAATGGTATAATAGCCTTTTAAATGGAACGTTATATTCCTAAAATAATCTCCCACCTCCGTAATCGAATTGTTAGCTGCCAATTGTATTAAATCATTTGTTAAAGAAAAACGACCAGGTAACATAGATGAAAACTTATATTGGGCCTTAATTGTGAAATTATCGTTCGTATATACATCTAGTCGCATTTCCAGGTCTGGCAAATTTTCAAAGAAAATTATTACAAACTGAATTTCACCATATTTAACAGTACCATTAAACAAAACTATTGGATTGTCAACCTGTTGCGATCTTTCTATGTCGCAATTAAAACCAGTGTACCCTTCCTTACAAAACAAGATATATCCTCCGGGAAAGTCGCTAAAATTAGATAATAAGGGAACAAAAATTGAAAATGCGTTATAATAAAACTAAGCACGTGTTATAGGTACTTACATGCATTTTTGATAGATCAATTTTTTCGTATTGCTTTCGTCACATTTGAGAATGACTTTGTCACAGTTTGGTATTATAGAACCGTTTTGAGAATACATACCAGGAACGCATGTGCAACTCGAAAGAGTACTGGTGCAGACACCTCTCATTCCGCAACTAGTGCATAGCACTGGCGGTGGCTTTGTAGTAGTTGTCGTTGTCGTTTTCTTTGTAGTAGTTGTCGTTTTCTTTGTAGTAGTTGTCGTTTTCTTTGTAGTGGCTGCTCTTAATGTTTGAAAATTATAACAGTTGCACAAAAATATTATTATTATTATAATAATTATTATTATTTTAAATGTAAAGTGAGACATTTTTTTTACGTCCGCCATTATTAAGCGAGTATTACGGGGAGAAAACAAATGTTTTAATATATTATTTGCTCCAAAGTAACCTAGATTATACCAGAGCCTACTGTGCTATTCCTCTTGACTGAATTGACTGATAGTAAAATTAAAGGAAGACATAAATTTGCTGGATGGGCGAAACCCCTTCTCAGTCAAGAAATATTTTTGTCTATAGTAGTGTGACTGCAATAAAAAGTATCAAATTGAGAACATTTTATAGCAGCATATGATTATGTAGAGAAATGTTTCTCGCACACCAATAATTTTATGGTTATTATATTATTATACTATAGGCGGATTCATTGTTGTAGTTCGTTGTGTTCGTTTCGTTCGTCGTGTTTTTTTTAACCAATAGGATTCGTCGAAAATGACGTTTTGTTTCTTCGGTATTTTTTTTCATCAAGTTGATCTAACACCAACTTTTTTGCCGAAGAAACATGGCAAGAAAAAGACAACATGTTATATAATAGTAGAGACAGACAGACACTTCTTCAGACAAATGAATTAATACAAATGAATTACAGACAAATGTATTAATTTATATATACATAGGTGGAAATAAAAGTGACATTTAATTTGACCAAGGAATTGGAATTGAAATTGGAATTCAAATTTGGTCAAAAGAAATAACCAACCAATTCTCGTGATTTATTTTTAAAAGTTGGTAGTGTTTGACATTTATAAAGCATTGACCTGCGAGTCTTTAAGCATCCGTAACAAAACCTTACAGAATTTAACGAAAATATATTGTTAAGGAAATTTTGACAGATCGCCCAGCGAATCCGTAATACGATTTGACAACAAAAAACAAAGAATAGTAGTAGGGAGGACACGGTATAGTCATAATCTAGATGTTGATAATTTTAGAAAATCCAGATGTTTGGGGTATGTTTTTTTGTTTTGTGTGTTACGTCATAGTGGGTTGTAGCTTGTTGATTTTTAAAAGTGGGTAGTGGCTTGTTTACGTCATGAGGTGGGAGGTGGTTAGTGGCTTTTAATTAGTGTGACGTGGTATGTGATGATGTGTGTATTTTTTTTAAAAAATTGTGACGTGAGAATTTTCTACGTTATTAAAGAAGTTTTATTGATGTAACGTTAAAGAAGTTTTATTGATGTAAGTAGTACATAACACAGCTGAAATATCGTAACAGAGTTGTAGGGTTAATTCGAATTGCTAAACGTAATTTTTTCAAGGATAAGTTAGAATCCTCTCTTCCTCCCAAGGTTTTCTGGCGTAATGTTCGTAATTTAGGCCTAGGCAGATGCAAGATTAGTTCAAGTGGGGATTTCAAACCCAATGAAATTAATAGTTATTTTTGCTCCAGTCTGAACTCGGGCAGTAGTTCCGCCGATTTGTTCTCTAACGTGTCCTCTAATTCGTTTTCGTTTTCAAATATTTCTCTCGAGGATTTACAATCTGCTCGTCAATTTAAAATTCGTTAAGGTAGTTTTCCCTTTCGTCTCAAAATACTTGTTACATATCTTCAATTTTATTCTCACGTCCTCTTCCCATCCAGATCAGTGGAAGCTAAGTAAAATAATATCGATCCCAAAGATCAGTAATCCTTTAGAGCTATCCCATTTTCGGCCAATTAGCATTTTAAGTTCTCTCTCTAAGGCTTTCGAGATAGTTGTTAAAAATCAAATTCAATCGCATTTACATAGCAATAGTTAAATTAGTTGCTTCCAATCTGGGTTTAGATGATTTCATAGTACTTCTACTGCGTTATTAAATGTATGTGATGATGTTAGGCGTAATATGAATAATAGGGAATTAACTTCTTTAACTTTGTTAGATTTGTCTAAGGCCTTTGATTCTATTAATCACAGAATTCTTTTTAATAAACTCTTATCTCAGTTTAGATTTTCGCTTTCTGCTGCCAAATTGATTTTTAACTATCTTTCTAATCGTTCTCAGGCAGTTTTTTTCGACAATTCCTTGTCTGATTTCCTTCCTGTAATTTCCGGCGTGCCTCAGGGTTCAGTGCTGGGTCCTCTATTATTTTCTATGTAGATAAATGACACAGAATCCTCCATTCAACATTGTTCATTTCACATTTTCGCTGATGACGTTCAAATTTATAGAAATAGTCGTTTAGATCAGGATTCTATTGTTAGGAATATTTCTCTGATAAATGAAGATTTAAGTAATATCGTTAGCTGGTCGGTCACTAACAGGCTCATTTTAAACGCGAATAAATCTCAGTCGATAATAATTTATAGAAAACCGTTAGATACCTCGTCCTTTCCTGATATTTTACTGCAGGGTTCGCTAATTGAATATTCAATTATGTTCGGGATTTAGGCTTAGTTATTAATAAAACTCTTATTTGGGGTGACCATTTAGTTACTATTAGTAAGAGGGTGTTTGGCATGCTTAGTTGTTTGTATAAAGTGGTTGGATTTTCTGATAGTCAGTTTAGGAAAAAATTATTTTTGTCTTATCTTCTTCCTCATTTTATTAGCTGTGTTTCTTATTTAAATCCGTAGATCGAGCAGATTGTGAAATCTGAAATCAGATCGATTTGGTCGATCTGAAATAAGAAACAGGTTTCAGATTTTTTAGATCAAAAAAATGTTCAACTGTCATCGAACTGTAAAAAAAACAAATTATTTTCATTAGCTAGTGAACAACGCCAACGAGATTTAGTGATTTAAACAGTGATTTTTATTTACCCACGCTTATATTGGACACGAGAAACCGCTACCCGAATTTTTGACTCACGCTTAAAACATTGGATACAAGAAATCATCAACAAATTATTGACCTTTGCTTAAAAATTGGATACGAGAAACCGCTGCACGATTGATAAAATGAACGACTTAAAAAAGCAACAAGTTTCTGCTTTATTGCAAGGAGCTGAGATGATTATGTTCAACGACTCTGAAGAAGAAGAAGAAGAGAAATACGAACATGAAGGGAATACTAACGTCTTAAATTACGCTGAGGAAATTGTACCACGAATGTTGGATGGGAAGTTCAAACAGCATTTCCGAATGAACCGCGAAACATTCCAACACATTTGCGGGTATTTAGCGAGCTTTTGCACAAACACAACAAGGACCGAAATGGGAATAGAAAAGCAATTGATGGTGACTGTGTGGTATTTAGCAAATGCAGAAACATTTAGGTATAATTTTTATTTTCACTTTTATGTTGGAATTTATATATCAAACATTACAGGACGGTGGCTAATAGGTTCAACCTTTGCAGAGCATCTTGTTTTCGAGTATTATATAGGACCTGTAAAAGGCTTTTGAAAGTCAATGTGGCGAACAAGATAATAGAATGGCCTTCGGAAACCGAGCAGCGTCGAATTTCAAGTGGGTTTCCAAAATTTCCAGGTAAGTGATTCATATACCTACTTATAATAATTGTGTAGATTAATATTTAATTATTTTATAAATTATAGGAGTAATTGGGGCAATTGATGGGTGCCACTTTAAAATTATGGCACCAAAGCAACACCATTCCTCGTACATTAATAGGAAAGGATATCATTCTGTTGTGTTGCAAGGTATTTGTAATGATCGAAAACAATTTATAGACTGCTATGTAGGCGAGGTTGGGTCAGTGCATGATGCGTCTATTTGGAAAAGGTCACCAATTTACAGGAATCTGGCCGATGGGACGAAACAAATTGAACAAGAATTCCACCTGATTGGTGACAGCACGTATCCATTGACGGAATATTTGCTGACTCCTTTTAAAAATAGTGGGTATTTAACCGAAAGACAAAAAAAGTAAAATGGAGGTGTGGCCAACACACGACTTTCTTTTACGAACAGAGAATTTTGAGAAATTTTAATTTTTTTTTATAATTTTTAAAATTTTTTTTTTTAATTTTTTAATTTTTAAATTTTTTTTTTTTAATTTTTTTTTTTTTTAAATTTTATTTGTTTTTAATTTTTGGAAACATTTTGTTTTTATTAGTTTTTTGTAAACCTTATACTTTTTAAGATATTTGCAAAATAAATTTTCTGGACCAAGGGAGTGGCCACTTCCGGTTAGCCGATTTGGAGTAAAATTCACTGGGACCCCCCAATTTATCAAAAAAGCTTAAATCTGAAGTTTCAGTTCGATTGGTTAAACCATCTGGGCTGTAGAGAGGACACAGACAGACTGACAGACTGACAGACTGACAGACTGACAGACTGACAGACTGACAGACTGACAGACTGACAGACTGACAGACAGACACCATTTCGAAACCCACTTTTTCGGACTCAGGGGACCTCAAAACAGATAAATCACTAAAAATATCAAGGTCCAAAATTTTCATGATTACTATACTTTATTTTACTAGAGTAAAAGAAAGTAATAATCGCTGCTTAGCGAAAAGTAGAGTACGCATTGAGAATGCGTTTGGAATTATGAAGTCTCGGTTTAGGTTCAAACGCCTGTTGATCGAAAATCGAAGATTGGATTTTGTAGCTGTAATTATTATGTCGTGTTGCATTCTGCATAATGTATGCATTAACTTGAATGACGATACTGAGGTAGAAAGTGAAGAAATGGAAGATGACAACTCATCGCCGCGAAACGAGCTAGCCGAATCATCGGGGACAAATAAGAGACAAATTATTTGTAATTCTTTATAAATAAAAAAAAATTCTTTATTGAAATTCATTTTAAATAGTTTTAAAATTTAGAAATATAAAAGAAAGAAAGAAAAAAATTTAGAAACATATTTTATTACATTTTATCTACCATCTTCTCCATTAAATCCAAGAAGCGGTCTTGCCGTGATATTTTTTCCTCATGACGACGTTGCACGTCTGAAATTCGTTATTTCTTTTTTGGAGGTTCTGGAGAAGAAGGTGAAAAGTCATTTTGACTCTCAGACTCTGAATTTGTTGTTTGAACTCTATTGGGCCTGGCAATCATGGAGGAATCGCTACTACAAGTCGCTTCGGGGTTCACCTCCGGCCTTTGAGCCAATATCTCGTCCAATTCATCGTAGTACTCAAAAGACATTCTCTTTCGGCCACTACTGCTATTATTTAGCTTCACAAACTTATATTTTTTTTTTTTTAATAATTTAAATTTTGTGTCGCATTGTTGCCCGTTTAGTTTGATACCCGACAGTTTTTGAACTTCCTTTGAAATGGAATTCCAAACATTCTTTTTTATTTTAAAATCAAACTCATTATATAGCCGTTTTGTAGATGCAAGTAATGAAAGAATAAGGGGCCTCGTCCACTTGAGACTATCATTTTTTTCCACTTCTAAAAAATCGTTCGAAGTATTATTTTGGATTTCGTCCTCAACTTCTTGCAAATACTCTATAAAAAAATGTGGTTGTATAAAATATTTATTTCATTATTTAATAAAATTATTTACCTTCGTCTACATAATAACTAAAATTTCCTTCAATTTCCATTTTTATAACGTTTGCAAAAAAAACAATTGATGAGAATGAGAGTTCTTTATTCGGTAATGTATAAGTTGTAGGTCGCTAAACACATCATTTTATGTTAGATGAGTTTCCCTTTGGAATTCAATTCCATTGGAAATTAAGAGATTAGGATCGGTAAAATTATTTAGGTCAACATTTTTGGAGTGGCGTGATTAATGGGCAATACTATATGTTATTTTTGTTAATTTTTAAATATTATTTCACCTCGTGCTGTACATTTTATTGTAAATGAGCTACTGCTCAAAATAGAATATGTAAGCATGACTGCTATAAAGATGGTATAATTCCATGTCTCTATTTGTTGCTGCGGCTTATATCACAATATAATATAGTTTAAAAACAAGTTAAAAGTCAAGCTTTCTTTTTGTGATATTAAAATTTTTTTTATTATTTTTTTAATTTTATTTTATTTAATTTGGAGACCGGTTTCGGATGTTCATCCTTCCTCAGTTCCTTGACTATTGTTTATAAGGTACATAAAATCGTTACATTAATTAGTTACGTGAAAATTTTTTTTTTTTTCCTTTTTCTTTAAAAATTAATAAACGTTAATTTTGCCTACTGCATAATATGAAATCATAAATTTTGTTTGTTTTAGTGTTAATTTTTTGGTTTAATAAGAGCGGGTTGTTACGGTTTTTGTATACTTCAATTTCTTCTAACCGGTCCATTGTATTCCCCTTAGCAATTCTATGCACGATTTGCATATTCCCAATATGCAAGTCACACGGATTTCCGTGTACTTTTCTGTGCGAAAAGCATGCTGTATCTAAGGAAATAAACATGAAAAGTACGCGGAAAAATGTACTACTCGCCAAAGAAAAGTGTCTCAAAAATTCCGGTGTCTTTGAATGTGTTAGTAAATATAGAGAATAGAGAGAAAAAAAACCAATTTAGAAATTGTACGGAATATCGTGCGAAATTAGTATTATGTTATCGTAATCATTTCCGTCTAACTTAACGTAGTTTTCCAATTGAAAATTAGACACTTTTCTTTATGATTTTTGCTTGGAATTTTGAGTGAATGCGATCATATTATTGCACCAAAATTTATGTTGATTTACGTGCAAATTACGAATACTTTTCCGGGTGATTTTTTATGACCATTCCTTGTGAATCAACGATACTTACGGACAAGTTCCAAATCAAATATATGTCGAAAAAATGAAAAGAATATGCTTTTAATGTTCACTCGTATTTTAATATAATGAATAAGTAATTATATTATAACAAAAAATTGAAAATATAGTTGTAAAATAGGTAAATAATTCAAAATTAACAAGTAAAAAATAATCACATTACACATTATCAACAAGTAAAAAATAATCACATTACATCGAATTCAATATTCATTAAATTCTAAAACATAAATCATAAAAATAAAAATCTAAATAATAAATTCAATTTAAAATCACATGGTTAACATCAATTCAATATTTAATTAATTCATTTTTTTAAAAACTTAAGTAAAAGTAAAAAAAAAGAAAAAAATAATATGTACATATGTATTTATTAAATTATTTTGATCTGCGGCTTTTCCTGAGGCGATCTCGCGCCAGTTGCAACCATTTTTTTATACGGACTACGATCTCTTCGTCGCAGGAGTTCTGGAATTTCTTTAGTGCCGCATCTGCAAATTTAAAACATAATATTTGGTTTAGTATTTTATATATTTTCATTAATTTTTTTAAATAATTATGTACCTTTCAAAATTTTAAAAATTAGAAATCCCTTAACAGGTATATTGCCTTGGAGACCGTGCCAAGAAAATTTCGTAGCACATTCATCCGTCATTAATTTGGACATACCAGCTTTAATGAACTTAGATAAATCGTTTATTCGTTGTGCCATAAATTGTTTTTCCTGAAAAAATAATGTTAAAAAAAATTCATTAGTCACATAAATATTAATATTTAGGAAAACAAATAAACGTTGTTCGTATACGGAAGTAACGATTAATTAGAGAGACTCTTTCGTCATAATGGGCCGTGTGGAAATAGGTAAAAACAAATATTGAATAAACTGGAAATTTTATGCTTTGTTTTATCAATACTAACCAAATATTCCTCGAGTTTTTTTTCATTTTTCACGTTTGCTTCCAAATTTTTAAATTCCTCCGTCGTCTCTGTAGGCAGTTTTACATTCGGGAGGTTTTCTGGAGATTCACAGTTTTTTCCCTTTTGCATCGTAGTTCTAATTAGAATTAGTTCCCTTAACATTGATCTAATGTTTTTTTGGTTACTTTCCAAAATCGTTTCCATTTTTATTTATTTATTTATTTATTTTATTTATTACCAACTTATACATAACTGGTTACATCACTTAAATAAGAAATTTAATAAAATTATATAATGTAAAGATTACAAAGATTACCAATAATTCAAAAGAAGCTTCGACATCAATTCCTTAAATGCATTTCTAGACAGATTAAAGTCAAAAGCCGGCCGTACTTTATTAAAGGAAGCAGAAGAATGATAAACCTGCTCACATTTACCGTAGTTTTGCCTACAAAACGGCAACTTAATTTGGAAATCTTTATCGCGCAGCACACGTAATGGAGTATATATATCAAGCAAACTCAAAATTTCCGAACAATCGATTTTAGACACCAATAAATCTCGAACAAACATTGCGCTAATTTCAATTCTACGAATAAATAGCGGCTCCATATTTATTAATTTACATCTACTTCGATACGCTGGGAGTATGAAAACAGGTACATTCGCATCTCTAGGCAACCTTCGTAGTGCGTACATTAAAAATCGCTTCTGAACCCTTTCTATGCGATCTGAATAGTTAATATAAAACGGATTCCATATTACAACACCATATTCCAACAATGAACGAACAAAAGAGACATATAAAGTTTTAATCACGTAAGGATCATGAAAATCCTTAGCAAACCTTTTAACAAATCCAAGCATAGAATTCGCTTTAGAAATGCAACCTTCAACATGTTTATGGAATGATAAATTCGAAGTAAAGGTTATACCTAAATCTTTAAAAGTATCAACAGTTTCAATACTACAACCATCAAAGAAGTAATCGTAACTAGTGGGTAAGACTACGCGGGTGAAACACATGGTTTTGCATTTGGAGATGTTTAGAATCAAATTATGCGATGTACACCAAGCCTTGAAGTTTGTCAGGTCAGACTGAAAGTCAAGTGCATCATTGGCGCAAGAAATAGTTTTGAAGATTTTTATATCGTCCGCATAAATGAGATTGTCGGAATGACTTAGACAGTTGACCACATCGTTTACGAAAATAATGAAGAGCATGGGAACCAAATGGCTGCCTTGAGGGACTCCTGAAGAAACATCCATCACTCTTGAAGTGAAGCTGCCAATTTTCACAAATTGAGTTCTGGATTTTAGATAAGATCTAATCCAATCAACTGGCAAGTAGTTACAATTCAATGAAATAAGTTTCCGCAACAGCAAGTCATGATCGATCTGGTCAAAAGCCTTACAAAAATCAGTGTAAACGACCTGCACAATATTACCATTTAATAGAGCCCTTGAAATACAATTAGTAAACAAAACTAAATTAGTAATAGTTGACCTACCAGGGAAAAATCCATGCTGTTTGGAAGAAATGAAAGTCTTAACATGAAAGAATAATTGATCTTTAACTAGTTTCTCATAAAGCTTTGGTAAAACTGAAAGAATACAAATACCTCTATAGTTCTCGATATCGCTTCGAGATCCGGATTTGAAAATCGGCTTAATAAGTGAGCGTTTCCATGCAATAGGAAAGCAACCCTCAACGAGACTTTTATTAAATAGTACGGAGATATGGGAAGAAATTACCTTACCGGTTAATTTTAGAAAAATGGGTGGAATAGAATCGAAACCGGCACTTTGGTTAATATCAATATTAGACAATTCGGATAAAATAGTATCCACATCCAGACGAAACATTGAAAACTTAGAATTACTTGCAACATTACTGAAATTACCAAGATTTGATTTCGAACTATATACACTCTGAAAGAAATCAGCAAATAAATTACAAGTATCCTGTATGTTATCACAGAAACGGTCGTTCAAATACATCGTAGAAGGGTAACCTTAGACTTACTTTTGTAGTTAACAAAATGCCAAAAATTATTTGGCTTCGATTTAATTAATGATTCAATTTCCAGAATATAAAGCTGTAAAGAAATCGGTTTAGACATATACACTTCTTACGTAATACATCAAACGAGTTGTAATTAACAACATTAGGATGCAATTTATATTTCTTGTGAGCCTTGTCCTTTCTACTTTTTAGATTTATCAACTCATTATTATACCACGGTTCCTTCTTAACGCTAAAAGCTTTCAGTCTAGGGATAAATTTCTCAATACCTAGATTAATAATTCTATAAAATTCGATTAACATGTCATCAATACTATTACAAGCATAAAAAAACGACCAATCATACGTATCCAGAAATGCATTTAAAGAATTGTAATCGCCCTTTATAAAGTTGTAAGTCCATGAATTAACATTTTCTTCGATTAACTCGCAACATTCAAACATAACTGAATTATTCAGTGGAGAGTGGAAAATACTAGACGATCCAGCCAAATCCTCACACGTCGATACGGTCACCTCATGATCAAATGGTACAAAAGCCAGATCCAACACATTACCACTATTATTCGTAACACTGTTACATTGCTTTAACCCCAACGAAAATATTTCCGAGATGAAGTTATCCATTTCATCGTTCATGTTAATAGGAGTCAAATTGTGATCAACATACTCCCACACAATATCCGGGATGTTAAAATCTCCAAAAATAAATAGACGATCCTCCGGCTGAAGAAGTGGAGCAATATTTGATTTGACAGTGTCCACAAACCTTTGATAAACTGGCATACTCGAATGGCAGGGTATATATGTAACACAGATGATCAGCGAATATGAATGGAATTGTATACGTACAGCAACAATTTCGGCAACGCAATTAGCCAACGTTATCAGACTGGATGAATATTTGTTAGAGACTGCGACTACAATACCGCCACCCTTTTCGTAAGTGTCCATTTGCAGATGCCTGTCCCTCCGGAAAACAGCATAAGATGACGGAAAATACTCCTCAGTTTTAAAGTGGATTGTTAACCACGTTTCAACAATGCAAATGACATCAAAGTCTTCCTATAAAATTGACAAATACAGAGATTTTGATTTGGCTCTGATACTATTTGAATTATGGTAGTAGATATTTAAGAATGACCGCGGCTGGGGAACTGCTTCACTGCTACGAAGAGTAAACAATGGTGTTTTCAGTAACGGGGAAGTTACTTTAGATGTTGAAACACGGTCCCTGTCCGGTTTTTTGCTATGCGTGGATAATTAGTAAATGGCCGGATTATTACACCAGGAGGCCAAGCATTGGAGTTATTTAGCAGGTCGAAATGGGCCTCCTTCAACCCAATTTTAAAGGAAACGAACGTGAGTGAACTGTCCAATATGCGTTCTTTGGAGAGTAACAGTTTACAATTAATTTCCTCAGGTGAGCAATTTTTCAGTTTTTCACAGATGTAGTTAACAATCAGGTCAGATGAGACGGATGGATCAATACGACTGATATATAAATATTTCTTATCAGGTATAGAAACAGTTTTAATCGAATTGACAGGTGTGCCTGTCCCTACGACAATTTTTAATTTTTTTATTTGGCGACGTTCTAATTCGCCTATTTTTTGCAGTACTGTAATTAAAAAAAAGTATGGAAGGGAAAAAATTACCAAAAAGATGAGAAAAATTTATGTCCGTCAAGTTCTTCCGTTGTAAAATTACCAAAACGGTACTGATAACAATTCTCTAGTATGCGGCATAAAATAATAAAAAAAAAATTTAAATAAGCAACCTTATTGCGAAATGTAAGCGTATTTGTTTGAAAACAAACGTTTAAAAGTAAATAATAGTGATATAAATAAATTTTTATTAATTAAGGAAAATATTTCTATTTGTGTAGAAACTAATTTTCTGATAAAGAAATAGTACTCACAAGTTTGGTCTTCTGGAGTTTCCGTGTCAAAATCTACATGAACGTTTTGTGTTAAAGTTTCTGGAAATTTATCTTTTATTTTTAAAAAATTTTGAAACCCTAAAGCTCGGGACATAACATCAGAAAAAAATACCTTAGTATCAATTGAAGTTAGGTACTTTCGGTTTTTTGCTCAAAAATAAGTCTATTTTAATTGTCATTTGAACTCAAATCAAAATTTGTGTTTGTTAAAAATTTGTTTTTTCTTATTTTTTTAATGAAATTAAATTTGTAATAAATAAATTCTTTTCATAAATTTTGTATTCAATTCTAATAAATAAATTCTTATTAATTTTCGCGCATTCTTCTTTTCTGTTTTTTGTATTTTACTCATTTTTTTTTTATTTCTACATGATCATCTAGATGATCATCTATTTGCTCGAAGTACAGTCGGTTGTATGTTTGAATATCGATTCTTGGGGAGGTGGCGTTAAATTATGGGAAATGAGTCAATCGCTTAGTGATTTACGTCTTCATTCCTCTTCAGATGGCCGATTAGAAGTTTTAGACGTCTTATCATCGTTCCATATATATATAGCACAACTGTAGGTAGTACTCAATAAACCGATACGACTTGGATTCAAAATCTATGCAAAATCACTATTGAAAAAACGGAGGCTTCAAAAATGATACGCTGTACAAATTGATGTCTTTGGCGTTGTATTATTATTTTGTGAATTTCTTTATGTGCATTTAATATTTATCACCCATATTAATATTATTAAAAAAAATAAATGTAATGTACAGGAATTGTATAATATAGTTCATCCGAAGTAAAAGTAAATAAAAAAAAAAAAAATCAATTTTCCATTGGCTGTAAGCTTTCTTTATGCCTCGCACTTTCTGCATTCTGTTCTTACGTTCCTTGCGTGTCTGGGTATTATTTTCAAACATTCCATGACATCCAAGACGAAGTTTTGGCCGAATTTTTTGGCAAAATCTAATGAATCATAAACCAATCCAGTTGATTTACCACCAGCAAAATTTGTATGGAAACCAAACACAAATACAACATCTGGTGTCACTTTGTACATGGCCGCCAACTTTTCTCTAATGCCTTTCTTATTTACGGATGGTAATCCTGGATGTAGACATCGCATACACCATTTGTTTACGGCATAATAGACGGTTTGTCATAAATTTGCCTATAAGAATTGTTGCTGTAAAAAAAACATCTATATATAGGAACACAATACACAACAATGAAAAATGGAAACAAAATAAAACGGAGCTGTCAAAAATAGAGCAAACCTATTTTGTACATACAATGAGCAAAATAGACTTTATAATTTTTAAAAATATATTATTTTGTTGGTAACCCTGCGCTACCTTTTGCTCAAAGTAAGTATTTTTTCAACTCGAGTATAGAACTAGTAGGGGGGGGGGGGGCTTATATCATTTATAGTGATTTGATTTGTTTAGTGAAAGGAAATTGCTACTATGGTATTTTTTTCTGATGTTATGTCCCGAGCTTAAGTCATTATTGGACCATGTTGGACTTTCTTCTAAATAAATAATTGAAACGAAATTATTTAATAGGATGGTTATGAGGAATTATTTTTGAAGTAAACTAATAAAACTTACCAGTTGTTTTAAAAATGTACTGCTCATTATTAGTAGAACTGTCCATTTCAAATCTATAATAATTTGGAATATAAACAACCATCATTAGTTTTTAATTTCATTATTTTGGACTGAATTAAATTTATTTTAAATTAGTCGATTTTTGAATCCAGCTGCTCTTTGGTGCAAAAAAAAATATTTAGGTTGGAAGATAATAAAGGCGTCGTGAAAAATTGCTGGATGCTGTTCAAGAAACTTCCTCTCAAGTTAACATCAAGATCATTTGATTTAATAATTTCCGAGATTTAAAAAATTTTATTGTTGATCAAGCAGTAATTATTTGGGTAGTTTATAGAATATTTGAATTTATTATAACTTATATCTCTGAATGAGCTTCCACCTATATTATAATCTAATACCACATATGGTATAACTTCATTAACTGAACTTTTTATAATACTATTCATTTCTTCAATCCTGTTACTAAGTTGCTGCAAAGGTTGGGAGTGCTTCTTGATTTTCCTTTTCAGGTGTTGCATTGCATTTTCAAATTTGAACGCGCTGTAATTGTCCAAGCTACCAAAGTTCCTTACATCTGCAGCCAAATGGATAAGATTATGAATATTATATCCAACAGAACTAGCCCCATAAAGTTCTGAAAAATTTTTAACATATTTTGTTAACATGTTTGTGGCACATTGATTATTTAATATGCACTGTTTCTCATCGCATAATATTCTAATGGCACACACTAATAATAAAAAATGTTCATAATATTCCGCAGACAAAATATTTTTCATTATTATAGGACCAGTATATAAAAGAAAAAGACGAAATTCAGTAGCTTACCATCTATCGATTTCACAAATTGGTCGTGGTTTCCGTTTAAATTCTGATGTTATTCCAAATTTCACTAGTTGCAACCTTTCATCAATAAAATTTATTTGTTGTTTGCTTAAGGAATATGTTCTTTTTTTGTTTTGTATCCAATATTTTAGGCTTTGTCGCATAACTCCCAGAAGAACGCAGTGCATATAATCAATCGGCATCTGCGACACACATTTAAAGTTAATTTTATCCAGAGCAATTTTAGTTTGTTTTAAATGATGTTTAGGCTGCTCCCTATTAAAAAATGCCTCGTCAGTTCGCAAAGGCTCGGCTACATTTAGAAATACAACACGATTATCAATATACTCTCCTTTAACTTTGCATTTCGTGCAACCATAATACCCTGAATGTCCCTTAACACCTAATATCATCGATTTAGCTGGTGCATCACACACAATAGCTCGAATATTTATCCTATATGATGGGTTATGGTGTACGATGCCATTTATTTTAATAAATTGAATGTCTTCTACAAAATTATTTAAGTAAGCATCGGGGGCAGAATGGTTTTCTGTAACCGTGATATGCTCCGATCATAAAAACTTCATTAGTGCCATTTATATTTCCTAAAATAGGCCATAATTGGCTATTAGAACTTTTTGCTAAAGGCGGACCATCGATACCTCTATCAATGTTCAAAATATTTGGTAGTTTTGGCGAAATGAAAGTAAGATCCACTACCCATTGGTGATATTTTGGTAAGTTTTGGCGTGTGCTTCAAAGTTCGGACATCTTTGGGCAGGGTAGGGTGATATTCTCTGAGAATAGCCAGTAAAGCATTTGCTGATTCATACGATGGACTATATTTAATACTCCAATCAGACAAATTGCTCTCTAAATTCTGGGATAGACAATTATCATCAAAATCGATATTGTCGTCGTCACTCGAGGAATCTGATGAAATATCTGATTCCATACTATGCGTGTCTGTTTCAGTTGAATCATTAAAATGTTAAAGTGATGGAGATTTTGTTGGAATGTCGATAGTTGCTATTAAGTTAGTTACAGCCGCAGAATTTAATTTTGGTTGAATTTGACTATCGACAGTGTTAGGAGTTTGGCCAAATAACAGCAAACAAGCCAACTCTTTCTTGATTTTTCGGTCAAACTTTCATTTGGACATTTTCAAATATAAACAGAAAGCATAAAACTTTTAACGTATGCTTATTTATTACAATAATACGACAATATAATAGATTTTTCACAATTTGGCTCATCAAAGGAAACACGACAAATACTATCCGATGCATTAATAATTGTGATGAAGAAAATTTAAACCAAATGAAACGTTATTTATAATTCAATTAAATAAGAGAAAAAAATTCCAAAAAAATTAATTTTCATTGGTTTTACATGGCAACAAACATAAACGTTACCTTAAACTTTCCTCATCACAATTATTAGGATAGGATAATAAAAAATAAAATATGAGAAAATGTCGCCGAAATAATTTAATATACGAGTACATAATAAAACAAAGTCATTTTTTCTGCGCTACAAAATTAATAAAATTTACCATTTTATATTGTTTGTTTTTAAAATTATTTTATTTACTTACGATACAATAATTTTATTAAAAAATATAAACAGATTATAGTACAATAAAATAAACAAATTCAAAATTCACAAAAAAGATAACTTTTTTTAACCTCAAAAAAATATCAAATGATTAAGAAATACGAACATGTATAGACTGATGAGCTCGATTACGATCAACTGAGTTAAAGAAAAAAGGAATAAAAAGAGATGAAAAATTGGTTTAGTGTAAATAGTTATTTGTGTATCAAGAGCGCAAAGTCCAGTTTGTCACGCGAGAAAGGAAATTGCTGGCCGACGAGACGGAGACATTTTGTTCAATCGAGTAGTCAAAGATTTTTTTTATTTTTCATAAAGAAAAACAAAAATTTGGTTTGATGTTTTATACAAACATTAGTCTTTCTTAAAAATTGTTTGCGGTTTCAAGTTTTGTCACACGTTTCTAAGAGAAACGTGTGACAAAGTAATTTGTTTATTAACTGTCAAAAAAACAGACACTTTGGGCTTTGAAAACAGAGAAAAAAAGCCTGCTTTTCACGGCGATTGTAGGAAAAGATACTTAATTTGTATCAGTATAGGTTTAGCTCTTATTTGTAGTATGGAAAATAGTACGGAAAAAAAGCTCTATTGTCGCACGTGCGACAAATTGCATATTGGGTTTGTATTAATATCGGTGTAGCTGTGTTTCCCT
This sequence comes from Tipula vernalis, assembly GCA_958295665.1. Classification (NCBI taxonomy): domain Eukaryota; kingdom Metazoa; phylum Arthropoda; class Insecta; order Diptera; family Tipulidae; genus Tipula; species Tipula vernalis. The sequence goes on from OY282558.1 coordinate 182,370,697, forward strand.
GAAGCAATGTGATGAACGTAATTTGATTTAAACGTTGTGTTTGTTGTTGTGTTTTTTATTTCATTTACATGCTCGTTGAATCGTTTCAAGAACGATCTCCCTGTTTGGCCTACATAAAACTTCGGACAATCGTTACATACCAATTTGTAAATACCGCTGTCTTGTTCACCAACTTGTTTTGGCCTCAGTTTTCTCCGTAAATTATCTCTGGTTTTGCATGCCGTAGTATAATTGTATCTGCTAAAAATTTTCTTTACTATATTGTATGTATATTGGTTATATTCGACGAATATGTATTTTTTGGTGTTATTCTCATATTGATATAACGTAGTTAGGCTATATTGTGACATTTTGCGTTTTATCTTCATGTTGAGACGGCGTATGTTCTTCTCATTAAAACCATTATTTTTTGCTATTTGAGTAATTAAATATTTATTTATTTTTAAAGAAAACATTTTTTGACGTAACTAGTTAATGTAACGATTTTATGTACCTTAGAAACAATAGTCAAGGAACTGAGGAAGGATGAACATCCGTCTCCAAATTAAATAAAATAAAAAAAAAAATAATAAAAAAAAATGTTAATATCACAAAAAGAAAGCTTGACTTTTAACTTGTTTTTAAACTATATGTAAGCATGAGGTGGAAATTGTTTGAAAAAATTTAAGAGGTTTTTATGTCTAATGGAAGCAACTTCATTTTTTTTTTGTGTTTCGATTGCTTTGTTTCCATGTGTGCTTTTCCTTTTAATACTAAATTATTTATAAAATACTAGGTATAAATAAATAAATAAATAAAAATAACTAAATTATGTTGTTTTACAGGCCTACCTATAATTAAAATTTTAAATATGCGTCTTTTATAATTAAAATTTTAAATATGCGTCATTTTGTTTCAAAAGATTACGTTACGGTTTATGTACCTGAACGTAATATTTTGGGACGCATTTTTAGGGTTGGAACAAACAAAATAAATGACTCAAACCAAAATTTTTTTTTTTTACTAATAGCTTTTTGGGCTATCCCTAAACTACGTTACGCCTTTGTTTGGGGAAGGAGTATTGATTGTCGTCACGTTTAGGCTGAAGCAGGGAGAATTTCGTAAAAGATGACGTCATGTAAATATAAGAAGTTACTGTTATGGGATATTACATATGACATAATACAATAATTTACTTGTATATCATTAGAAGCGTATTTCTTTAATATACCACTTACTTCATGTTCTTAAATGATTAAATCATTGCTCATATATTCAGTTTTGTGACGACTTGTGATGAAGGAGTGAGAGAGACGGAGTTAAGAATGGCCCAAAATAACTTGACGTAGTTTATGAACGAACGTAAGAATATACTAAAGATCGACGAAATAATTTTAAACAATTACATTATCAGGTCGAGCGTTAATTAGTTAAAAATTGAAAATAACATATAACAATTTGATTTTGTATTCCAAAAACGGGTAAATCGTCATACTTAAACGTATTTTGCACGAAAACGAAAAATTTTACTAGCGCAAGTTATTAGTATGTTCAATAGAATTAAAGGACGTAAAATTTAAAATAAAAAAAAAAAAAAAAAATTGGACGATCATTAAGAAAATTCAAAAATAAAATTATGGCGGGAAATTTGAAAATGAAGAAATTAAAGAACTTTACATTTTTATATTTTTTATTAACTTACCTTTAAAACGAGCCCTATATCATAAATATCGAATATTTATTTTTCCTTTTATAGCCATAAACCCAACATCATGTTTATCATTTTTCTCAAAATTTGACACCCTGTATTTTAAACAACAACAACAACAAAAAATCATGTTCTACAAAAGTTTTTTTTTAACTAGTACTACCAATTGAAAACATAAAAAATAAAAAATTTTAACACGACTTCTGGTCCCATATACCAAAGGACAATGTTAAAGATAGCCGATTTTTGGCTTATCCGGGGGAACGCATAAATCATAAAAAAATCAATTGATTATTGTTAATTAACATTAGAAATGAGTCGCTACTACCCCTAAACCTATATAAACTACCCTTAAATAGCTTTAAATGGATAATCATTAATTATTGTTATAAAATTCGTGTAAAATGAAAAAAAATGCTTGAAAATGATTTGAACAAACAGTATGTCAATATAAAAAGTGATAAATAACTGTAAAAATGTCCATTCCACCCCTAAAAATTAATAAAACTACTTTAAAAAGTAGTGAGCTTATTTTGACATCAAAAATAGATAATGCTTAAATGTTCAAGGGAACGCTTATTGCTAGAAAATAATTATAGATTACTGTCAGAAAATGCAAAAAGTGATACTAGAGTACAATAAGTAACTGGGGAAATATTAATTGCACCCCTAAATCTATATAAACTACTCTCAAATAGCTTAAAATAGATAATCATTAATTATTGTTATAAAATTCGTGTAAAATGAAAAACAAAATGCTTAAAAATGATTTGAACAGACAGCATGTCAACGTAAAAAGTGATAAATGACTGTAAAAGTGCCCATTCAATGGCGAAAGAGCGCCAATTGTTCTCACTTTGCGAGCGCGTACTGAAAAAATGGCAATTTATCCTTGCGCCCATTTTTCGGGTCGCAATAGTATAAATGAACCTTAAAAGTGATTAGTACCTGAAAATCGTCGAATTAAAGTAACCTTAGTATACTCGTAGTGTATTTCAAAGTATACATCTGTTAACAAAAAAAAAAATTATATTAAAAATTAGCAAAAAGGACCATTCGGCCACTTATTGTGTTTTCCAGAACGCACCACGAGAAGGCGATCCTTTTTACGTTCCACGTTTTTTTTTTATTTTTTTTAGTTTTTTTTCTATATACACTTCGATTTTATTCTAATTTAAAGACTTTTAGACTTAAACTTTTATTATTCAGAGTTCTCTTCTGGTTCACTAGGATTTTCATCATCACTTAAGTCAAAAACTTCTGAATTATCTGGTGCTGTTGGAATATGCTGCAAATATCTTGCGAATCCAAAGAACCATAAAAGTAGCATTACGTGAGAACAGCATCCAACAACTCTTTTCCCTACTTTACAACCACAAGTATGTCCTATTATGGCATCTACTGATTGTTTCGTTTTATCAATCAAAATAAAAACAAAATATTTCGTGCTTGAAGAGTGTCTTGAGTTGACTCGTACTTTTATTAGTAGAGCATTTTTAGGGTCAATATTTATATTGTATGACTCATAATTAATATTTAGATTTTCTTTGGAAACAAAAAAAAATTCAAAGTCTCCGTCTTCATTTAAGTGATCTGAATAATAGTAAGGTGCCATTTTTAATTGGTATGTACCGCAACCATAAAATTCAAGGTCTTGCTTTTCAAGACGCGGAAACTCATCAAAAGAAGTAGATTCCATTCGCTCAAATGATGATGTGCGCAAATGCAAATTCAAATCTGATACTAGTTTTGAAAGCATATTATCCCGATTTAACAAGGTGATCATTCTTTTCGCTATTTTGATATCAAAATCGCTACTAACAACTGGAGTGAATGTTAGGTTATAGATGGCACATGCAATTACAAAATCATCATACGCTGTTTCTACAACAGTATTCCGTATTGTATTTTCGAAATAATGATTTTTCCTATTTACTCTACCATTCACCACTTCAGTTATGTAACGATTTTTTGTCACTATTCTGGATATATTTGCTTGTTCAACTGTAAGTGGCTTCTTATGATCAGAGAATGCTGGAATCCTAGCTACAAAACCTTTTTTTGTATTTCTTCCACTGAGTCACGAAAGCCTCTGTCTACTATAAAAACATCTTCATTCTGAAATTGTGTCCAAATTGGCCATTCTAATAGTCTGTTAAGGATCGTGGCATCATTTTCACTACCAGGAAATGGTCCCCATACAACTGCGATTCTTCCATTAGGATAAACCGCCACCATTGGCTTTAAAAGATTATAATGTTTATGAACAGACCAACTTTTTCGCTGAAACTGGAAATCGAAACTCTTTTCAATTTTCAAATAAGTTCCATCAAATATGATGGCTCCTTTATCAGCAGATCCTGTTTGAAGAATCTTTGAAACTTCTGTTTGATTAGAAATTATAGAATCTCTAGACTCAGCAAAAGTTAAATATTTTTTTCTGAAAGCCTGCAATAAAACATTTCGAATGGTTGCACAATAGTTACTTACTGTTTGCCTGATAAAATTGTATTTATTTTGTAACTCTTCAAAAGTGTATCCTCTTCTAATTCGAGATAAGTATAATCCTAGAGCCATCTCATTATTATGGGTTCGTATATCTTTAATGAAATCTAATATTATTTTAAAAGAGTCATGATTTACGCCAGTTTCAAAATGTAATTCTGTTGGTTGCATTTTTAAAAAAGATCGAGGCCTCAGTTTTACTTCACGCTCCTCAATAACCATATTTTTTAAGGTGTATAAAAGAGATTTAACTTCTTCCGAATTCATAGATGCATTTGGTTGGTTATCAACGAAGTTTTCAGGAATTTTTCCATGATTAGTTTCATGACCATTACAGATTCTGTTACCATACGGTATATAAATATCGGTTTTTACAAAAATGTTAACACATTCTTCTTTACTGAGCCGTCTAAGATTTATGTTATTTTCACAACCAAATAAACAGACTTTATGATTTTTGCTCGTCTTTTTAATGTCTAAAACTATTTTATTATTGTCAACTAACTGAATCCTTGCAACGTTATCATTAACTGATTCAATAGAGCAAGCTTCTGATCTTTCGTCATCAGGATGATTATTATCAGTACTATCCTGACGTTTTCTTTTCTTGTAGCACTTTGTGCATTCGTATTCAAGAGGATTTTCTGAAACTTCGTGGAAATGTGATCCACGTCTCCTTTTGGCAAGAGATTTATTGCAAACTCGTCATTGCATTTTAAAAAAGTTCAATAAAATGATTAATTAAAAGCTAAGTAAAATCTTAAGTAAATTAAAAATAATTGAGTTTAATAAACTCAAAAAAGGAAAAGTTTTAAATATTTTTTTTTATTTTTTAATAATAATGTAGTGTATATTTTGCGAATCACTTATATAAATTATGATTAAAGACAAAAATATTTTTTATTTTCCATCAATTATTATTTTCCAAAAACCTAATTTAAAAAAATATTTAAGGTAAAAAAAAATATCTTTTGAGAAAATGTTAAAGAAATTGTTATAAAAATAGTTTTTGCAAGTTTGACTTAATAACAACTCGAAGGATTATTTATTTAATCAAACCAATTTTTTGTATAATAAAGCTTATTTTATTATTTCTAAAACAAAATACAATAAAAAATTCTAGAATTAATTATTAGCGCTTAGCACACATAACACTTAATTTCTCAAAAATTCTAAGAACAAGCTAATAAATAGAAAATATAAAAGCCCATTTAAATGTTTAAATGCTGTTTTCATGGAACATTTTTAAATGCTTTTAAAAGATTTTATAATTTCTTTAAACATTATTTGATAAAGAATATTCAGTTTTAATAAATATTATTTTCATCAAAAAAAATTTTCAGTAAAATCTTGGATCTTATTTACTTGTTTTTTCTTATTTTGACTATAATCTATCATTTTTTTGCACTCCCGAGCGTAAAATTCGGGCGTAAACTTGGCACGGAATTTTCATTACTCTTTTTACGTCTAGGCAGGCAAAAAAAAAGATTTTGTAAGCAACATGGGCGAAAAACTTTAGAAACTAGCACTTGTGCTAGTAATCACGCTAATATCAAAACTTTAGTGCCCTTGATATCTAATATACTAGTCTGGCCCTACGCATTCTCCCGAAATATTCAAGCAAATATAATAAATAAGCTCACCATCAGTCTTTAAGAATTGCTTTTTTAATTTTTAAGGTTTAATGGAGATGTTTGCAGTTACTCATTGCTCTTTAGATTGGCGTATTTTTTATTAGAATCCTTTCCAAACAATTTTATCAGTTAAACGAATTTCTCAACAATAATTATTATTATCAATGATTGTATATTTTAGGCGGTAAAGGTGTATTTGTATTGTTTTAGGGTCACGAGTTATTTAATGAACTCAGGAGTGTTTTTTGACAGTAATCTAATAATTTTTTTCTAGCAGTACGTGCTCCCGCAAATATTTAAGCATCAGCCACTTTAGAAGTCAAAATAAGCTCACCATTAGCTTTTAAAAGTAGTTATTTTAATTATTAGGGGTTGAATGGGCATGTTTACAGTTATTTATCACTTTTTACGTTGACATACTGTCTGTTCAAATCATTTTCAAGCATTTTTTTCATTTTACACGAATTTTATAACAATAATTAATGATTATCCATTTAAAGGTATATAAGGGTAGTTTATATAGGTTTAGGGGTAGTAGCGACATTTCCCCAGCTATCTGACGTACTTCTGGGCCATTTCAAATGTTAATTAACAATAATCAATTGATTTTTTTATGATTTATGCGTTCCCCCGGATAAGCCAAAAATCGGCTATTTTTAACATTGTCCTTTGTGATTTGACGTATTTTTCACCATATATATATATATATATATATATATATATATATATATATATATATATATATATATATATATATATATAAATATATATACGTATATGACGTATTTTTCACCATATATATATATATATATATATATATATATATATATATATATATATATATATAAATATATACGTATATGACGTATTTTTCACCATATATATATATATATATATATATATATATATATATATATATATATATATATATATATATATATATATATATATATATCTCAACTTACTCAAGTTGAGCCACTCCACCAGTAAAACGAAAGAGGATTTCAGAAAAAGAAAAACTGCAATAACAAAAACTGGAATTCGCCAAGGAAATGGTAGAACTAAAAGAAAGAAATAAGGAAAAGAGAATGTTGGAGAGGGAAATGGTAAAAGAAAAGTGGCGTATTGGACAGGGAATTTTTGAATGCTTTGGTAAAAAAAAAATATATAAATTTAATTGTTTTGTAATAAGGAAAATAAATGAGTAACCCGGTGTCTACACTAATCAAATCCACTGATATTTTCTATCAGCAATTTTATGTTTGTATATGTTTTTTTCAATGTATTGACAAATATCTATCAAAAAATATCATAGCTGGGCATTTCTCTATCATAATAATGAAGATATTATGTCAAACAAAATTGTTTCAATGCTATGAAAAAATTAGTTGTCTTTTAACACTTGCCAGTTGTAGTTAGGTTAAAAATAATTTATCCAAGAAAATTTTCAGAAAATTGTACAGTATGGAGAACCACCACCTTGTCCAAAAACTTCATTTCCTTGAACAAATACCAAGATTTTCTATCGTCAACTGCTTTAATTTTCTATTTTGTACATATTGATTTCGAAGATTCCTTATTTTTCGTCTAACGTCTTCAACATTTACGGCCATTGCGTCTGCTATATTTTGTAAAATAGAATTTTTTATGCCGACCCGTCTGTAATTTTTATGGGTTATCTTCCATAATATTTCATTTTTTCGGTACAAATCGATTAATCGTATTGTACTTTGCGTATTAAAAGACATTTTGTCAGCTTGAGAGCAATTTCAAATGGCAAAACAAAAAAACCTTTTTATGAAATTTTATAATATTTTACTAACATAATTTCGTTAAATAGCCTCCTGATAAATTGCTAATAGTGTCAAAATGCGTATAATATACACATACGTTGATAAAATTTATATCATGATAGAAAATATCAGTGGAATTGCATAGTGTAGACAGCGGGTTAAACAAAATGAAATATATTTTTATATCCTTTATATTAACTTCACCTGCTTGATTGCTTGCTTGAGTATCCTTACGATCTTCAAGTTCAAAATTGACCCACTTCCCGTGATCCTCTCGCGCTGAAATTTTGCACATCGACTTTTGTCACCTAACAATACTTTTTGGCAAAATTTCAGTTCGATCAACATACTATAACTAAGTTTTTTCTTTAATTTTCAATTTAAAAAATTCAATCTAGTAGTGTTCCAAATGTTTCTTCAAGTAAGTTTAAAATTCAAATTTGTTTTTTGAATGACCCTTACTCATTGAATTTTAAATTTTAGTCATGGTGAAGAAGGTCGAAACTGAATTGCAATCGACCGAGTCTTATATACTATATAAAAGATATTATAGTCAAAAACTTTGTTTTTACGGGTTGTGTGTTTTTACTTTTTAATTTATTTCGTTTCGATGTGAAATTTGACACAGATTTCTGTTATGGTGCTACCAACCTAAGAAAAAAAAACTTCTCGTTTGGATAAACCTGACGATTTAAATGGAAAAGTCTTACTACTTTTTGATCACAGTAGTACAACAGAAAATTCTTAAATGGTTATAATTGGACATCGCTAACAAATCGAATCCGAATGGGTTAAAGATGGCTAAAAAAAATTAACTAAAGATTTTTATTGTCTTCAATAAAAATATAATACTATATTTGTTGTTTCATATTATTTAATATTTTAGTAAGGAACAGAAAATTTTATTATTTGATATCGCTTAAAAGCATTACATTTTGATTTTCTAAAAGTCACAATAAAGAACGAAAATGTAGAAAGAACGAATATAAATTGATTTAATTAATTCTATTACATCGAAAAACTATAATGGAAAATTTTATTTTGTCTTTTAGCACACAGTCTTTCTCAGTAGAAAATTGAAAATTTAGTAAATTTAATTTGTGCTAACGAAAATTATTAGGAGTTGTTTTTTTGTTTTTGATTATTGTATCTCGTAATGTAGATATTGATTCAATTATCTCGATGAAAATTCGGTTGTATATTGTAACTGATTTTATTTTCTAAGTATTTAAAGGAAATTATTTCGGAAATACTCAAAGGAGAATGGTACACTATTATACAATTGTCCATTAAAAACAATTAGTTTCTGATTGATGGTTTCAGAAATTATATAATCGAAACCAATCAATCGTTGTTTTTTTAAGTGCCTTCTCTAAATAATAATTTTGTTAGGAATGAAAAAACTGTTTCAATTTGGTTTCTCTTTTCCTAATTTTTGAAGGATAAGACCATAGTAATAAATATTGCCAAAGTTGATTTACAGGCACAAACAGCTTTAATGGCTGTAAGATTTTAAAATGGTTTTATATAATAAAACACAATATTATGGTTTTGTCACTTCCTTAATGTAATATTTATTTTAATTGAAATTGAAATTACAATCGTTTCGGATGTTACTCCTTTTATCAAATTTCTAACAAACACTTTCTTTCGAATGTTTGTTAGAAATTTGATAAAGGAGTAACATCCGAAACGATCATAATTTCAATTTCAATTAAAATAAATATTACATTAAGGAAGTGACAAAACCATAATATTGTGTTTTATTATATAAAATCTTTTTGTTAGTGATGTTAGTCCACGAGTAAACAATAAATATGTTAAGTAAAATTTTGGTTTTGGTATGCTAAATTGAAAAGGAGCAATTTGTGGTTTTTCATTTTCTTTTTTCTTCTGTGAAATTCAGTTTGAATTTCTACCTAGGACATGAATTGGCACCCGATAATTGGATCAGCGTTTTAATCGTATATGAAGAGGTCTTTATGTGGCAACATTCAATAATTGCAACACTCGATAACGCCAACTGCTCGATAGTTGCATTACAACGATTAGAAATTAAACGTTATAATTGCAATTTTTTGTTTATTCTTCGCTGGCGTACAATTTTGGCTAAATGACTTTTACATTGGTCTTAAAAGACCAAATAATTGAAATCCAGTCAAAAATGGGTAAAAATTTGTTTGGCCCAAAACCACTTTTCTGGACGTTCTGAAAGTCCCCGAGTCCGAAAGAATACAAAAAAAAAAATAAATGTCCGTCCGTCTGTCTGGAGGTCTGAATGTTTGGATGTCTGTACCCATGATATCTCGAGAACGGGTTGTCCGATTTTGATTTTCTTTTTGTCAACCTATGGTGATGGTCTGAATTGGATGTCTGTACCCATGATATCTCGAGAACGGGTTGTCCGATTTCGATTTTGTTTTTGTCAACCTATGGTGATGGTGATGGTGATGGTGATGATGATGGTGATGGTGATTATGAGGTGATGGTGATTATGAGGTGATGGTGATTGTGATGGTGATGGTGACGGTGATGGTGATGGTGATGATGATGGTGATGATGATGGTGATGGTGATGGCGATGGTGATGGTGATGGTTATGGTTATGGTGATGGTGATGGTGGGTGATGGTGATGGTGATGGTGATGGTGATGGTGATGGTGATGGTGATGGTGATGGTGATGGTGATGGTGATGGTGATGGTGATGGTGATGGTGATGGTGATGGTGATGGTGATGGTGATAGTGATGGTGATGGTGATGGTGATGGTGATGGTGATGGTGATGGTGATGGTGATGGTGATGGTGATGGTGATGGTGATGGTGATGGTGATGGTGATGGTGATGGTGATGGTGATGGTGATGGTGATGGTGATGGTGATGGTGATGGTGATGGTGATGGTGATGGTGATGGTGATGGTGATGGTGATGGTGATGGTGATGGTGATGGTGATGGTGATGGTGATGGTGATGGTGATGGTGATGGTGATGGTGATGGTGATGGTGATGGTGATGGTGATGGTGATGGTGATGGTGATGGTGATGGTGATGGTGATGGTGATGGTGATGGTGATGGTGATGGTGATGGTGATGGTGATGGTGATGGTGATGGTGATGGTGATGGTGATGGTGATGGTGATGGTGATGGTGATGGTGATGGTGATGGTGATGGTGATGGTGATGGTGATGGTGATGGTGATGGTGATGGTGATGGTGATGGTGATGGTGATGGTGATGGTGATGGTGATGGTGATGGTGATGGTGATGGTGATGGTGATGGTGATGGTGATTATGAGGTGATGGTGATGACACGGTGGTATGATGGTTCATGAATGATGCAATTTGCCCATGAGTCATCTTAAAGTTCATGAACCATCTAAAACCAGACGTGGGTCATCAGATGAAAATATTTCAGACGATTGTTCATGAACCATCTAAAATCGGACGTGGAACGTAGGCGATTTTTGTTTTTGTTTCAAACTTTTGAATTTTAATTTTAATTTAAATATCAATTTCTAATTTGTTACTTTCATAACTGTTTAGAAGTGATTTTCCGGTTCTGCTTCTTCTTTTACATATGTTGCATATATTGTCCAATCTTTTTTACACAACAAAAGAACACCAAGAAATCTACAAGGGATATGGCAATGAGTTTTATAATAAACATTTCAAAGAACTGATGAAACAACGAAATATGTATTAAACATTATTCTACGTTCAGCCATGTAAAAACCAGTGTTGTTGAAAGATTTAATGGTACAATTAAGAAGCAGTTGTAGAAGATGTTTAGCCTTCATGAATCTTATGAATGATTAAAGAAGATAGTGGAGGACTATAACAATCAAAAACATAGAACAATTAAATTGGCACCGATGGAGGTTACTAAGAAAACTAAAAAATAGCTTCACGTGTCCTAAGATATTGATAAAAACAAATTTCTTGTCGATGAAAAATCCATATCAAACTGTATAACTAATATTTTACATATTTACATTACATGTTTACTTGAGGATTATCAGGATCAACCAATAGCTGGACGGTTTTATGAGAAAGAACTCCAAAAGACAAACTATCCCAATGTCTACCGTGTGGATAACCGTATTTTTTTTTGATAAAATTGTGGAGAAAAGTTGTATGCCGGGTCGCATATAGATTTTATTTTTGAATTTTATTGATAAATCTATAAGTGCCGAGTGGTGGCCATGATTCAAGACAGTTGGCAAATAAATACTATGTAAAAAAAAAAGAAGCTTTTGATATACATAACCAAAGCAACCTTGATTATACCAGAGCCTACTCTATAAATAAGAGACTCCACATTGATTGAATATCTGTATTTTTTACTAATGCTGTGTGCCTCAAAAGACTTTTCAAACTAAACTTTTGTAAGACTCAGTAATTCATGCAATATTTAAATAGATGTCACTAGGTTAAAAGTATTCAAGTGTGCCTCATACATGCTTTGCTAATACCAAACTAAACTTTTTAAACGTCATTCAAATTTTATAAACAAATCAATATATTGTAAAATTATAAATTAACCATGATATTACCACACATGTTATTTACAAATGTTCTATTGTGCTACTACAAATGTCGTATAAATGAACGACGTTTAATAAAAGATAAACGTTTATTAAAAGTAATTCAAAATAAGATAAGACGATGTTATGTGTGGTGGTTTCCCAGGTTTTGGGATCATAATTACTTCTGCAATTTTCCATAAGCTTGGTACAAATTTGATTCTAAATGCTGCATTTATAAGATTGGTGAGTTTCACCAGAGCTTTCCTTGGCAGTTCCTTTAAGATTTCTGCAGTAATAAGATCGTACCCAGGAGCTTTTTTCGTATTCATATTAGCTGTTATCTCACGCATTACTTCTTTTGGTGTTGTGGGTAGGATTTCTTTACTTTCTTGCACAGCTTGTTCAGTTATTATCTCGGCTTCCAACGTTTGGTCTTCATGTGGCTGGAATATTTTTTCGAGGTGTTCGGCAAATTCTCGAGCTTTGTCTTCATTATTTCTAGCCCATTTCTCACCTGCTATTTTTATTGGGGGAATCTGCATTATTGGTCTTTTGATTCTTTTGGTTGCTTTCCAAAGAGAATAATCAGTACTGTTATCATTAGTTAATTTTCTTAAATAGTTGCTGATTGATTCATCTTTCAATTCTTTGATCTCTCTTCTTAATTGTTGAGTGAGGTTGTTCAAATGAGTTTTATCTTGGGGGGCCCTTGTTTGTTGCCATACTCTTCTCGCTCTTCTTTTTTCTGCGAGGAGTTCCCTAATTTCCATAGGGTAATTGTTTCCCTTGATTTTCGTTTTAATTTCAGGAGTATTTTCCCAAGCTGATTGCTGTATATCGTTTACAAATTTGTGCACTTCTTTGTCTAATTGTTCTTCAGTCTTTAATGGAACCATTAAGTTAATTTTTTCTTCTAGCGATAGTCTAAAGCATGCCCAATTAGTGTGATTATTTACTAGGAAAGGGTTTCTTTCTTTCTGAATGATTTTTTCACTTAACGTTAGAAGTATTGGTGAATGATCAGAGTTTAAGTCGTGGCTTTCATCTACTTGCACATAATTTACAGATATGTATGTTCTTTATTATAAAGAAATCAATCAGATCTGGCACTTTGTTTGGATCAGTTGGCCAGTAGGTTGGTTTTCCAGTTGAGAGGGCTTCACAACTGCATTTTCTGATAGCTTTTAGGAGTTCTTTACCCTTAGTTGTTGTTAATCTGGATCCCCAGTGGACATTTTTTGCATTAAAGTCTCCTCCAAGTACAAATCGTTTTCCTAATTTACTGAGGAACTCGAGATAATCTTTTTCTTTCATTGAGTGCTTCGGTGGGCAGTAAATACTAGCAATACAAATATAACTACTTTTGGATTTGACAATAACAGCAGTTGCTTGTATTTCTTCCGTTTCATATTTTAACTCCTCATAGTGATGAATACTATTTCTAACAGCACTACCTCCTTTAGCAGTGTTTCCAGGGTGAATAGTGTGATATATTTGATAATTTTTAAATTTAATGTTTGAATGTCTAGTGAAGTGTGTTTCCGTGATGAGACATACATCGATTTTTTCTGTGTCCAGGACCATTTGCAGTTCTTGTTGATGTTGCATCAGTCCATTGGCATTCCAACATAAGATTCTAAGATCTTGGGCCATTTTTCTGTTTAGGGATGGCTCCCTTAGTGCTGTACTCTAGTTTCTGTAATCGCTCATCAAATGTATTTAGTCTGCTTAAAATTAATTTAAGTGTTTGACTTATATCATCATTTTGAGCAGTTTTTCCTGGATTTCCGTTGCTCATCATTACTTGAGCATAAGTCATTTTACCAAATTGTCCTTGAGTGGTTCCCGACACTCTACGATTTACTTCGGGTCGGTTCATCTTAACCGCTTGTTTCCTGAATGAACTTGGATTTTTAGCAATCACGTTCTTATTTTTGATATTATGCAGTTCAATAGCAACGCTGCATCCTCTGTAGTTAGCCGGATGGTTTTCTCCACAGTGAACGCATTTAGGTTGAACATTTTGGGCTTTTACACAATCTTTGGTATGATGTTTACCTAAACATTTGACACACCTAGGTTCCCTGTTGCAATATTTTTGTGTATGTCCATAGGCTTGACATTGTTTACATTGTGGTATAAGCTTAGACCTTCTTAGAGGCTGAATAACCACTTTGCACCCCAAGATGTACTTAATTTGATAAATTTTTTCGATATCTTCATCAGTATCGAAGGTCAACATAAACATGTTGAGAGGTACTTTGCCTCTCCGTTTTAGCTTAATCGATGCTTCAGTTGCCTTAAATCCTTTTGCTTTCAGGTCATCGATTATTTTATCTGGTTTACACGTAGAGTGTAAGTTTTTAGCCATGACCCTAATTGGTCTGGTTTGTTTATCTTCAAACGTGTGCCAAGCACGTTTTTCTTCATTTAACATTTTTGTCAATTTTCTGTATGTTTCAGCATCTTCTAAGTTTATTTTGATGGTGTTTCCATTCATCACCTTTGCATTAAACTTATCAGTAGCAGTTATGGTTTTTATTTTTTCATAGAGTACATCGTAGTCTTTGACTTCATCTATTACTATTGGTGGTGGTGGAGTTATTTTTTTTGGTTGTTTCTGGATAATATTTGGAACATTATCCTTTAATTGAGGTGGGGAGGGCGTATTATTCCGTCTCCTTTTTTTTCTCCCACCTTTAACTCTAATCCACTCAGTTTCTCGAGCTAGTTCGTCTTCATCCGTATGATACTCTTGTGGAGTTGTATTCTGGTTAGGAGTAGAACCGATGTCCTCCTTTGGCTTAAGAGCTTTAACTTCGTTTTCAAGCGTCTTCATACGCTCCTGCATCCATGCAATTGTAAGATTCAGTTGCTTATTTATATTGTTGGCTTCAACGAATGCATTATTAGCTTTACACAATTCATTGTGAAGCTTTTCTTCGTTTGTAAAACGAGTGTTGTGGCTGCTGGCCTCAATAGAGGGACTACCGCCTCTTTTCGGAGAATACGCGACTTTGTTACTCCTCTGGAAGGGATGTGAATTATCCTTTTCTATTTCACTCAAATGAGCTTGTTTATTCACCAACATGTCTTGGGATTGGTTAAAATAATTGTAGTATAGCAATGGCTGGTCTCCCGCAGAATCCATGAGACCGACCTCCGAAGAGGGTGGATTTACCTGAGCAACAGGTGTACCACCTGGGGTATTAGTTTCCTTATTTGTTCTGCTCATTGCTCATTTATAGTGTATTGCACTCGCCTCTAGTATTTCGCCGATGCTTCACATCGTTGCCCGGGTGTTACCACGTGGAGGTATACTAGACACATTTGGTGGTTTCTACATAGTTGCAGCGTTGGAATATAGACCACGAGATACATGGCTATAGACGGTCAACCCCTACCCTATTGAGACGCACCCAACACCCTATGATGACTTAAAAGAACCAAACCTTTTGAGCTGGTGTGATTGTCAGTTTAAGCAGCATTATGCTGATCTAAAATCCACAACAAAGATGTGGTTTACATCAATTTACCAAACACTATGGAATGCCAATGGGAAGAAGCCATAGATTAATTTAAGTTAGTAAATTAAGTCAGAAACAAATTGCTAATTAGTCCAGGAGACTAGATTGTAATTACATAAAATAAATAAATAAAATTTATTTTAAATTAAAAAAAAAAAAAAAAAAAAAAAAAAAAAATAAGATAAGATAAATATGTATATTTAATTTGTGAGGTTATGTTACAGTAACATTTTTTTTTTATTTGTAGGTAACACGAAACTATACCAAATCTGAAATTTGCAAGCATATATTTGCTAATGACAATGCTTATATCCGCAAACACTTAAGAGTATCTGCTGATTCGCTTAATAAAATATGCGGTCTATTCGTCCAACATCAAACTTGTAACGGTTTCAAATTTCCAATAAAATTCCGTGTTTCTATATTGGCTGGCCAGTGGAGCGAGCTATAGGGTGACAGGTATAAGTTTTAAAATATCAAGATATTCTGTGAGAACGATTGTACACAAAATTTTTGATATGTTTGTAGAGCTCGCACCAAAGGTAATAAAATTGCCAAGTTTAGATTCGTATAGTGTTATTGGCGAACAATTTAACCGACGATCAGGTACTTCAATATTTTCGAAAGCGTTAGGTGCTATTGATGGATGCCACATAAAAATTGTTGTACCAACTGCGTTACACAGTCAATATATAAATCGTAAACTTGATTACAGCATTAATTTAATGGCTGTATGTGATAGTTCTGGTAAATATATTAATATTTGTTGTGGATACCCGGGTTCTGTACATGACCAAAGGGTCCTACGGAATAGTCAATTATATCGCAAACAAACCTTCCCACCTTATGGATTTTTTCTATTAGGTGACAGTGGATACAAATGTTCATTAGATCCGGTAGCTATTATCACACCGTTTGTAAGAAAGAGCAACTTAACCGCAGTAGAAAAAAAATTTAACATTGTGCATAGCAAAGCAAGAAGCATTGTGGAAAATGCATTCGGAATAATGAAAACACGATGGCGGGCGATTTTTTTAAAATCACTAGAATTGAAAATTTCAAATTGCGTAAATGTTATAACCACCTGTTGTGTAATGCACAATATTTGCATTAATGAGAGTTTTGAATTGGAACCGTTTGAAGAAGTCCTAGATGAATACTTCGATAATTCTAATAATAATGCAGATGATGAAACAGCTCTAGCTTTTCGTAGGACGTTGTTACAAGGATTATTGGCATAGATTAAGAAACCTTCCTAAAGAAATAAATATAATATAATAAAACAATTTGAATTCAAATATTAATTCAGTTTTTTATTTAAAAACAATATATATAAATTATTATAAAAGAAAAATAATTGTGATGATATAAAAATTCTTGAAATAATTCAGCTTTTCAAAATATCATTCATCATCACTGGAACTAGAAAGTTCCACCAAACTGGACATATACTTTATGTACAATTTGGTGGCTTTTCTTAATAGTTTCCTGTCTTCATCTTCATCGAATGTAGTGGTTTTTCTCTTCCGATTCGAAGTGGACGGTTGTGAGTTTTGACTGGTCGATGGTGCCCTGTCTTCCTCGGTGTCGTTGATGTTAGGCGGATTTATATTATGCCGCTCTGAAGAATACTCGGCAGCTTTCGGCCCTGTATTTTCTGTGCCTCTGCCTGTAGGTGGCTCAAGTATTGTCTAAAAATAGAATAAAAAGCTATATCATTTAATATATTACATATTTATATAATCTACCTTATATACATATTATTCATTATGTTGCTCCATTTTTTTTTTAATTTTCGCCAGTCATCTGTGTTGATTTGAGCCTCCTCTCCAACATTCCTGTATAAAAATGAATAAAGAATTATTTAAATAGCTATTTAAACTAATTAATTAATTTATCTTACTCCCAACTGGATTGGACGTCGAAAAGCTTTCCATTGAAGACGTTTTCAAGTTTTATTCTGGCCTTTATACATTTTTCGGTTTCTTCTTGAGTCCCTATTTAAAAAAAAGTAAATTTAATTAAAATGGAAAAACCACGAATTATGTAAATTATCTATTTAAACTTACAGCGCACAGAATACGTTCTCTTTGCAATTTTTTTTTTTTAATCTTTATATTTTTGTAATTTATTTTTATGAATTTTTCTTTAGTTTTTCAGTTACTTACTACGCATACTACATGTTTTAAACAGTAAATCATATAAATTCAAAATTCGTCGAAAAGTAACCTCGTAAATTGTCTTTTCATCTAGCATCTATGAGAGAATAGCGAAAGCTTCAAAATTTGAAAAGTCTTCTGAGGCACACAGCATAAGCGTTATTTAAGAAAGAATTCAAATATAACAAAAAAACAAAACTGAGGTTTTAATTATTTGAATAACTAAAGCAAATGAATCAGAGCTCATGAGAAGTAAGCCACAATCACAGTCTTAACGATTCTGATTGGGTCTCTTATGATCGCCATTCATTTGCTTTAATTGTTAAAACAATTATTTAATTAAATTAAGCCTTTTATTAGTATAACAAAAATTAACCAATGAAACTTTGGTTGAATTCTAATGGATCCGAAAAATAAATCGAGACCATAAAGCCCATCAAAAATCAGCGAACATATGGAGCGAAATTCTTCACACCGAGTACACCATTTCTCTCTTTTGAAACTATCCGAAACACTTTCCGCTGTAGCCTGTGGACCGTTAATTTGTCTTATATTTTGTTAGTGAATTATTAATACGAGTAATTACTCAGTATATTGAACGGCAATGAATTTTAGAATGAATTGTTGAATGACTGAATGCCCCCATTTTCTGTTTATATATAGGGGAAAGTCGCCTAAGTCCTACCCTCAATGATTTCAAAAGTACTTTTCCCGCCATTCAAATGGTACAGTTTATAGTTATCCTGCTCGGTTGTAATGATGCGCCTAGACAGTGCGCATCCGCGTTTCAAAGAATTTAGAATGTTTCTGGTAAACAAATTCATTTATAGTCGTTTGAGTATAATTTTCATCTAGTGTGTGGAAGAGTGAGTCATATTTATTTGATATTTAATTATACAACAGCCAATCCAACCCCGGACATAAAAGCCGAGACTGTCGCCGTGGCCGTCTACAGCAATTGGATTGCCCGCTTTGGGGTGCCCGCAACAATAGTCACAGACCAAGGGGCACATTTTGAATCCGAACTATTCATAGAGTTATAATCCGAAGTGCAACGGCGCGATCAAAATATTCCACTGAACACTTAAGGCAGCCATAATGTGTCACCAGAGGCAAGAGTGGACACGTATATTGTCAACAGTGCTCCTAGGACTTCGTACCATATACCGAGAGGATTTTAAAACGACGTCAGCAGAGTTGGTATTCAGACAGAATATATGAGTGCCGACCCAACTAATCACTGAAGACACTAAAACAACCAGCCAGTCGGAGTTCATGGAAGAATTGCAAAAGGATTTTGCACAAATTTGCCCTTCTCCATCTTTACGTCATTGCGACGGCAAAATTTTTGGTCGTAACGGAGCTAAATTCGTGTCCTAAGGATTTTGTGTGCACCGGTGCACTAAGGAAATCCCTACAACCTCCGAAAGAGGGTCCTTTCCCAGTGGTTAGTTTGGATGAAGAAACATTCACGCTGGACAAGGCCAGCACTGCAAGGTGTCGGTCGCAAGACTTAAACCGTGCTTTGCAGAGAACGAACAAGACAGTAACACGTCAACAGCTACGTACAATTACACTTCTACGAACACAACAAAAAATATAAATAGACAGAGACAACAGGACAAGCCGACGGACAAGCACAAACAAACAGAGTTTGGCAAACCAAGCAACAGTACAAAAGTAAAACCATGTCTAATAATCGCTCAACTACCAGGAATGGCCACCACAAGAGTCAATATGCGGTTAGAAGACGCTATACGTCGAAATTGATTTATCGTCATGACTCAATAAATACCAGGTTAGTGCTCAATCTGTAAACAAATGGCTATCTTGTTTTTTGTGACAATTCTAATATAAAAAGACGTATAAATTACTACAACAAGTAAAAAAACGAAAAATAAAAAAAAAAATGGAGGTGTGGCCAACACACGACTTTCTTTTACGAACAAAGAATTTTAAGAAATTATATTTGTTTTTTATAATTTTTTATTTTTATTTTTTTTTATTTTTTGGAAACATTTTGTATTAAATAGTTTTTTGTAAACTTTATACTTTTTAAGATATTTGCAAAATAAATTTTCTGGACCAAGAGAGTGGCCACTTCCGGTTAGCCGATTTGGAGTAAAATTCACTGGGAACTCCCAATTTATCAAAAAAAGCTTAAATCTGAAGTTTCAGTTTGATTGGTTAAATCATCTGGGCTGTAGAGAGGACACAGACTAACAGACAGACACCATTTCGAAACCCACTTTTTCGGACTCAGCGGACCCCAAAACAGATAAATCTCTAAAAATCTCAAGGTCCAAAATTTTCATGATTACTATAATTTATTTTACTTACGTAAAAGAAAGTAATAACTTGAAACCATGATGAACTAGTACTATTGACTTAAAATGTTATCTTCTTATATACGAGTATATTTATACGTGTCCGAATTCCGTGATATTTTTTTTTTATAATAATTTTGACGTGAGTGAAATAATTCTCTCTTCCATATTTTGTTATAAGTTCCTTAAAAATGTTATTTTATTTTTTATACAAATTTATTTGAACTATTTTTTTTAAAATAAATGAACGTGATGCGGCTTAGTTATTGTTATTGCGCGGTTTTGTTTTTGAATATTATTAAAGAAGTGTCAAATTTACAATACGTAGCGGCTGTGATAATTTGGTTGCATATAAAATAATGTCATAATTATTACAGTAGAAACATTTATCACAGAAACCGGACACGTCCCAAATAAAAATATTTTACTTAGGACGTGTCCGATTTCTGTGCGAAATAATTTTTTTGTGATGAATTAATGTTAAACTGTACGCAACCAAATTATTACAGCACCGGTGTTTTATAATTTTGACATGTCCGTAACAATTCTTGTTTCTGTGCCGGTGAAGTACACAAAATAACTTTTACGAGTATTTAATTTGATATAAATAATATAATAAGTTCCAGCATTTTCTAGTGTCCAGCATTTTGTGAACAATATCACAAACTGTGTATCTTGATATGTTCATTGCTGCACCTACAATTTTATAAATAGTCCCACTTGTCAGCCACAGCAAAAATATCATTAGTTCCATTTCCAGTCCCCAACCATGGTTTTTATTGGGCAAGAATTTGCTAATAGCGATGAAAGTGTTCGACGATATCCTTAAATACATTCTCGTCACAGGATCATTATAACTAGGTATTGAATTAACAATACTGTTTGTTGAGGAAATTGTGTACATTATTGGTCGCTGCAAGAAAGAATTTTGTTAATACACTGCGCCAATTAAAAAACGGAACAGAAATTTTCTTCGAAAAAATACCCAGATTTGAACACTTGTATCTTGGTGAAATAACACCTTTCAAAAAAAAATTTTGTTTCTAGTTGAAGGAAATTTTGTTTTCTTTTCGATACTGGAAACCGTTTTATTTTATTTTGTTTTTTTATGACGTTTTTGAGTAAAACAAAAGGTGCCTAAAAAAAATAAAAATTTACTGCTGTTTGAAACTGTCAACGAACTTGCTCGATATTTCATTCCAAAAATCTAAATCGGCCATTTTAGGAACATTTCTGTGTGGCCACTCCTTGTCGAGTTATTGAAGTTTTAGAGAAAACGTATCAAAAAGCGTATACACATTAACAAGGACATTTTTTATCTTGTAAACTGAGCACTTTACGATTAAATTTTGAGCCACTTTAAATTTTACGTTATTTTATTAACGTATAGTTATTTGAAGTTATTATCGCATAGTTATTTGAAGAGTCAAGCGAGATGAATCGAAAAGAATAATTACTCGTTCGCGCTACAAAAATTGTAGCTTTAGTTGAAGCCGGTGAAACTTATCGGGAAATTGGGCGAATCTGTGATATTATTGTGTCTGTTGTGAACTGGACTTGGCATCGATATTTAGAAACATCCAGTGTGAGTCGGCGCGAAGGGTATGGTCGACCAAGCCAAACTACATCAAGAGAAGATCAAGCTATTGCACGTTATGCTACAAGAAACAGGACAAGCAGTGCTCAAGCAATAAGAAGTAATGTACCTATACAAAACTAGAAATAAAAACAGTTGATATTAAATCGGTTGAAAGTTTATCGACTAAGATCACGTCGACCTGTCAGAGTTCCGTATCTGACTGATAATCACCGTCGACAAATAAGAAATTATGCGTTGCAGTATGACAACTGGACTCAGAGGGACTGGTGTAAGGTTCTTTTTTCGGATGAATCGCGTTCAATTTGTATGCATCAGACGGCCGATTCAGAGTTTGGCGTTCACTAGGGGAACGATTACACCCTAATTGCGTGATGCCAGTCGTAGCATTTTATGGAGATTCGGTGATGGTTTGGGCGGATATTTCTTGGAATTGCAAGACAGATTTGGTAGTAATACCACATCCAGCTTTAACATCAGCACGGTACATGGAAGAAATTTTAAGGCTTCATATGCTTTCTATGAAAAGGCAAATTGGGCGCGAATTTTTTGTATGCATGATAATCCCCGGCTGCACACAGCTCTAAACACACCCCAATTTCTGCAACAGCGCACCGCATCAATTAAATAAGCCATCCTCCGCGAAGTCCAGATTTAAACCCCATAGAACACGTCTGGGATATGTTACAATGGACAAGGCAACCAACAAATTTGCAGGAACTTCGAGACGCTTTACAAGAAGAATGGCAACAAATCACCATGCAACAAATACGCAATGTTTTAAATATGCCACGGCGTATTCATGAAGTAGTGCCGGCTAGAAGAGGTAATACGCGATATTGAAAATTCCAGTTTGTTCGTAGATTTTAGTTTTATTACGCTTGAATAAAGTTTAAAAGGATTTTGTTTGCAATTAACCTTCTGAAATAAATCATATTTTTCACTGTAAAAACATATTTTCTCCTTGATTTTGGATCAGCAAAATTACGCCTGATATCAAAATGTGGCTCAAAATTATATCGTAGAGTGCTTAGTTTACAAGATAAAAAAATGTCTTTGTTAACGTGAATACGCTTTTTGATACGTTTTTGCTAAAATTTCAATAAATCGACAAGGAGTGGCCGCACAGAAATTTTCCTAGTATCATTTTGCAAGGTTTCTAAATTCTCTATAAAATGGCGAATTTAGATTTTTGAATGAAATATCGTGCAAGTTCGTTGACAGTTTCAAACAGCAGTAAATTTTTATTTTTTTTAGACACCTTTTGTTTTATTCAAAAACGTCATAAAAAAACAAAATAAAATAAAACGGTTTCCGGTATCGAAAAGAAAACAAAATTTCCTTCAACTAGAAACAAAATTTTTTTTTTGGAAGGTGTTATTTCACCAAGATACAAGCGTTCAAATCTGGGTATTTTTTCGAAGAAAATTTCTGTTCCGTTTTTTAATTGGCGCAGTGTATTTATAAATACTAGAGAGCAATACCTAACATACATACCTGTAAGTTTAAATGTATCATATCTGGGAGTTTAGGAGATCCATTATTAAAGGTCGCGTAAAGTTCCATGTTCTTCTCATTAAACACATGTAACCCGAACTTAATAAAAATAATACCATATTTGGATCAAATTCTGCTTCTATCATTTTTTATATATACACTTTTAAATAACTCTCTATGTACAATTTGTCGTTTGTTGTATTTCCAAAAGTCAATTTTATTATGTCAAAATTATTTCAGTATTCGGACAGCAAATGAACTTATTTCAAATATGGAAGAGAAAATTATTTCACTATTGTCAAATTTATCACAAAAAAATTATTTCGCACAGAAATCGGACACGTCTTTAAATACGTTTTGTTTTATAATTGTTTGGGGATGTGACACAACGATTGGTTTTTTCTTTTGTATTTATACAATAAGCGTGTTCCATTGGCATTAGCAAACTACTCACAAGTACTAATGTATATCTGCTCGCAACTACTTATGCTCAAGTGATGGTGTAGTTCTTAGAAGTAGTTACGCATATAATTAACGACAACGGATTTTAGTTTAAAAAATTCTAATAGATGGCTCTCTACCAATTTTGGTTGTGTGAAATGTCATTTTTAACCCTAATCCAACCAAGGTGTGCCTTTTTGGCTCGTTTGATAAATGCATCGTTTTTCAAAATAATGTTAATTTAGTTATAAACTTCTATGTATTTTATTTTGAAATATTTCCATACAATCTACTTGAGATTTATTCATTCACTGCAAAAATTTAGTAAATTATTTGATTAGAATTTGAATTTATTGACATAACAAAAATATGTTGGCTCGATTAGGGTTAAAAACAAATAATTCTTGTTTATGTTTGTGATACGATGCGCAATTGTTAAATCGTAAAAAATATTTGAATTATTTTGTTGTTTAGTGTTTTATTACCCATGTAGCAATTTGAAGTTCGAGAATGGTTCATAAGCCGTAATTTAACTTAAGTTGAAATAATGCAGAAGTTTAAAATTGGTTAATTTTCCGTTAATCTAACGTTTCACTAACCGTCGATCGACAGGCGTTTGCGTAGGTATTTATTAACCTTAGTTGCATTGCCATAGTGGAACAACCGTATATAACCAACTTAGGTGTAACGTACTAGTTTCATAAAGGTTATTGATTAACCGTTAACCGCAGAAGCATATTAGGGTTGGAAATAATTCGTGGTTTTTCTTAAACCCATATTCAACCTTGATTATTCACTTTATGGCGGCACCACTGACGTTCGACACCGAATTCTAAATAGTGGATTTACGATTAAATTGTCAGTTAGTCCGTTGTGCTCGTTGGTACGATTATTCCGAAATCATCGATACCAACATGAGCAGAGATGTTAATAGGGTGCAATGATTCCGAAAACAAAGCGCCAACGTAACCGAAAAATAAAAGAGATTTAAACACATTGACACACACCATTTTGTTTGGTAAGCATCACACGCAGTGCGCTCATAACCAAAAGATCACGAAATAAATTCCATTTTTGTTTAAGTAATCATCGAATCTTTTGAATAAACACGATTCGAATTAAAGTATTAATGTTAGTCAGAAATATATTTGTGTTTGTAATTGAATTTAAATAAATAATCGAAAATACAAAGTGAGGTTAGTGGAATTATTTTTATGCGAGAAAAAACATGTGACTCATCGTTGCCGGGATTAAAGTGGTGGAGTAACGCGCATGCAAATTACACGCCCGTCCAATATCCAGCTGCATCGTTAATAACCCCACAACTTTTCCAGTTAGGGATGTACATCAAATCAACTAATAAGTTGGGATCTACTGGTTATTCAACTGATGCTTTAACAATTAAAGTGAACGTTATTTAACGGTTGCAATCCAACTTTTGCAGAGCTACAGGGTGTTTCAGTTATGAATACCATAATCAGCTGATTCCGGATTCAAAAATAAGTCGAAAATATCTTAACAAGATTTTCCTATCTTCCAGTACGGTAGTTGAAATAATCGTTTCCTAGCTTAATCTGTATAATATTAGTTTTGTAGTTTTTATGGTATGCTTGAAATAAATTTAATTCTAATTCTAATAATTCTCTTTCTAATCTAATTTTACACCACGTCGAGTATTTCAACTACTATTGGAGTATAAAGAACATGTTCTTAAGGTATTATTTACTAATTTTTGGATTAGTAATCAGCTGGTGAACATAAAGTACATATTTATAATTGGCACACAGAGGAATTGTATTTTAAAATGGGTAAATAATAAAACTAAAAATTGAAATCAAAATTTTTGAATAATTTTATCATCAAAAATTATTTATATATATTTCATTAAATAAAATTTAAAATATAAACATAATCACAGAGAAATGTCACACTGAATAATTACAGAAGTTCTCTAATATAAAAATAAAATTATTCACCAATTCAAATAAAAGAGAATACTTAAAATATAAAAAAAACATAAAATAAAAATAATTTTGGCATATAATACACACAATTTATGCCGGATCTGCATTCGGTTTATCTCCTAATATAAAAATGAACCTTATTGAGAGAACGCTCAATTTAACTTACTTATATGTGGGCGGTATATGTGGAATGACTAACTCGAACCGCCGCTATTATAATCTCTAAAATTTCCTTGAAACTATTATATGCATGTTTAGATGCCGTTCCAGCTCAAGAAAACTGTTCCAACAAACTGTCTTCAAATAGCCATTTATTTATAATTTTGGCAGATCCTACCTCATCTGCTCCGCCAAATATCGCAAGTTTTTTTCTGAAATAAACGTACATAGATAAAAGAAATTAACTCAGTATTTTAATACAATAATATATTTACAGGAAAACCCGAATTTATGAAATGACCGAAGTTCCCAGGCAGAAAGTGAAATGCTAAGAGTAAATTGTGGTAAAGGGAAAAATATAATTTTGAAAAATCGTTTATGTTCGGTTTTTAGGCATTTCGCCTTCGTCCTAGGAACTTTGCGAAATTCATGCCTTTAGGAACATCACGAAAATCACTTGAATAAAATAATGAAAATAATATAATATTAGTACATATAACATAATGTCATAATAATAGTAAAACTTCGAAATAATGACCTCAGCCACTATGCCCGTACCTTATCTGACCATTTTCTTTTAGCTTATCTCGAGATTGTACTATGACATAATGGAAGTATGTACCACCAAATTGTATTGATGTTACATATCAGGGGAAAATCAAAGAGAAATATGTTGTTAGTTTTACATTAGAACTTCTCAACAAATAATACAAGAAAATTGAAATTTTGTGGTTGTTAGTATTTCAACTATATACGGCTACCCAGTATTAAACATTTTGTTTATAAGAAACGTCTCAGTATAAATATAGTTATGGTTTTTAATTAATACTATTCTAAAATAATTAAATATAAAAATGCGTTAAAGCAGTAGGGAAATCTTACCAAGTTAAAGTGCTTTACCCATTGAAAAACGAAAAGAAAAATCGGATTTAGTTTTATCGATATAATTCCAAAATTATTGCTTTGTTTTCGATAAAAACTTCTAGTTTTTGACCGAGTGTACCATACAATACTATTTTCAATTAAAAAATTTCAAAAAAAATTTTAATTAGCTGAGAAAATGAAAATTTAATTTTTTTCGTACGAAAAAAATTGTTTAGAACCGAAAAAATTAAATTTTCGTTTTCTCAGCCAATTAAAAATGTTTTTGAATTTTTTAAATTGAAAATGGTAATGTATGGTATACTCGATCAAAAACGAGAAGATTTTAGCGAAAATAAAGCAATAATTTTGAAATTATATCGAAAAATCTGAATCCGATTTTTCTTTTCGTTTTTCAATGGGTAAAGCAAAAACTTTATCGCTTCGTAATTGTTTTTCCAACTCCTCGATTTGATCCATACTACATAGTGGACATTTTTGCCATTCGTTGTCATGTATTCAGGATTAATTTTTTTTGTTAGATTCAATGGTCATTTTCTCCAAAATCAAATCAAGCGTAATTTTGATTTCGGCTAACGTCTTATCCAAGGAGTCCAATCGCGCTCCCACGTCACTGAATTTGCATTGGTGGAGAAAATCATTATTACTAAAAATCATGGTGGCTTCAACAATGTCATTTGCATTAAAAATAGGAACATTCTGTATTGGTCTGTTGTCCTCGATGTGCTCAGCTACCTCGACCTGCTCACATACCATTAATTCTTTAATCGTCTTTTGAAACTAGCAGACGTAATATTTATTTTATTCTAAAATAATTATTTTTATTAATTTGTTGAATCTAAAATTTAAATAAAAAATTGTAGCTTCTAAAATAATCTGAAATATGTACATTTTGTTGTTAATCATTGCCCGACAATTATTAATTGTTTAATTGTTGTTTTTTAAACGTGATATGAACATTTTGTGATACGCTGTTATGTGATTATATTAGAACAAAAATTTGTGCATTGATCATTGTACCGCCAAGTGACTGTGATACGTTTGATTTTATTTCTAACGGTATTATATTAAGCGTTGTTTTTGATCAAACATTTTTTGCATCGAATATTTTACGACCACATAGCTGTGTTATTTTTCTATAAACGTGATACGAACATTCTGTGATACTCTGTTTGTGATTGTATTTGATCATAAATTTGTGCATCGATCATTTTACCACCAATTAGCTGTGATACGTTTTATTGTAACTGTACTCGTATTACATTAAGCGTTGTTATATTACATGTTTTTGTTACAGTGCTGCCTTTCATAGTAATAAATCATAAATCGTAATACTTAATATTAAATAACTGTCAAATTTTATCTGTTTTAATACACATCATATAATAAACTTTCAATTTAAAATTCTCCGGTTACATAATGTCATGCAACAGCTGTACTAAATCCTTTGGATCTACTTTTGTGGATATAGTTCCATGCAGTTTTTGTGGTAAACAATTCCACTTGGAGTGTACCGGTATTGATCGAAACGCCAATAATTCCATAAAAAAATTTATGAATATTTGTTATTTCTGTAATGGCTGTAATGATTGGATTATTAATCACAACATCTCGAAATTGTGGCAAAAGGTTGATCTGGCTGCTGATAGAGCTGCAGAGGCCTTAGTTATAAAGACAATTGAAGCGGATGTGGCCGCTATTAACAAACTGATTACTGAGATTTTGAATAAATCTCACCATATTCCTGATTGCTGTTCTGGTCATCAACCATTAATCGATGCTAGTGATGTTGATGGTCAAGTGTTTAAGTCATCTGCAAACTCAATCAATCATGATCGGGATCAATCGAAGAATAACTAAATCGCCACTGTCGTTTCAAGCTTCTCATCAAGCTCATAATAGTGGGGCTGCACATCATATCAAACCTCATTCTGAGCGACCAATTATTATTGGCACTGGTGATCTGGTCTCATGCAAAGTGAGCTGGTTGTAGTACTTTGATGTGGCTCTATTGAATTTTTATCTGTCAAAGTTTTAATTTGTAATAATTTATTTTATTTTATAGTTTTGTACATACCACCTAGCTCACCTACTGATGTTTATTTGAGTCATGTAGATTGTATATCTGAATTGGTTAATATAATTAATTATAATGATACTTTAGTTGTATTAGGTGATTTTAATTTAAGTAATATTCATTGGTTGGTTGATAGTGAAACTGAGTCTTTGGGGTTACTCCCTTCGGATATTCTATCTGCAAATGATGCAGCGGTGGTGGATGCACTGTTCAGTTTCAATCTCAAACAAGTTAATATATTTTGTAATGATAACAATTCGTTTTTAGATTTAATTTTTGTTAATAATACGGAATATTTGTCAGTTCATGAGTCTTTGACATCTTTCAAGGAAAATGATATTCATCATAATTCCCTCGAGATTATATTTCATGTTGGTAATCGAGATGATAAATGTCGGGTGTTTTCTATTGATGATTCGTTTTATGATTTTAAGGAATGCGTCACACCTGGTCTCTCTGAATATCTCCGTGGCATTTGTTGGGATGATTTTTTTCGAGCCAATGATGTTAATGAAAATGTAAAAATTTTAATGACTTACTATTTGTTGCTTTTGATGAATTCGTACCTTTGAGGAAAAAACGTAACTATAATTACCCACCATGGTTTGATTCTGATTTGATCAACTTACGTAATCGTAAAAATAAAGCTTACTATAGATTCAGATCCAATAATTGTCAACTGAATAAATCCAAATTTGTTGATCTACGTGAACAATTTAAATCTGTATTTCATTCTAAATATTGTCAGTATATAAGTGTGATTGAAATTAATATCAAACAAAACCCTAAAACATTTTGGAAGTTTGTTAACGAAAAACGTAATACAACTGGCTATCCATCGGTAATGATTTTTAATGGAGGTAAACTGAGCACGGTTCCTGAAATCTGCGAGGGTTTTGCTAGTTTCTTTCAATCGGTATATAAAGTTAATTACGGATCCTTTGAAAGCGACCCTATACTGTTAGTAATTGCCAATTTAACATTCCGTACCTATCAATAACTGAAGATGACATTTATGAATATCTTTCAGATTTTAATGATGGATGTGGACCTGATGGGATACCTTCGTCAATACTTAAATGTGTGAGCTCATATATTGTAACTCCATTATGTTATCTTTTTAACCAATCATTAATTTCTGGACAATTTCCTTCAGCTTGGAAAATTTCTCACATTGTTCCAATTTACAAAAAGGGTAACTGTTCTGATATATCAAATTATCGTGGTATTTCAATTCTTTCGTCTATACCAAAACTTTTCGAATTAATTGTGTCGAAACATTTGTTATTCCATACTAAAGAGATAATTTCTTGTTTCCAGCATGGTTTCACCAGTGGAAAATCTACGACTACCAATCTGTTGCAATTTACTAAATTCACTATTGAGTCACTTGAATCTAAAGGCGCCCAAGTTGATTCAATTTACTTTGATTTTGCTAAAGCTTTTGATTCAATCGACCATAAAATTATTATTGAAAAACTTTCGATTATTGGTGTTGATCCAAATTTTCTTAAATGGATTTCTTCTTATCTAGTTGGTAGGAAGCAGTATGTTCTATTGAATGATGTTAAGTCAGATTATATCTATTGTCATTCAGGAGTCACTCAGGGGTCCCATTTAGGCCCAATTATATTTCTTTTATTCGTGAATGATATTCCTAATATTTTTAAATTCTGTAAATGTTTATTAATTGCTGATGATTTGAAGATTTTCATGCATGTTCAATCTGTAAGTGATGCTGAGGTTTTGCAATCTGAAATTAATATATTGTCTAGTTGGTGCTCTAAGAATAAATTGTTCATCAATGTACCGAAGTGTAAGGTGATGTCGTTTTTCAGAACACTCAATCCAAATATTGTCAATTATTATTTTGATGGAGATCTACTTTGTAGAGTAACTTCAACTGTTGATTTAGGAGTTCTGTTTGATCAGAAATTAACTTTTGCGTTACACATAGATAAAATAATATTAAAGGCCAATTCATGGTAATGAAGTTCTTACTATATTTTACTAAATTGCTTTTAGTTCTATTTTAGTAAATTCTTCATTGGAGTATATATATCAATGAACATTTTACTAAAACATACTAAACAATCAAGCTTTGCTACTCAATTAATGACATTTAGGGGTAATGTGTTATTTTATTTAGTTTCATATTTCTATTAAGGTGAATAACATTATTACCAAATATCCGCACTTAATATCGTTTAATTAATGATCTAGTTATCTTACTAACAGGGAACATTTTAAAGAAAGGATAATCGTTGAGCAGTCCTATCGCATAGGACAAAAGTACTAAAAATTAAAGAGTCGAACATAACATACGACGACTTCAACTAAATTTTTACTGTGAATATTTAAAGAGCAATAATAAAGAACTTTTATGTGTCGTTTATTGATACTTTTAGACGTTAACATGTGCTTAAATTTCAAATCAATGTAAGTTTACTTAACTGTGAGTTCACAGCGCTATTCAAATATGGTACGTCAGCGGCAACATGGGACAGGTTCTGTTGGTTCAACGGTAAACCATCTACAATTGAATTTGATAAGACGAATAAATTCAAGGAAATTTGCGTCGATCGGTAAACTATCTACAGCCTTGGCCAAAAATATAAAGCACCCCTATCTATTAGCATTATATATTAATATTATGTCTTTCTAAACAATGGGTGTTAACGAACGAGTCATCCCACCGAATGCGACCCTTAATTATTGAAAATCACCAATTTTTGTTTTGTTTTAGGTTCTTAACAAGAAGTTGTAGCGTCGTAAAATTTTGTTATTTTAGTTTTGTATTTGATCGTGTGCAGTCTTCACATAAAGTGTTTTAAATCAAAAAGAGTTTTCGTAAGTTTTTTGAGAAAAAAAGTGTGTTTGTGATAATTATGCCTAAAGCGTGCCAACTCAGTGAAGGAATAAGGGCACAAATTGTGTTGTTGGATTCCCAGGGTGTAAGCCAAATTAAAATATCCCAAAAATTAAAATGCTCTCGTGGAGCAGTTCAATCTACATTGAAGAGGGTTAAAGAGACCGGGGACTATGCCTATAAACTACGCTCAGGCAGAAATCGTATCACTTCGGTAAGAGACGATCGACAAATTGTGCGAAAATCTCTCAAAAACTGAAGAAAAACATCTGCTGAGATAGCTGCAGAGCATTTAACAGAACAAGAAATTCACATTTCGGCACGGACAGTTAGAAGAAGGCTCCTGCAAGCTGGATTGAAAGGTTCTAAGGCAAGAAAAAACCTTTGCTCTCACTTACCAACATAAAAAGTCGCTTGAGATGGGCTCGAGAACACAAACATTGGAATGACGTGGATTGGGCGAGAGTTGTTTGGTCAGATGAATCTACTTTTGAGGTAAATATAAAAAATAAATATTAAAAAATAATTAGTCAAAAAAAAATAAAAAATTGTGCTATGTATTTTAAAAGAATTAATAGAGAAATTGATGTTAAATTTGATGGAATTCTTATAGATTTTTGGAACTCCTGGCGCAACCATCGTAAGAAGAAGAGTCGGGGAAGCATACAATCCTGATTGATGATAGGAGGGAAGCATACAATCCTGATAGTGCCTACCGTAAATCATGGAGGGGGTAAACTGATGGTGTGGGGTTGTATGGCATCATCAGGGGTGGGAAAACTGTTGTTTTGTGAGGGTCCGATGAACAGTACCAACTATGTTACCGTCCTCGAGGCTGCATAGAATGCCTCAATTCAGCAAATCTTTGGGGAAACGGATAGTTCTTCGATAATTTATCAACAGGATAATGCCCCCTGCCATACTTCCCGCGTTACGATGAGTTGGTTTCGAAAAAAACAAATTCGAGTCATGGACTGGCCCGCCCAGTCACCAGACCTAAATCCCATTGAAAATTTGTGGTCAATTTAAAAAAAAAAAAATCAAGGATCGCAGTATGACTTCAAAGGAAGACTCAAACGTGCGCTGACAGAGGAATGGAAAAATATATCGAGAAATACCTGCGAAAAATTAGTACGGTCGATGAATAAAAGAGTCCTGGCTGTCATCAAAGCCAAAGGAGGACCTACAAAATACTAAAATTAATAAAATATAAAAAGTATTTCCTAAAAATATTGAGTTTTAATTTTTGTCTTCATTCGTTTTGTAGATACTGCAATTTGGGAGGGGTACTTTATAATTTTGGCCAAGGCTGTATGTACAATTGAACTTACAAAAAACGAATAAATTCAAAAGATTTCGACTGGTGACAGACTGATGACTGACTTATGTTGTATCTATACAATTGAATTTATTTTAACGAATAGATAGATCAGTATCGATTTCACCTTCGTGAAAAATAGACGTAAAATCGATGTCCGCATAATTAATTCAAATTAATATAATAAAAAAGTGCAGTGTACGGCCCGAACCGCAACAATGATCGCGAACTATATTAGATGGGACTAAATAGAGAACTTATGGGTAAACAGTGAAACTAAAATGGACAAAGCGCAACACATCCCAAAGAAACAAACAATAATGTACAAGAAATATACACGAATGACAAACTTAACTATACCGTCGTCTAATGCAACACAAAACCGCAAAGAAAAAATTGCTTATTGAACGAGTATCATAAACCGCGAAAAGAAACCTCAACCTATGTTTCGCCTAGAACTAGAGTTGCGGCAAAAGAGAAAGGGTATGCGGTATATACAACCTGGAATATTAACTCTATCGCAAAATTACGGTCGAGGAACCCAAGAGTAGGACCAGACCAATTAACCTCGTTCAATCCGTCAAGTGCTAAGAATACGGCCACAGCAAAGCTTACTGCACCTTGCACGAAGTTTGTATAATATGGTAAACTTCACGATTCGAAGCAGTGCAATAAGGTAGAAAACTGTCCTACGGTAAAACGATAGTAACGCTGGCGAAAATCATACCGCAAATTATAGAGGTTGCCCAGTTTATTTGGATTTGAATCTTAAAAGTAATCCAAAATTGCGATATGAGCAAATAGAGCTCAATACAAATTACAATCAAAGAACTTTGACGCCAAGTACTTCAATTGTTCAACAAACCGAAAATTCAGGCGGATCGCACCTAAGCAAACATTCTGAATGGTGCCGCTGCGAAAGCTAAAGTTAATTTGCTTGAAAAAGAAGTATCAATTTATGCAACGGTAAACAAACTAACCGAAACGATTCAAAGTTTCATGATTGATATATGATGGAGAAACAAATGAGCATGATTATGCAAAATATGAACACACTAATGCAAATTATCGTCAAAAACCAAAACTGACTATGCTAAAAATGGCTATTTGGAATGCGACTAGTCTTTCACAGTACAAAGCTGAGTTGCAAGCCTTTCTTCTCATCGAGCACAATATAGAAATCATGCTAATATCAGAAAAACGATTCACGAACAAAATTTTTTTTTAAATTAACGGATATTCAGTAAACGATGCCCAACACTCGGATGGAAAAGCACACGGTGGGACTGATGCCGTCTTGATCAAAAAAACAATGAAACATTAGGAACCAAGCAAGTATGAAAAAGAGCACATCCAAGCAACTAATATTTGTCTAGAAGAATGGTTTGAAAAATGTATAATATCGCTCGTTTACTGCCCCCCAAAACATGCAACCAAGTGAGCAACAAAATTCCTTGCGGGTAGCGAATACAACGCTAAACATAACAATGGGGGTCAAGATTGTCGACACCAAAAGGCAAATAACTTTACGAAGCTTTAAAGGAGCAGCCTCTGGATTATTGATCTGTTGACTCAACTTACTGGTCACGGACCAAAAGCAAGTTGCTGATTTAATTGACTTCTCTGTAACTAAAGGCATTCCACATATGTATGTATGTGACGGCAGCCGATTGCTACGATCTATCTTCCGATCACTCACCGGTAATAGTAACAGTGAGTACCGATGCCCTAACGTCGAACAGAGAACTTCCGGTCTGTATAAATTTATTAAATGTTTAGGTAATACATTTCAGTAAAATGGAGGTGTGGCCAACACAGGGCTTTCTTTTACGAACAGAGCATTTTGAGAAAATTGTTATGCAAAATTCTGCAAAATTTATTTTTTTGTATTTTTTTGTTATTTTTTTTCTTCTAATTTTTCATAATTTCATAATAGTACAGATAAGAATATCAATTGAAGCAAGTCCGAATGATTTTGCGATTTTTTGAAATGGAACCCAATATAAAATATGTCTGTAATATTTTATTTTGGGCTCAAAATGATTCAAGTAACACCATCTATCCTATTTGTAATGGATCCTAGTTATCCTGTTCCTATCTTTATTTTTATTTGTTATATATTATTTTAAAGTTAAATTAATAAAGCAAAAATTCTAATTGTAATTTTTTACAACAAAAATAGGCTAAATCACCTAAAAAATGTTGAGCTTATTAAACCTTGTCTCTAATAACTGTCTTTCTTTTGTTAAATGTTAGACGGAACCTTAGTAATAATAATTTAATTTGGGTGAGTTCCAAGTTTTGGGTTCCAGAATGAATTGCCAAAAATTTGTTCAGCTTGAAACATCTGATATTCTTATCTGTGATAATAGTTTTTCTGTAAATCTCATACTTTTTGAGATATTGGCAAAATAAATGTTCTGGCTCAGGAGAGTGGCCACTTTCGTTAAGCCGATTTGGACTAAAACTTATTGAGACCTCCCAATTTTTGAAAAAAAACTTAAATATGAAGTTTCAGTTCGATTGGTTAAACCATCATCTAGGCTGTAGAGAGAACACAGACAGACACCACTTCGAAACCCACTTTTCGGACTCAAGGTACTTCAAAACAGATAAATTTCCAAAAATCGCAAGGTCGAAAATTTTCTTGATTACTATACTTTATTTTACTAACGTAAAAGAAAGTAATAATCTAAATAAATTAAATTGGGAACACTAATAATACATAAGTATTAACATTGGGTTATACCTAAATATTTAATAATTTTAGCTTAAGATTTGAATATTTTTTGTTAATTTATTTTTTAGAAAGATTCAAGAATAAAGCTATTGGCTGCATTTAAAAAAAAAAAATACGATTAAATTCAAGAGATTTCGACTGGTGGTGGTGGTTAATATGTTGTATCGACAATTCATTTGTAGGTAGTTTTCCGATCGACTAAGATGAATAAATTCAAAGGTATTTTCGACAGAATCGGTAAATATCGACAATTGAATTTAATAAGATGAATACACTCAAAGTAATTTTTACAGTCGCGGCTAAAATGATAGAACTTTTTATAATTGAGTTCTGTAATATAATCATAAAATAAAATTTAGCCGATTAGTAATGTGATTCTTAGTGGTGTTTATTATAAATTTTAAATGAGACAAATATTCAACAATATTTACACTTATTATCTTTAATAATATCTGGCCTGATGTTACTACACCTAATATGGGTATTTCTTTTACATATTTTGCACGAATTGTGTTCCTCTGCTACATCAACTGGTGTAAAACATATAATACAATTGAAGGGTTCATTAACAGATCTCTCCAAAATAGTTTTTTTCAGATTTATGCGGTATGCAGACATAGCTTTATTATATTCCTCTATTTTGTTCGAATGTACATCATTAATAATAGTATTATTGGATAAATTATCTACTGCGTAGCATACTAAAGGTCCACAATTGAAAGAATCTTGTTGTATTGGTAAGCTATAATTTGCGCGAAACTGAAATGTTGACTTTGCTTCTCCCCAAAATTCTTCCATTTCATTATAAAAATGTGTAGCTTTCTTGCATAGTTGATGATTAAGAACGCCTGGATTGATAGGGTCATACGAGGCAACCGAGTGTTTAAGGATATCGATAATTATTATTATCCAATGGTTCCCATTTATCAAATAAGGAATGTAAATTTTGTCTTTTCCTTTGCAAATTTCAAAGACTAAATTATCTTTTAAAGCAGTTCGAGAGTCCGTATTAAAAATTGAACGTTGTTGGTACATATCAAGAAAAATATCATTTGTATCTAATAATAACACACTGCAGGCAACAAATAACGCGTTTGCAGTTAAATAGTTTCTTCCATTTAACGAACAGTAACAATTATTTGTTAGTGTTGCTACTCTATGATCGTCCAATTTAAATTTTAATATTTCAAAGCAATCACCTTTCTCCGTCATTTTATTAAAATACTCCATACGGGTCATGTCAAAAAATTCTAATTTTTTACGAATAATTAGCTTATTTAGAACTCTTCTTCCGGAATATTTAGATTTATTTCTGATGTTTTTCCTTCCCCACCGTTCCTCTGCGTCCAAGTTACTTGGGCTTTCTTCGTCGGCCATGTGCCGTTTAGGTGTAGATTCTGGAGTTCTAAATATATTGTTACGTCTTTTTTCTGATGGTCTTCTTCGCGCTACCATATGATCTGAAAGTTGGATATTATTTCGAACTAACTCATTAGTTTTGTTCAGTTCTTCTACAAATCGACCAAGTTTTAAATTTGTTTTTTTTATTAAATTGTTTTTAATAAGGTTAAACCAATTTTCAACTGACGCATTTGAAGGTCTATTTTGTTCCCCAAAATATTTTAAAAAAATTGTTGCCCATAGAGGTAAATATGTAAAATACCTCCTTATACAAAATAAAACAAAATCATTGCAAAAGTAAGGATTTTGTTCCAAATCTTTCGCATTTTTTTCTAAATTTTTAATTTTATCTGTGATTTTTAAATACAAGTTAAAAAATATATTGTAGTAAGGAGAGTTCTGTTCATTACCTTCATTTTCCTCTTCATTATCACCTTTCAAATTTTGTTGCTCCATATTAATATTAATCCTTTCTAAAACTGGTTCCGAAATTTGGTATTCCACATACTTTAAAAACTCTTCGTAAGCCTCAATAAATAATTTATTTTTATGGTTTGAGCAACACATATTGCAAAAAATTTCAAAAAGCTTCTCAATTTCTGTAAAACTTTTACAGTCTATAATTAAAAAAAACATTATCATTATAAATTCCCTTAGAATTTTCGAGCAATGTGGGATTTTTGAATTAATCTGCCGTATTATAATTGCTGAAAAGTGAGAGCAACATATAAAAATACCTATTAAATTTTTAATATTACTTTTATGAACTAAAATCGAGTAAGTCGTTTTTAAATAAATGGTCAAAGACATGGAATTCATAACAAGGATTGTACTATTTATAAACACCCAGGACCAATCGGAAACAAAATATTTAGGTAGGTGGATTTTGGGGTTAGCCCTATCAATTTCCCTTTTGAATTTAGATAAAAAAGAAATAATCGTTGAAGTGTCATGTTCGGCACTAATTAATTCACTAATTGGGAAAATTATGTTATTAATGTTAACCACACAAACATAGTAGTAAATTCTAGGGTAGCTATGTTGGTCACAACATTTCATTTTACGAACTAGCCCTCCGGTAGCATCAATATATACTGGAATACCACCTGCTCTGTTTAAAACCCGTAAATTTGGTTGACGCATTAAAATAATAAACAAAGGATTACCAGCAAAATAAACATAATTATGAGAATCGTCTTTTCGGTTTACGCGATAAATTACATCCATCAAATCGCAACCTTTAACTAAATCTTGCAACAACAATCTTTCAGATCGGGCTTTTCGAAATATATTTGGTTGCTTAATGTGCTGCGTATTTCCAACACGAAGAAGATTGAAATCAACTTCCTTATTATTTTCTAAATATGCAACGTATGGAAGTTTATTCTCCATTTTTGATTGCATATGTAATCTCTCTTGACCTCTCAATTGTACGAATTCTTTTATTAGACCATGTGACTCAACATCCTTTCCTTTAGTCCACACTTCCATTAAGTCTCCTCTAATAAGAAATTTATATTTCTGTTTATGAATTGAATATTTGCAGTTTGCATATTGAACTAATTGCAAGAGATGTTTATTAAAGTTCATTGTACCAAATGATAACACACAATTATTTTTTATTCGTGTAAGAGCACATCTAATTGCAGTGCGTAATGCCTCTTTGGTCCATCTTTCACAAATATTAACCTCTATTTTCATTGTTCCACGGGAATACCATTCATTAATTGTTGGACTTATTATAACAATCGGTAGGTTGTTAAATAAGTCGACATCAACAATATCTGCCATACTATCCTTTTGAAGTAACATTGGATTACATTCATTTTCATCAATTACATCAGGTAAGTTTGTATTGGATGTAACAATAAACATTGGTTCTGAAACATCAATATTATCATTAGGTATTTGAATATTTCCAACGGACATTAGTTCAAAATTATGAGAATTATTAAAAAAACTATTGTCACTTTCTTTACTCTTATAAGAGAACTCAGAAGAACTCAAAA
The DNA here is from genome assembly GCA_958295665.1 of Tipula vernalis. Lineage (NCBI taxonomy): Eukaryota > Metazoa > Arthropoda > Insecta > Diptera > Tipulidae > Tipula > Tipula vernalis. The sequence goes on from OY282558.1 coordinate 182,409,807, forward strand.
CATGTGGAACAAGTTCAGGTAACAAAATGTCGTTATTTGAATTCGAATTGTCAGGTACCTCTCCATATTTTCGATTCCTTTTTCTATAAAGATTATAAATTTTCATGCGATTTTTCGATGAATTCTTGACCTTCAAAGAGCGACAAATTATTTTCATAAATGGAGAATTACTTCTACCAAATTTAATATTTTGTTGACCAAACAAATTTAAAAGTGTGGTTCGCAGAGTCTTGCTATTTAATTTGATCCTATTTAGCTTCTGTTTGAAATTCACAGAAAATCGCCCTTCTACGTTGGTTAAATTACGATTTTTTTTTCGTTTTAGGTTGCCCATTATAAAAAAATCCTCAATTCAAAAGGATATAGCTAAAAGTTAATCTGGTCCGTATTCAATAAACAAGGACAAAATAAACAATCCACAAAATTGTGGTTGATAATTCTGATAACGTACCAATCAGTAAACTAGCTAGAATTAGCCAATCAATAAATGTAGAATCAAGAATAAAAGAATGTCCAAAAGAAAGCCGGGTCTGTAGTTTTAAAAAAAACTTTTTATAAAAAACACTATTACAACACAATACGAATACTCAAAAAATAATACGAAATGAACAGCTCAAGGTCTGAAAATGTATTAAAACGAAACAGATTTTTTTTTTCCTTTTATACTCTCGGCAAATTTTTTGTTTTTGTATTACTTGTTTACTTAAAATAATCGTATGTAGAATGTGTAGTTAGTCATAGTGTAGTTAATAGCATATAAAAGTTCTGATTTATTCGGAAAATATAATGTTATTGTTTTAGGATGATAACATCTCGATAAATAATGAAATGCAACGCTAAATGTAGTGAGTTATTCAATTTCCACTGAACATCTTAGATCAAATAACTATAAACTATGCAAATTTACCATCGATCTCGTAATGTATTTTCGTTAGCATATCGGATTAGCAATGTCTGTGCAAATTTTCAGAAAGTTGTCATGGGGTTTACTACCCTTAGTAAGCAATATTACATTTAGTGTGTTATTCAATTTACATTGAACAACTTAAATTAAATAACTGTAAATTATGCGAATTTACCATCGATCTCGTAATGTTTTTTGGTTAGCATATATCAGATTAGCAATGTATGTGCAAATTTTCAGAAAGTTGTCATGGAGTTTACTACCCTTATGCTAACCCGCTATGCTAACGAAAAAACATTACTAGATCGATGGTAAATTCGCATAATTTACAGTTATTTAATTTAAGTTGTTCAATGTAAATTGAATAACACACTAAATGTAATATTGCTTACTAAGGGTAGTAAACCCAATGACAACTTTCTGAAAATTTGCACATATATTGCTAATCTGATATGCTAACCAAAAAACATTACGAGATCGATGGTAAATTCGCATAATTTACAGTTATTTAATTTAAGTTGTTCAATGTAAATTGAATAACACACTAAATGTAATATTGCTTACTAAGGGTAGTAAACCCAATGACAACTTTCTGAAAATTTGCACATACATTGCTAATCTGATATGCTAACCAAAAAACATTACGAGATCGATGGTAAATTCGCATAATTTACAGTTATTTAATTTAAGTTGTTCAATGTAAATTGAATAACACACTAAATGTAATATTGCTTACTAAGGGTAGTAAACCCAATGACAACTTTCTGAAAATTTGCACATATATTGCTAATCTGATATGCTAACCAAAAAACATTACGAGATCGATGGTAAATTCGCATAATTTACAGTTATTTAATTTAAGTTGTTCAATGTAAATTGAATAACACACTAAATGTAATATTGCTTACTAAGGGTAGTAAACCCAATGACAACTTTCTGAAAATTTGCACATATATTGCTAATCTGATATGCTAACCAAAAAACATTACGAGATCGATGGTAAATTCGCATAATTTACAGTTATTTAATTTAAGTTGTTCAATGTAAATTGAATAACACACTAAATGTAATATTGCTTACTAAGGGTAGTAAACCCAATGACAACTTTCTGAAAATTTGCACATACATTGCTAATCTGATATGCTAACCAAAAAACATTACGAGATCGATGGTAAATTCGCATAATTTACAGTTATTTAATTTAAGTTGTTCAATGTAAATTGAATAACACACTAAATGTAATATTGCTTACTAAGGGTAGTAAACCCAATGACAACTTTCTGAAAATTTGCACATATATTGCTAATCTGATATGCTAACCAAAAAACATTACGAGATCGATGGTAAATTCGCATAATTTACAGTTATTTAATTTAAGTTGTTCAATGTAAATTGAATAACACACTAAATGTAATATTGCTTACTAAGGGTAGTAAACCCAATGACAACTTTCTGAAAATTTGCACATATATTGCTAATCTGATATGCTAACCAAAAAACATTACGAGATCGATGGTAAATTCGCATAATTTACAGTTATTTAATTTAAGTTGTTCAATGTAAATTGAATAACACACTAAATGTAATATTGCTTACTAAGGGTAGTAAACCCAATGACAACTTTCTGAAAATTTGCACATACATTGCTAATCTGATATGCTAACCAAAAAACATTACGAGATCGATGGTAAATTCGCATAATTTACAGTTATTTAATTTAAGTTGTTCAATGTAAATTGAATAACACACTAAATGTAATATTGCTTACTAAGGGTAGTAAACCCAATGACAACTTTCTGAAAATTTGCACATATATTGCTAATCTGATATGCTAACCAAAAAACATTACGAGATCGATGGTAAATTCGCATAATTTACAGTTATTTAATTTAAGTTGTTCAATGTAAATTGAATAACACACTAAATGTAATATTGCTTACTAAGGGTAGTAAACCCAATGACAACTTTCTGAAAATTTGCACATATATTGCTAATCTGATATGCTAACCAAAAAACATTACGAGATCGATGGTAAATTCGCATAATTTACAGTTATTTAATTTAAGTTGTTCAATGTAAATTGAATAACACACTAAATGTAATATTGCTTACTAAGGGTAGTAAACCCAATGACAACTTTCTGAAAATTTGCACATACATTGCTAATCTGATATGCTAACCAAAAAACATTACGAGATCGATGGTAAATTCGCATAATTTACAGTTATTTAATTTAAGTTGTTCAATGTAAATTGAATAACACACTAAATGTAATATTGCTTACTAAGGGTAGTAAACCCAATGACAACTTTCTGAAAATTTGCACATATATTGCTAATCTGATATGCTAACCAAAAAACATTACGAGATCGATGGTAAATTCGCATAATTTACAGTTATTTAATTTAAGTTGTTCAATGTAAATTGAATAACACACTAAATGTAATATTGCTTACTAAGGGTAGTAAACCCAATGACAACTTTCTGAAAATTTGCACATACATTGCTAATCTGATATGCTAACCAAAAAACATTACGAGATCGATGGTAAATTCGCATAATTTACAGTTATTTAATTTAAGTTGTTCAATGTAAATTGAATAACACACTAAATGTAATATTGCTTACTAAGGGTAGTAAACCCAATGACAACTTTCTGAAAATTTGCACATATATTGCTAATCTGATATGCTAACCAAAAAACATTACGAGATCGATGGTAAATTCGCATAATTTACAGTTATTTAATTTAAGTTGTTCAATGTAAATTGAATAACACACTAAATGTAATATTGCTTACTAAGGGTAGTAAACCCAATGACAACTTTCTGAAAATTTGCACATATATTGCTAATCTGATATGCTAACCAAAAAACATTACGAGATCGATGGTAAATTCGCATAATTTACAGTTATTTAATTTAAGTTGTTCAATGTAAATTGAATAACACACTAAATGTAATATTGCTTACTAAGGGTAGTAAACCCAATGACAACTTTCTGAAAATTTGCACATACATTGCTAATCTGATATGCTAACCAAAAAACATTACGAGATCGATGGTAAATTCGCATAATTTACAGTTATTTAATTTAAGTTGTTCAATGTAAATTGAATAACACACTAAATGTAATATTGCTTACTAAGGGTAGTAAACCCAATGACAACTTTCTGAAAATTTGCACATATATTGCTAATCTGATATGCTAACCAAAAAACATTACGAGATCGATGGTAAATTCGCATAATTTACAGTTATTTAATTTAAGTTGTTCAATGTAAATTGAATAACACACTAAATGTAATATTGCTTACTAAGGGTAGTAAACCCAATGACAACTTTCTGAAAATTTGCACATACATTGCTAATCTGATATGCTAACCAAAAAACATTACGAGATCGATGGTAAATTCGCATAATTTACAGTTATTTAATTTAAGTTGTTCAATGTAAATTGAATAACACACTAAATGTAATATTGCTTACTAAGGGTAGTAAACCCAATGACAACTTTCTGAAAATTTGCACATATATTGCTAATCTGATATGCTAACCAAAAAACATTACGAGATCGATGGTAAATTCGCATAATTTACAGTTATTTAATTTAAGTTGTTCAATGTAAATTGAATAACACACTAAATGTAATATTGCTTACTAAGGGTAGTAAACCCAATGACAACTTTCTGAAAATTTGCACATATATTGCTAATCTGATATGCTAACCAAAAAATATTACGAGATCGATGGTAAATTCGCATAATTTACAGTTATTTAATTTAAGTTGTTCAATGTAAATTGAATAACACACTAAATGTAATATTGCTTACTAAGGGTAGTAAACCCAATGACAACTTTCTGAAAATTTGCACATACATTGCTAATCTGATATGCTAACCAAAAAACATTACGAGATCAATGGTAAATTCGCATAATTTACAGTTATTTAATTAAAGTTGTTCAATGTAAATTGAATAACACACTAAATGTAATATTGCTTACTAAGGGTAGTAAACCCAATGACAACTTTCTGAAAATTTGCACATACATTGCTAATCTGATATGCTAACCAAAAAACATTACGAGATCAATGGTAAATTCGCATAATTTACAGTTATTTAATTTAAGTTGTTCAATGTAAATTGAATAACACACTAAATGTAATATTGCTTACTAAGGGTAGTAAACCCAATGACAACTTTCTGAAAATTTGCACATACATTGCTAATCTGATATGCTAACCAAAAAACATTACGAGATCGATGGTAAATTCGCATAATTTACAGTTATTTAATTTAAGTTGTTCAATGTAAATTGAATAACACACTAAATGTAATATTGCTTACTAAGGGTAGTAAACCCAATGACAACTTTCTGAAAATTTGCACATATATTGCTAATCTGATATGCTAACCAAAAAACATTACGAGATCGATGGTAAATTCGCATAATTTACAGTTATTTAATTTAAGTTGTTCAATGTAAATTGAATAACACACTAAATGTAATATTGCTTACTAAGGGTAGTAAACCCAATGACAACTTTCTGAAAATTTGCACATACATTGCTAATCTGATATGCTAACCAAAAAACATTACGAGATCGATGGTAAATTCGCATAATTTACAGTTATTTAATTTAAGTTGTTCAATGTAAATTGAATAACACACTAAATGTAATATTGCTTACTAAGGGTAGTAAACCCAATGACAACTTTCTGAAAATTTGCACATATATTGCTAATCTGATATGCTAACCAAAAAACATTACGAGATCGATGGTAAATTCGCATAATTTACAGTTATTTAATTTAAGTTGTTCAATGTAAATTGAATAACACACTAAATGTAATATTGCTTACTAAGGGTAGTAAACCCAATGACAACTTTCTGAAAATTTGCACATACATTGCTAATCTGATATGCTAACCAAAAAACATTACGAGATCGATGGTAAATTCGCATAATTTACAGTTATTTAATTTAAGTTGTTCAATGTAAATTGAATAACACACTAAATGTAATATTGCTTACTAAGGGTAGTAAACCCAATGACAACTTTCTGAAAATTTGCACATATATTGCTAATCTGATATGCTAACCAAAAAACATTACGAGATCGATGGTAAATTCGCATAATTTACAGTTATTTAATTTAAGTTGTTCAATGTAAATTGAATAACACACTAAATGTAATATTGCTTACTAAGGGTAGTAAACCCAATGACAACTTTCTGAAAATTTGCACATATATTGCTAATCTGATATGCTAACCAAAAAACATTACGAGATCGATGGTAAATTCGCATAATTTACAGTTATTTAATTTAAGTTGTTCAATGTAAATTGAATAACACACTAAATGTAATATTGCTTACTAAGGGTAGTAAACCCAATGACAACTTTCTGAAAATTTGCACATACATTGCTAATCTGATATGCTAACCAAAAAACATTACGAGATCGATGGTAAATTCGCATAATTTACAGTTATTTAATTTAAGTTGTTCAATGTAAATTGAATAACACACTAAATGTAATATTGCTTACTAAGGGTAGTAAACCCAATGACAACTTTCTGAAAATTTGCACATATATTGCTAATCTGATATGCTAACCAAAAAACATTACGAGATCGATGGTAAATTCGCATAATTTACAGTTATTTAATTTAAGTTGTTCAATGTAAATTGAATAACACACTAAATGTAATATTGCTTACTAAGGGTAGTAAACCCAATGACAACTTTCTGAAAATTTGCACATATATTGCTAATCTGATATGCTAACCAAAAAACATTACGAGATCGATGGTAAATTCGCATAATTTACAGTTATTTAATTTAAGTTGTTCAATGTAAATTGAATAACACACTAAATGTAATATTGCTTACTAAGGGTAGTAAACCCAATGACAACTTTCTGAAAATTTGCACATACATTGCTAATCTGATATGCTAACCAAAAAACATTACGAGATCGATGGTAAATTCGCATAATTTACAGTTATTTAATTTAAGTTGTTCAATGTAAATTGAATAACACACTAAATGTAATATTGCTTACTAAGGGTAGTAAACCCAATGACAACTTTCTGAAAATTTGCACATATATTGCTAATCTGATATGCTAACCAAAAAACATTACGAGATCGATGGTAAATTCGCATAATTTACAGTTATTTAATTTAAGTTGTTCAATGTAAATTGAATAACACACTAAATGTAATATTGCTTACTAAGGGTAGTAAACCCAATGACAACTTTCTGAAAATTTGCACATACATTGCTAATCTGATATGCTAACCAAAAAACATTACGAGATCAATGGTAAATTCGCATAATTTACAGTTATTTAATTAAAGTTGTTCAATGTAAATTGAATAACACACTAAATGTAATATTGCTTACTAAGGGTAGTAAACCCAATGACAACTTTCTGAAAATTTGCACATACATTGCTAATCTGATATGCTAACCAAAAAACATTACGAGATCAATGGTAAATTCGCATAATTTACAGTTATTTAATTTAAGTTGTTCAATGTAAATTGAATAACACACTAAATGTAATATTGCTTACTAAGGGTAGTAAACCCAATGACAACTTTCTGAAAATTTGCACATACATTGCTAATCTGATATGCTAACCAAAAAACATTACGAGATCGATGGTAAATTCGCATAATTTACAGTTATTTAATTTAAGTTGTTCAATGTAAATTGAATAACACACTAAATGTAATATTGCTTACTAAGGGTAGTAAACCCAATGACAACTTTCTGAAAATTTGCACATATATTGCTAATCTGATATGCTAACCAAAAAACATTACGAGATCGATGGTAAATTCGCATAATTTACAGTTATTTAATTTAAGTTGTTCAATGTAAATTGAATAACACACTAAATGTAATATTGCTTACTAAGGGTAGTAAACCCAATGACAACTTTCTGAAAATTTGCACATACATTGCTAATCTGATATGCTAACCAAAAAACATTACGAGATCGATGGTAAATTCGCATAATTTACAGTTATTTAATTTAAGTTGTTCAATGTAAATTGAATAACACACTAAATGTAATATTGCTTACTAAGGGTAGTAAACCCAATGACAACTTTCTGAAAATTTGCACATACATTGCTAATCTGATATGCTAACCAAAAAACATTACGAGATCGATGGTAAATTCGCATAATTTACAGTTATTTAATTTAAGTTGTTCAATGTAAATTGAATAACACACTAAATGTAATATTGCTTACTAAGGGTAGTAAACCCAATGACAACTTTCTGAAAATTTGCACATATATTGCTAATCTGATATGCTAACCAAAAAACATTACGAGATCGATGGTAAATTCGCATAATTTACAGTTATTTAATTTAAGTTGTTCAATGTAAATTGAATAACACACTAAATGTAATATTGCTTACTAAGGGTAGTAAACCCAATGACAACTTTCTGAAAATTTGCACATATATTGCTAATCTGATATGCTAACCAAAAAACATTACGAGATCGATGGTAAATTCGCATAATTTACAGTTATTTAATTTAAGTTGTTCAATGTAAATTGAATAACACACTAAATGTAATATTGCTTACTAAGGGTAGTAAACCCAATGACAACTTTCTGAAAATTTGCACATACATTGCTAATCTGATATGCTAACCAAAAAACATTACGAGATCGATGGTAAATTCGCATAATTTACAGTTATTTAATTTAAGTTGTTCAATGTAAATTGAATAACACACTAAATGTAATATTGCTTACTAAGGGTAGTAAACCCAATGACAACTTTCTGAAAATTTGCACATATATTGCTAATCTGATATGCTAACCAAAAAACATTACGAGATCGATGGTAAATTCGCATAATTTACAGTTATTTAATTTAAGTTGTTCAATGTAAATTGAATAACACACTAAATGTAATATTGCTTACTAAGGGTAGTAAACCCAATGACAACTTTCTGAAAATTTGCACATATATTGCTAATCTGATATGCTAACCAAAAAACATTACGAGATCGATGGTAAATTCGCATAATTTACAGTTATTTAATTTAAGTTGTTCAATGTAAATTGAATAACACACTAAATGTAATATTGCTTACTAAGGGTAGTAAACCCAATGACAACTTTCTGAAAATTTGCACATACATTGCTAATCTGATATGCTAACCAAAAAACATTACGAGATCGATGGTAAATTCGCATAATTTACAGTTATTTAATTTAAGTTGTTCAATGTAAATTGAATAACACACTAAATGTAATATTGCTTACTAAGGGTAGTAAACCCAATGACAACTTTCTGAAAATTTGCACATATATTGCTAATCTGATATGCTAACCAAAAAACATTACGAGATCGATGGTAAATTCGCATAATTTACAGTTATTTAATTTAAGTTGTTCAATGTAAATTGAATAACACACTAAATGTAATATTGCTTACTAAGGGTAGTAAACCCAATGACAACTTTCTGAAAATTTGCACATACATTGCTAATCTGATATGCTAACCAAAAAACATTACGAGATCGATGGTAAATTCGCATAATTTACAGTTATTTAATTTAAGTTGTTCAATGTAAATTGAATAACACACTAAATGTAATATTGCTTACTAAGGGTAGTAAACCCAATGACAACTTTCTGAAAATTTGCACATATATTGCTAATCTGATATGCTAACCAAAAAACATTACGAGATCGATGGTAAATTCGCATAATTTACAGTTATTTAATTTAAGTTGTTCAATGTAAATTGAATAACACACTAAATGTAATATTGCTTACTAAGGGTAGTAAACCCAATGACAACTTTCTGAAAATTTGCACATATATTGCTAATCTGATATGCTAACCAAAAAATATTACGAGATCGATGGTAAATTCGCATAATTTACAGTTATTTAATTTAAGTTGTTCAATGTAAATTGAATAACACACTAAATGTAATATTGCTTACTAAGGGTAGTAAACCCAATGACAACTTTCTGAAAATTTGCACATACATTGCTAATCTGATATGCTAACCAAAAAACATTACGAGATCAATGGTAAATTCGCATAATTTACAGTTATTTAATTAAAGTTGTTCAATGTAAATTGAATAACACACTAAATGTAATATTGCTTACTAAGGGTAGTAAACCCAATGACAACTTTCTGAAAATTTGCACATACATTGCTAATCTGATATGCTAACCAAAAAACATTACGAGATCAATGGTAAATTCGCATAATTTACAGTTATTTAATTTAAGTTGTTCAATGTAAATTGAATAACACACTAAATGTAATATTGCTTACTAAGGGTAGTAAACCCAATGACAACTTTCTGAAAATTTGCACATACATTGCTAATCTGATATGCTAACCAAAAAACATTACGAGATCGATGGTAAATTCGCATAATTTACAGTTATTTAATTTAAGTTGTTCAATGTAAATTGAATAACACACTAAATGTAATATTGCTTACTAAGGGTAGTAAACCCAATGACAACTTTCTGAAAATTTGCACATATATTGCTAATCTGATATGCTAACCAAAAAACATTACGAGATCGATGGTAAATTCGCATAATTTACAGTTATTTAATTTAAGTTGTTCAATGTAAATTGAATAACACACTAAATGTAATATTGCTTACTAAGGGTAGTAAACCCAATGACAACTTTCTGAAAATTTGCACATACATTGCTAATCTGATATGCTAACCAAAAAACATTACGAGATCGATGGTAAATTCGCATAATTTACAGTTATTTAATTTAAGTTGTTCAATGTAAATTGAATAACACACTAAATGTAATATTGCTTACTAAGGGTAGTAAACCCAATGACAACTTTCTGAAAATTTGCACATATATTGCTAATCTGATATGCTAACCAAAAAACATTACGAGATCGATGGTAAATTCGCATAATTTACAGTTATTTAATTTAAGTTGTTCAATGTAAATTGAATAACACACTAAATGTAATATTGCTTACTAAGGGTAGTAAACCCAATGACAACTTTCTGAAAATTTGCACATACATTGCTAATCTGATATGCTAACCAAAAAACATTACGAGATCGATGGTAAATTCGCATAATTTACAGTTATTTAATTTAAGTTGTTCAATGTAAATTGAATAACACACTAAATGTAATATTGCTTACTAAGGGTAGTAAACCCAATGACAACTTTCTGAAAATTTGCACATATATTGCTAATCTGATATGCTAACCAAAAAACATTACGAGATCGATGGTAAATTCGCATAATTTACAGTTATTTAATTTAAGTTGTTCAATGTAAATTGAATAACACACTAAATGTAATATTGCTTACTAAGGGTAGTAAACCCAATGACAACTTTCTGAAAATTTGCACATATATTGCTAATCTGATATGCTAACCAAAAAACATTACGAGATCGATGGTAAATTCGCATAATTTACAGTTATTTAATTTAAGTTGTTCAATGTAAATTGAATAACACACTAAATGTAATATTGCTTACTAAGGGTAGTAAACCCAATGACAACTTTCTGAAAATTTGCACATACATTGCTAATCTGATATGCTAACCAAAAAACATTACGAGATCGATGGTAAATTCGCATAATTTACAGTTATTTAATTTAAGTTGTTCAATGTAAATTGAATAACACACTAAATGTAATATTGCTTACTAAGGGTAGTAAACCCAATGACAACTTTCTGAAAATTTGCACATATATTGCTAATCTGATATGCTAACCAAAAAACATTACGAGATCGATGGTAAATTCGCATAATTTACAGTTATTTAATTTAAGTTGTTCAATGTAAATTGAATAACACACTAAATGTAATATTGCTTACTAAGGGTAGTAAACCCAATGACAACTTTCTGAAAATTTGCACATATATTGCTAATCTGATATGCTAACCAAAAAACATTACGAGATCGATGGTAAATTCGCATAATTTACAGTTATTTAATTTAAGTTGTTCAATGTAAATTGAATAACACACTAAATGTAATATTGCTTACTAAGGGTAGTAAACCCAATGACAACTTTCTGAAAATTTGCACATATATTGCTAATCTGATATGCTAACCAAAAAACATTACGAGATCGATGGTAAATTCGCATAATTTACAGTTATTTAATTTAAGTTGTTCAATGTAAATTGAATAACACACTAAATGTAATATTGCTTACTAAGGGTAGTAAACCCAATGACAACTTTCTGAAAATTTGCACATATATTGCTAATCTGATATGCTAACCAAAAAACATTACGAGATCGATGGTAAATTCGCATAATTTACAGTTATTTAATTTAAGTTGTTCAATGTAAATTGAATAACACACTAAATGTAATATTGCTTACTAAGGGTAGTAAACCCAATGACAACTTTCTGAAAATTTGCACATACATTGCTAATCTGATATGCTAACCAAAAAACATTACGAGATCGATGGTAAATTCGCATAATTTACAGTTATTTAATTTAAGTTGTTCAATGTAAATTGAATAACACACTAAATGTAATATTGCTTACTAAGGGTAGTAAACCCAATGACAACTTTCTGAAAATTTGCACATACATTGCTAATCTGATATGCTAACCAAAAAACATTACGAGATCGATGGTAAATTCGCATAATTTACAGTTATTTAATTTAAGTTGTTCAATGTAAATTGAATAACACACTAAATGTAATATTGCTTACTAAGGGTAGTAAACCCAATGACAACTTTCTGAAAATTTGCACATACATTGCTAATCTGATATGCTAACCAAAAAACATTACGAGATCGATGGTAAATTCGCATAATTTACAGTTATTTAATTTAAGTTGTTCAATGTAAATTGAATAACACACTAAATGTAATATTGCTTACTAAGGGTAGTAAACCCAATGACAACTTTCTGAAAATTTGCACATATATTGCTAATCTGATATGCTAACCAAAAAACATTACGAGATCGATGGTAAATTCGCATAATTTACAGTTATTTAATTTAAGTTGTTCAATGTAAATTGAATAACACACTAAATGTAATATTGCTTACTAAGGGTAGTAAACCCAATGACAACTTTCTGAAAATTTGCACATATATTGCTAATCTGATATGCTAACCAAAAAACATTACGAGATCGATGGTAAATTCGCATAATTTACAGTTATTTAATTTAAGTTGTTCAATGTAAATTGAATAACACACTAAATGTAATATTGCTTACTAAGGGTAGTAAACCCAATGACAACTTTCTGAAAATTTGCACATACATTGCTAATCTGATATGCTAACCAAAAAACATTACGAGATCGATGGTAAATTCGCATAATTTACAGTTATTTAATTTAAGTTGTTCAATGTAAATTGAATAACACACTAAATGTAATATTGCTTACTAAGGGTAGTAAACCCAATGACAACTTTCTGAAAATTTGCACATATATTGCTAATCTGATATGCTAACCAAAAAACATTACGAGATCGATGGTAAATTCGCATAATTTACAGTTATTTAATTTAAGTTGTTCAATGTAAATTGAATAACACACTAAATGTAATATTGCTTACTAAGGGTAGTAAACCCAATGACAACTTTCTGAAAATTTGCACATACATTGCTAATCTGATATGCTAACCAAAAAACATTACGAGATCGATGGTAAATTCGCATAATTTACAGTTATTTAATTTAAGTTGTTCAATGTAAATTGAATAACACACTAAATGTAATATTGCTTACTAAGGGTAGTAAACCCAATGACAACTTTCTGAAAATTTGCACATATATTGCTAATCTGATATGCTAACCAAAAAACATTACGAGATCGATGGTAAATTCGCATAATTTACAGTTATTTAATTTAAGTTGTTCAATGTAAATTGAATAACACACTAAATGTAATATTGCTTACTAAGGGTAGTAAACCCAATGACAACTTTCTGAAAATTTGCACATATATTGCTAATCTGATATGCTAACCAAAAAATATTACGAGATCGATGGTAAATTCGCATAATTTACAGTTATTTAATTTAAGTTGTTCAATGTAAATTGAATAACACACTAAATGTAATATTGCTTACTAAGGGTAGTAAACCCAATGACAACTTTCTGAAAATTTGCACATACATTGCTAATCTGATATGCTAACCAAAAAACATTACGAGATCAATGGTAAATTCGCATAATTTACAGTTATTTAATTAAAGTTGTTCAATGTAAATTGAATAACACACTAAATGTAATATTGCTTACTAAGGGTAGTAAACCCAATGACAACTTTCTGAAAATTTGCACATACATTGCTAATCTGATATGCTAACCAAAAAACATTACGAGATCAATGGTAAATTCGCATAATTTACAGTTATTTAATTTAAGTTGTTCAATGTAAATTGAATAACACACTAAATGTAATATTGCTTACTAAGGGTAGTAAACCCAATGACAACTTTCTGAAAATTTGCACATACATTGCTAATCTGATATGCTAACCAAAAAACATTACGAGATCGATGGTAAATTCGCATAATTTACAGTTATTTAATTTAAGTTGTTCAATGTAAATTGAATAACACACTAAATGTAATATTGCTTACTAAGGGTAGTAAACCCAATGACAACTTTCTGAAAATTTGCACATACATTGCTAATCTGATATGCTAACCAAAAAACATTACGAGATCGATGGTAAATTCGCATAATTTACAGTTATTTAATTTAAGTTGTTCAATGTAAATTGAATAACACACTAAATGTAATATTGCTTACTAAGGGTAGTAAACCCAATGACAACTTTCTGAAAATTTGCACATATATTGCTAATCTGATATGCTAACCAAAAAACATTACGAGATCGATGGTAAATTCGCATAATTTACAGTTATTTAATTTAAGTTGTTCAATGTAAATTGAATAACACACTAAATGTAATATTGCTTACTAAGGGTAGTAAACCCAATGACAACTTTCTGAAAATTTGCACATATATTGCTAATCTGATATGCTAACCAAAAAACATTACGAGATCGATGGTAAATTCGCATAATTTACAGTTATTTAATTTAAGTTGTTCAATGTAAATTGAATAACACACTAAATGTAATATTGCTTACTAAGGGTAGTAAACCCAATGACAACTTTCTGAAAATTTGCACATACATTGCTAATCTGATATGCTAACCAAAAAACATTACGAGATCGATGGTAAATTCGCATAATTTACAGTTATTTAATTTAAGTTGTTCAATGTAAATTGAATAACACACTAAATGTAATATTGCTTACTAAGGGTAGTAAACCCAATGACAACTTTCTGAAAATTTGCACATATATTGCTAATCTGATATGCTAACCAAAAAACATTACGAGATCGATGGTAAATTCGCATAATTTACAGTTATTTAATTTAAGTTGTTCAATGTAAATTGAATAACACACTAAATGTAATATTGCTTACTAAGGGTAGTAAACCCAATGACAACTTTCTGAAAATTTGCACATATATTGCTAATCTGATATGCTAACCAAAAAACATTACGAGATCGATGGTAAATTCGCATAATTTACAGTTATTTAATTTAAGTTGTTCAATGTAAATTGAATAACACACTAAATGTAATATTGCTTACTAAGGGTAGTAAACCCAATGACAACTTTCTGAAAATTTGCACATACATTGCTAATCTGATATGCTAACCAAAAAACATTACGAGATCGATGGTAAATTCGCATAATTTACAGTTATTTAATTTAAGTTGTTCAATGTAAATTGAATAACACACTAAATGTAATATTGCTTACTAAGGGTAGTAAACCCAATGACAACTTTCTGAAAATTTGCACATATATTGCTAATCTGATATGCTAACCAAAAAACATTACGAGATCGATGGTAAATTCGCATAATTTACAGTTATTTAATTTAAGTTGTTCAATGTAAATTGAATAACACACTAAATGTAATATTGCTTACTAAGGGTAGTAAACCCAATGACAACTTTCTGAAAATTTGCACATACATTGCTAATCTGATATGCTAACCAAAAAACATTACGAGATCGATGGTAAATTCGCATAATTTACAGTTATTTAATTTAAGTTGTTCAATGTAAATTGAATAACACACTAAATGTAATATTGCTTACTAAGGGTAGTAAACCCAATGACAACTTTCTGAAAATTTGCACATATATTGCTAATCTGATATGCTAACCAAAAAACATTACGAGATCGATGGTAAATTCGCATAATTTACAGTTATTTAATTTAAGTTGTTCAATGTAAATTGAATAACACACTAAATGTAATATTGCTTACTAAGGGTAGTAAACCCAATGACAACTTTCTGAAAATTTGCACATACATTGCTAATCTGATATGCTAACCAAAAAACATTACGAGATCGATGGTAAATTCGCATAATTTACAGTTATTTAATTTAAGTTGTTCAATGTAAATTGAATAACACACTAAATGTAATATTGCTTACTAAGGGTAGTAAACCCAATGACAACTTTCTGAAAATTTGCACATATATTGCTAATCTGATATGCTAACCAAAAAACATTACGAGATCGATGGTAAATTCGCATAATTTACAGTTATTTAATTTAAGTTGTTCAATGTAAATTGAATAACACACTAAATGTAATATTGCTTACTAAGGGTAGTAAACCCAATGACAACTTTCTGAAAATTTGCACATATATTGCTAATCTGATATGCTAACCAAAAAATATTACGAGATCGATGGTAAATTCGCATAATTTACAGTTATTTAATTTAAGTTGTTCAATGTAAATTGAATAACACACTAAATGTAATATTGCTTACTAAGGGTAGTAAACCCAATGACAACTTTCTGAAAATTTGCACATACATTGCTAATCTGATATGCTAACCAAAAAACATTACGAGATCAATGGTAAATTCGCATAATTTACAGTTATTTAATTAAAGTTGTTCAATGTAAATTGAATAACACACTAAATGTAATATTGCTTACTAAGGGTAGTAAACCCAATGACAACTTTCTGAAAATTTGCACATACATTGCTAATCTGATATGCTAACCAAAAAACATTACGAGATCAATGGTAAATTCGCATAATTTACAGTTATTTAATTTAAGTTGTTCAATGTAAATTGAATAACACACTAAATGTAATATTGCTTACTAAGGGTAGTAAACCCAATGACAACTTTCTGAAAATTTGCACATACATTGCTAATCTGATATGCTAACCAAAAAACATTACGAGATCGATGGTAAATTCGCATAATTTACAGTTATTTAATTTAAGTTGTTCAATGTAAATTGAATAACACACTAAATGTAATATTGCTTACTAAGGGTAGTAAACCCAATGACAACTTTCTGAAAATTTGCACATATATTGCTAATCTGATATGCTAACCAAAAAACATTACGAGATCGATGGTAAATTCGCATAATTTACAGTTATTTAATTTAAGTTGTTCAATGTAAATTGAATAACACACTAAATGTAATATTGCTTACTAAGGGTAGTAAACCCAATGACAACTTTCTGAAAATTTGCACATACATTGCTAATCTGATATGCTAACCAAAAAACATTACGAGATCAATGGTAAATTCGCATAATTTACAGTTATTTAATTAAAGTTGTTCAATGTAAATTGAATAACACACTAAATGTAATATTGCTTACTAAGGGTAGTAAACCCAATGACAACTTTCTGAAAATTTGCACATACATTGCTAATCTGATATGCTAACCAAAAAACATTACGAGATCAATGGTAAATTCGCATAATTTACAGTTATTTAATTTAAGTTGTTCAATGTAAATTGAATAACACACTAAATGTAATATTGCTTACTAAGGGTAGTAAACCCAATGACAACTTTCTGAAAATTTGCACATACATTGCTAATCTGATATGCTAACCAAAAAACATTACGAGATCGATGGTAAATTCGCATAATTTACAGTTATTTAATTTAAGTTGTTCAATGTAAATTGAATAACACACTAAATGTAATATTGCTTACTAAGGGTAGTAAACCCAATGACAACTTTCTGAAAATTTGCACATATATTGCTAATCTGATATGCTAACCAAAAAACATTACGAGATCGATGGTAAATTCGCATAATTTACAGTTATTTAATTTAAGTTGTTCAATGTAAATTGAATAACACACTAAATGTAATATTGCTTACTAAGGGTAGTAAACCCAATGACAACTTTCTGAAAATTTGCACATACATTGCTAATCTGATATGCTAACCAAAAAACATTACGAGATCGATGGTAAATTCGCATAATTTACAGTTATTTAATTTAAGTTGTTCAATGTAAATTGAATAACACACTAAATGTAATATTGCTTACTAAGGGTAGTAAACCCAATGACAACTTTCTGAAAATTTGCACATACATTGCTAATCTGATATGCTAACCAAAAAACATTACGAGATCAATGGTAAATTCGCATAATTTACAGTTATTTAATTTAAGTTGTTCAATGTAAATTGAATAACACACTAAATGTAATATTGCTTACTAAGGGTAGTAAACCCAATGACAACTTTCTGAAAATTTGCACATACATTGCTAATCTGATATGCTAACCAAAAAACATTACGAGATCGATGGTAAATTCGCATAATTTACAGTTATTTAATTTAAGTTGTTCAATGTAAATTGAATAACACACTAAATGTAATATTGCTTACTAAGGGTAGTAAACCCAATGACAACTTTCTGAAAATTTGCACATACATTGCTAATCTGATATGCTAACCAAAAAACATTACGAGATCAATGGTAAATTCGCATAATTTACAGTTATTTAATTTAAGTTGTTCAATGTAAATTGAATAACACACTAAATGTAATATTGCTTACTAAGGGTAGTAAACCCAATGACAACTTTCTGAAAATTTGCACATACATTGCTAATCTGATATGCTAACCAAAAAACATTACGAGATCGATGGTAAATTCGCATAATTTACAGTTATTTAATTTAAGTTGTTCAATGTAAATTGAATAACACACTAAATGTAATATTGCTTACTAAGGGTAGTAAACCCAATGACAACTTTCTGAAAATTTGCACATACATTGCTAATCTGATATGCTAACCAAAAAACATTACGAGATCAATGGTAAATTCGCATAATTTACAGTTATTTAATTAAAGTTGTTCAATGTAAATTGAATAACACACTAAATGTAATATTGCTTACTAAGGGTAGTAAACCCAATGACAACTTTCTGAAAATTTGCACATATATTGCTAATCTGATATGCTAACCAAAAAACATTACGAGATCGATGGTAAATTCGCATAATTTACAGTTATTTAATTTAAGTTGTTCAATGTAAATTGAATAACACACTAAATGTAATATTGCTTACTAAGGGTAGTAAACCCAATGACAACTTTCTGAAAATTTGCACATACATTGCTAATCTGATATGCTAACCAAAAAACATTACGAGATCGATGGTAAATTCGCATAATTTACAGTTATTTAATTTAAGTTGTTCAATGTAAATTGAATAACACACTAAATGTAATATTGCTTACTAAGGGTAGTAAACCCAATGACAACTTTCTGAAAATTTGCACATACATTGCTAATCTGATATGCTAACCAAAAAACATTACGAGATCAATGGTAAATTCGCATAATTTACAGTTATTTAATTAAAGTTGTTCAATGTAAATTGAATAACACACTAAATGTAATATTGCTTACTAAGGGTAGTAAACCCAATGACAACTTTCTGAAAATTTGCACATATATTGCTAATCTGATATGCTAACCAAAAAACATTACGAGATCGATGGTAAATTCGCATAATTTACAGTTATTTAATTTAAGTTGTTCAATGTAAATTGAATAACACACTAAATGTAATATTGCTTACTAAGGGTAGTAAACCCAATGACAACTTTCTGAAAATTTGCACATACATTGCTAATCTGATATGCTAACCAAAAAACATTACGAGATCGATGGTAAATTCGCATAATTTACAGTTATTTAATTTAAGTTGTTCAATGTAAATTGAATAACACACTAAATGTAATATTGCTTACTAAGGGTAGTAAACCCAATGACAACTTTCTGAAAATTTGCACATACATTGCTAATCTGATATGCTAACCAAAAAACATTACGAGATCAATGGTAAATTCGCATAATTTACAGTTATTTTTATGATAATCAACAAAAATTAGTTATTTTCTGTTGACGTATCCCAGGGTAAAATCCAATAGAATTTTTTTTAAATTTTCACAAATAATGTTGAACTCATTGACAAACGGTAAATCATAATAATATTAATGCATAACATGACCCTACCAGTATATTATGATTTCTAGTTTTAATATTAAAGTTTCCAAAGTTTGATAGATTTTGCTCAGTTTTCGCAGAGATATAACTGAAATTAAACTTCTAATTTTATAATTGGCTTGTAGTTTAATAAATCAATATATATTTCAGTTTATACTAAATAGTCCTTCTAGTTTAGTAGAAGTTTAAATTTGCAAAATTAAGTGTGATAATTCTATTTCTTAATGAAATACCCCTGAAGGTATGCATTTGAGTAGCTACTGCCGCCATTTTTATTTAGTAAAAATTAGTAAAATCTTCATTCGCGTGCCAATTCTATGTTAGGTTTTATTTTTAGAATGACAAAGGATTTTATGGATGCATTTTCGTGTGTTAGTCTATATACTTCTTTAGTAAGATCTCACCTTGAATATGCTGTAGTGGTTTGGTATCCTCATCAGGATGTGCATATTGCAAGATTGGAATCTATTCAGAAACGTTTTACTATCAATATGGCCAGGAAGCTTGGTCATTTATCTGATCGTCAACTACCTATGTGGGAACAGGTGCGAAGTCTCCCATCGTATGTGATTCGGTGTGAGTGCCTTCATATTGATACGTTGTTTAAACGCCGAAAAATTGCATCTGCTTTGTTTGTTAGTGATTCTCTTAGTGGCCGCATTAAGTGTCCTGAACTCATTTCTGCTTGGAGAATTTATGTACCTACCAGAAACTTGCGTCCAAGGGAATTTTTGTTTGTTGACTTTCATAGAACGAATTATGGTTCCAATGAACCAACCAAGTCAATGGCTAGAATTTTTAATGAATTTTACCATTTATTTAATTTCGAGAGATCCAGAGTGTTTTTTCGGAAGGCAATTAGTATTGCAATTTTTAATCTCATTTTACGTTTTTAAAGTTTTCGTTTTTTCAGGTAATGTTCCGTATTGTTAGTATTCTTTTTATTTCTTTTTAATCTATAATATTTCTTTTTTTTACTATTCATTAAGTTTTTAACTGTAGAATAGATATAAATAAATAAATAAATAAATAAATACCTCTGTATCATTGCGTATATCCTGCATCAATGAGTTAAAGTCCAGAACATCCGATTGGGGCTTTGTTAATGAATGGACCAATTCCTCCGAACTAGACGACATTATTTCAGCTCTCGCTGTAAGCTGGAGTGCCAATTGAAAATTTTCTGTTTAAAAATAAAACATATTAGTTGTATTTTTATACATAAGTTTACATTAGGTCTGATTCAATGGTAGTATTCCATCTCTAAGTTATTTTATTCTGCTATTGTTTCTGTATTAACTATATAAGTACATTTTAAAATTTCTAGAAAAACTTATGAATAATGAATGTATCGAGTTCAGAGTAGGATATGTATAATAAATAATATACCAATAAAAGATTATCATTAAATAGTATTCATAATAAAATATTTACAAATTCAAACAAACTTTTACAAAATAAATTAATCTACTATTTGAAAAAAATAAATTGAATTCAAGTTTGTGAAGGGTCTAAAAAGTCTATCTGATCTAGAAATCAAAGAATTTTAAATACATTTTTGGGGTAGTCGACTTACCAATTCCTTTCTAATTCCGAGCTTTCGTCCTTTTACAATATTTGCACTCTTTATTGGCCATCGCAAAATGTCCCCTTCTATCCACGACTCTGGAAACGCCGAGCAATAAGGTTCTCCGTCTTCAATGGCTTCTATGACACAATATACTATTGTTTTTTTTTTTACTTTATATACGAATATTGTACTTCAGACTAATGTTACGATGTTGAGATTAGTATACCTATGCACAATTTATGTTTTTTTGTTCCCACAATAACCCTCCTATACGTATTTTTAACTTTTATTTTATTTTGTTATGTAGGTATCTAATTTTGTTTTAAATTTTATCTTTAAATATTAATTTTCAGTTTAGTAGTGTCTCTCCTTTACTGCTTGTCTGTTGTATACTTTAAGGTGGATTTATATTATCAGTTCCTTTCTGTTCCTACTCGTATCGTGTCAGACATCATCAATTTATACTATCCGTGGTCACTCATGGAATGGATATGTTTTTAATATTGAAGACACATTATTTGTTGATATATTTTCAGCAATTTGATTTGAAATTTGTTGTAGTGGTTTATTTCCTGTACGTAATAGCTTATTTATAGATCCTAATAAACTTTCAAACGGAAATGTACTGAAATTATCCAAAACTCCGTCCCTGCGGACATCATCTATTAAATGAATTAGGCTGTGTACATATAGCTTACATTGTTAAATCCATAAATATCGCCAAACATTTCCACAAATGATTTTAGTAGGCAGGAAGCAACTTCGATGTATTTGGCATGTCTCTGGCTAATAAAAATGGTGATTGCACAGTGTAGGATTAAAAATGATTATATACATCAGTAGAAACATATCCTTTTAAAGCTATTGGGCCTGAATACAACAAAAATGTACGAAATTCAGTACCCTTCCAGAAACTAATTACGTCTAATGCTCGAATTGCCCTGCAAAACTCACTTGGTTGTGTAGCACAAGCTCTTCGTAATACAACCGATATGCCTCTAAAATCTTTACTTGAAAGTTTTGTTGTCATATTAGCATTTCCTTTTATCCACATTAGCAGCAACTTTTTAACTATTCCGAGACATATGAGGAGGTAGTCCAACGGAAATGAAGCAACCATATCTATAGGTAGCTCTTCTAACGGTGAGTCATTTATATGATGTTCCTCTTGAATTCTATTTCGAAAACTCTTATCGGTTCGTAATCTGCAGTCAAATTGGCTAAAGTTCATTTTGTGTGTTCGATTACAATAGTCACCCTCCACAGTGAATCTGCCACAAGCAGAATATGTGACCTTTAGTACCCTTAACAAATGCTCTGGCAGGAGCATCACAAATAAAGCTATTAATTCCAATACTAATTTTTTTTGAATTTATTATAAAACCATTACTAAGCAGCTCCTTAACTTCACTCAAGAAATCTTTTAAATATTCCTTAGCACAATTTGGTTTTGAATGTCCATAATAAATTCCAACAGCATATGGTTTTATATTAAAATGTTTAATGGAACACGCAGGATCGGCCAAAATTGCCCCTTGGAACTGTTGCTAATCGGAAGACCATCGACATTAAAATTTAATTCAATTTTCGAAGGGGTAACAACAACACTATTTAACACTTTTATGAGCGTATCTTTTAATCCAAAATGAGAGTATTCACCAAGTGAAAGAATTCTGCAGAGGATTTTTTTAGGTGTCTTTAACAATGTTCGTGCATCTTTCGGTATTCCAGGCATATCGTGCTTAAGTAAAATAGACAAAAGATCATTTAACACGGTACGCGGCACTTTGTGATTTATTGCCCATGACTTCAAATCATTTTTTAAAGAAATTAATTGTTCTTCTTCGCCATCCGATATATATGTATATATTCATTGTCGGATTCTTCGTTTTCAGCACTTTTATTTAGGTTTACACTATTAACTTCGTATAACACTGGATCACATTGGTCAGTAATATTAATATTTTCCACTAATTGTGCATCTTCATTTCGATTTGTCGTTTTATTTTTTGACAAATAAGCACGCACACGTCTTTTAAATGTATCCCGACTAACAAATTTTTATTTACACGATTATACCGCATTTTAATAAATTAAATTTAACACTTACACTAAATTAATTTCACAATGAGAAATTTACAAGTATTATGATTAAAAACGAGGACAAAGGTAAGCGTTACTGCTTAAAGAAGAGTTAAAATGGCGGTAGTATCGAACTAGTTAGTTAAACATAAATTATTTTCCAACTAAAATTGAGCTTTGGTTGAACTTAGGTTTAATAAAGGTTGAAATCAAACATTGTTAACTCAGAATTAACACGAACGTCTCTGGTTTGAACGAAGCAAGTTCAAGAAAAATTTATTTCAAACCAACAGGATCCGACGCTTGTATTCAAAATCCAACTACAGTTGAAATTAGGTCCAACTGAGGTTGAAATCAAACTTAAAAGTAAATTATTAACTTCAAACTAATTTTGGTTGAAATTGATTAAAAAAAGGTTTACTTCAAACCAATAGAAATCCTTGCATGCATCCAGATTTCAACTTTCGTTACTAAACAAGTAAATGAAGGTTGAAAACAAACCCAAAAGTAAATCCTAACACAAAATTAACTCTAATGCAACTTCCGAAGGTATAGGGTTTACTAGAGGTTAATTTCTACCTAAATAAAGAAAATACTAAAGGAAAACATTAACCTAAGTTTAACTTACTAAGTTCAAAACTGGTTTGCATTAAACGAATAAGTAAAACATGGAGGTTTTTCCACTAGAATTTTAAGGTTTGAGAATCTTGGTTTGATAAAAACCCAAATATAATTTAAAGGTTGATAATGTGGTAGGTTATGTTGTAATAATATGAACTTACCTTTAATTGAATATGTATAATGTAAACGTATCTGTAATATGAAGTAAAAGAGTACATGTAAAAATGATGTAGAGGGCGACACAAGCTAGATGATACAGTTAGGATTTAGAAGTGTCAGAGTGTGTTGTAGCCGACTTTGTAAAGAATTATAAGAAATAAAAAGTAAATTAAATAAAAGTAATTGTGTCTTAATAAAATAAATAAAGATAGAGACATATAAAACATGGCGCAGTTGGTGCCCCTAAATAAACCAGACCCGATTATTTGCAAGGGAAATGGTAGATTGAATTGGATTAATTTCAAAAGGCAAATTACAAATTATATGAAAGCCGCGTGTATAGACGAAAAAAATCAAGAGGTAAAGGCTGCAATACTGATTAACCTCGTTGGTGAAGATACTATAGAAATATTAGAATCTTTAAATTTAAAACAAACAGATAAAGAAAATTATGAAGAATTAGTATATAAATTAGACGAATTTTTTATGCCAAAATGCAACGTAATTTACGAAAGGTATAAATTCTATAATAGAAACCAACAAGATGGCGAAAATTTTGATCAATTTTATACAGAAGTAAGACAATTAAGCAAAAATTGTGATTTTAATAAGCAAGAGGAAAGCCTAATACGTGACAGGCTAATTTTTGGATTACGAGATTTGGGGCTACAGGAAAAATTAATAAAAATGGGAGATCCATCATTGGAGAAAGCAGTTGAGGAATGTAAAATCAGTGAAACGACGAGAGTCCAAGCAAGGGAAATTCAAAAAGAAAAAGAAATTAATTATGTAAATTCTCGTAATTGGAAAATAAATAAAAAAGTAACATCAAAGAATAGCAATAGCAATCAACAATATAGGACGTTTGGAGTAAATAATTACCAAAATAAAGTGAATAATGGAAACGTAAAAAAAGGCGACGGCGAAATGTAATGGAGTGCATCAATGAAGGAAATGTCCAGCATACGGGGCCACGTGCAACAAATGCAATAAAAGAAATCACTATGCAAAATGTTGTAAATCAAAGCAGGTACAAGAAGTAGAGGTAAGCGACTTTGTGATAGACACAATTGAAAATTATATTGATAAGCATGATAGTTGTAATAATTTTGCGAGAAATTTTGAAAATTATTTTGATAAAAATATTATAAATGATAAAAGTGGTAAAGTAAATTGTAATGGAATAGATAATGAAAGTATTAATAAGTCAAGTGTAATATATAATGTAAATGCTCAAGGTTCGTTTCCTAACCTACAATGGACAGAGAAAATTAAAGTTGATAATACAATTATTGATTTCAAATTAGATTCGGGGGCGGACATTAATTTGATCACAGAAAATGAACTGAACAGAATAAATAGTGAGATTATTTTAGAACGTACAAATGTAGGGCTCAGAGCATATGGTGGTATAAAAATTCCAGTATTAGGTAGTATATATTTAAATTTAAAGTGGAAAAATATGATGTATAAGGAACCATTCATAGTAGTAGATTTGAAGGCTACACCCCTTCTAGGACGTGAGAGTGTCAAAAGTTAGGTTTAATTAAAAGTATTTTAGAAATTACCAAAAGTAATAAAGAAGGCTTTATAAATAACAATATAGAAATATTTAAAGGTTTGGGTAAATTTCCATTGAAATTAGATTTAAAAATAAAAGAAAATGTGCAACCGGTTATAAGGCCACCTAGGAGATTACCTTTAACTATAAAACTGAAAGTAGAAAAAACACTACAGGAATTGGTAAAATGAAATATTATTGAACCATTATATGAAACGGCAGAATGGATAAGCAACTTAACAGTAGTGGAAAAACCAAACGACACAATAAGGCTATGTTTAGATCCAAAATTTTTAAATGAAGCGCTGATGAAGGAACATTATTCAATTCCGACATTAAATGACCTTAAGAGTGTATTATCAGGGGTCGAATATTTCACAGTGCTAGACCTCAAAGATGGGTTTTATTAAATTGAGTTGACTGAAGAAGCGTCAAAACTTTGTTCTTTCAGTACTCCTTTCGGTAATTTTAAATTTAATAGATTGCCATTCGGGCTATATGTAGCACCAGAATCGTTTCAAAAATTAAATCAGAAAAAATTTGGTGATATATCGGGAACATTTATTTATATTGACGATATATTAATTACAGGGAAAACAGAGGCCGAACATGATACCAATTTAATAAAAGTAGTGAATAGAGCAAAACAATTAAATATCAAATTCAATCCTGAAAAGGTTCAGTATAAAGTAAAAACAGTGGCATATTTAGGGCACATTTTTGGTAAAGATGGTATGAAACCAGATCCTAATAGAATAAAGGCTATAAAGAATATGGAGAATCCGAGAGATAAAAAAGAACTTCAGAGGTTCTTGGGAATGGTGAACTATCTGCGGAGTTTTCTTCCAAATTTGGCCAAAGACACAGAACTTCTTCGGGCACTTTTAAAGAACAACACTGAGTTCTTTTGGACGGATAAACATACAGAAGTGGTAGAGCTTTTAAAAAATAAAGTAAAAAGTGCACCGGTATTACAAATATTTAATGCGAATGAACATATAATAATACAGACAGACGCATCCAAAAGTGGATTAGGTTGTGTACTTTTGCAGGATAAAAAAACAGTAAGATATGCGTCAAGAAGTCTAACAAATACCGAAATTAATTACGCGCAAGTTGAAAAAGAATTGTTGGCCATACTGTACGCGTGTAGAAAATTCCATGATTACATTTATGGTAAACTAGTTGAAATTAATACAGATCATAAACACTTGGTTAGTATATTAAAGAATGAAATATGCAAGGTAAATTCATCGTGACTACAAAGAATGAAAATTAAATTGTTGAAATATAATTTAAAAGTAGTGTATGTCCCTGGGAAAGATCTTCATATCGCGGATCATCTATCGAGATCTTATATGAAAGATGAACCAGCATCGGAATTTACAGGATTTAACGAAGTGGTTCATTCTATTAACGTTACTGACGAACGACAACATGAATTCAAGGAACACACAGGGAAAGACTTACAGCTACAGAATATAATGCGTATTTATAAAAATGGGTGGCCAAATAACAAAAAGAAAATACCAGAGAATATCAGAATTTTTTATAAATTTAAAAATGACATTTATTGCGAGAATGGATTGGTATTTATAGGAAATAGATTAGTAGTTCCTAAAGTATTGCAGATAAAAATGTTGGATTATCTACATGATTCTCATTTAGGTATTACAAAGACGAAGAATAGGGCAAGACAAGTATTATATTGGCCGGGCATGGATAGAGACATAGAGGATAAATTAAGGAAATGCAAAATTTGCGAAAAATATTCTAGCTCAAATATTAAAGAACCACTTATTCCACACAGTATACCTGAACTTCCCTTTCAAAAAATAGGTGCGGATATTATGAGTTACGGAGGTATAGATTATTTAGTAGTTAGGGACTATTTTTCTAAGTGGATTGAGGTAATTGCATTAAAAGCAAAACATTCGACAGAATTAATATTACAATTAAAAAATATTTTTTGTACCCACGGCATACCAAAGGAAATAATTGCAGATAATATGCCGTTTTCTTCTAAGGAATTTTTAAATTTCAGTAAAGAGTGGGACTTTAAAATAACTACATCTAGTCCAAAATATCCTCGTTCAAATTGGCAAGCCGAGAAGGCTGTTCATATCGCAAAAGGGTTGCTTAAGAAAGCATTGGATGACAATAAAGTTTTTTCATATGTTCTGTTAGAATACCGTAATCATCCGGTGTCTGACTTGAAAGCATCTCCAGCTCAACTACTGATGAGTAGACAAACAAGGACTATGGTTCCAATGAAGAATTCGTTGTATAAACCACAAGTACAATTAAATGTACGTAATCGGATAATCGAAACGCAAAATAAAACTAAAAAAAAATTATGATCAAACTGCTAGGTTTCGTAGGCAATTTCTACCTGGTGAGAATGTAGTCTATAAAAATGATGGATTGTGGAAAGCAGCTAAAATAATAGACATTCATGACTCTCCTCGGTCATATATGATTAAAAATGAAAACAATAGGATTCTACGAAGAAACCAAATGCATATAAAATCTTCATGGAATCAATTCAACATTAAGACTGTAAAGGAAACAGACAATGCTCCACAGCCGGTTACAAATATGTCATATAATTTAATGAATACTAATAACAACGAAAATTGGGTAACAAGAGCTGGTCGAATTACGAGACCACCTAAATATTTGAATGAATATGTAAGGAATTAAAACAGGAAGGAAAGGAAGTTTTGGGCATAAATGAATTTATTTTAAGTTTTTATATATTTAGAAGTATTTTATATTGTATTCAGGTGTATGTATAGGTATATAAATAGTAATACATGCACCTGCGTATTGATATGGGTATACACACACATTATAATACAATTAATTTTGTTTGATTAGTGAAAGTAATATTTTAAGAACAAGAAATAAAAAGGGGAGGTGTTGTAATAATGTAAACGTATCTTTAATATGAAGTAAAAGAGTACATGTAAACATGATGTAGAGGGCGACACAAGCTAGATGATACATGTAGGAGTTAGAAGTGTCAGAGTGTGTTGTAGCCGACTTTGTAAAGAATTATAAGAAATAAAAAGTAAATTAAATAAAAGTAATTGTGTCTTAATAAAATAAATAAAGATAGAAACATATAAAATAGGTTATATTATAACCTCACAGGAAGAACACAGTGAATAAAGCATAACAAGAAAAATGAAAAAATGTAAGGTCACTATACTAATCGTTGAGTAGGGACAATATATTTCTAGTGAGTCTATCTAATAAAGAGAAAATCGTTCTATCATGACTTGAAACAAAAATGTTTCATTCGCTTTTCTCTCTTTATTTATAGGAATTGTATTACGTCACGAACACGTGGCTCGAAATCATGGTCAGTGCTGCTGCTACTTTACTACAAATTTAGCTGAAATGCTACAATTTAATCATTTTAAAACTTCACTACCCACTACACTGAATCTGCTACATTTTTAATTGGATTTCAGGCAATATTGTACCAATATTCCTTTTTGTTTTTTATTTTCGCCAAAATATCAATTCTATAGGTTATTTACTTGCCTCGTAATTCTGTTTGTGCAGGACGAAAATTAAATTTAAAGAATCAGATCTAAGAAAACTCTCAGAGAAATTTAAATTTATAGACGGAGCCTACCAAATAAACTGAAGGCCTATTTTATTGATTTTGGGATTTATTTCAGTACTATTGTACGTCTAGTACCTAGATTAAAATTCAGCTCTCAAGTCTCATTCAATGGTCAAAATCCTTGCTCAGGACATTATTTTTCCATGCCTGCCTTGATTGTTTTCTATTGGAGAAACAAGGAAAAATTTCCCGTCCGAATAAAACTAGATTGACCAAGTGTAACGGTGTTGGCCAATGCTGTCGAAGTTAGTACGATCGGAGCATTTGTACTAACTGATTCGTCTAATAAACACTCCTTTACTCCGCCATTTCATTTCGTACCCCTCTGTTCTAATTGCTAATACTTTAACACAATATTTTGACTTACGGCTTTATCATAAAGCACCTTCTCAAAGCTAATTTATAATGGTTCCCGTTCATTATCCGGCGAAAAACAATAAGATGGACCTCTCGCAGAATATGACAGTCATTTAAGCAGACAATGTTCATTTAAACATGTGAAATCCGCAAACTTAAATTACTTCAAAAGCTATTTATTTAAGAATCGGAAGATTTGTCGGTAAAACTTATAAAAACATTAGGGCAATCACACAAACATATCAAAGTTCAGTCGTGCAACACGGACCGGAATCAATACTCTCAAATCGTTTGTCCAGATAAAAGTTTAGGTTAAAACATCCAGAATATAAAAATTATGCTACTTATTACATTATAGCCGAAGAAAAAATGTAAGAATAATGAATCCACGGCCCATCACACGACCGAAATTTACCCTATCCATACGTTTGCCCAAATCCAAACTTGCCTGCCATGGTTAAACGACTGCAGAAACCTCATGCAATTTCCTAAAACTGCATCAAACCCTCTTCCAACTCTTAACAATTAGCTTCGTGAAAATGACGTAAATGTTCGCATATTTGACATGTTCGAACTGATACTGACATATGATATATGCCGAAATTAATTTTGCGTATTTAAGCTTTAAAATAAAGAGGAAAGGCGTTGAGAAAACGACGTAAGCAAAAAGCAGCCATCTCTTAGACTATAAGAGTTTAATGATAACACAACTCAAACCCTTGCCGCCACCATAAACTATCTACACTACCCTCATGCTCATGTAGCGTTTAGAGCATTAACAGTGAAATAGACAAAGATCCCTAAACCGAAAACAAACAGCTTTATATTTGTATTTAAATTTGGCTCAAAAATTAAAAACAATTTTCATGTAATATCACAGAATATATATAAAAACAGTAAATAGTTAAGTAAAAGTTTGTGAACAAATATTAATATTAAGATTTAGAAAAGATAGAAAAACAATTTTGTACGGAATCAATGAAACAAAACAAAAATACAAAAATGTTTGTACCCACCTCTTTGTTTTGATCAACAAAAATCAGTACAATTTTAAAAGGAAAGGGAAATCTTTACATTTTGTAATCTGTTTAAAAGAGATAGACGTTCATAAATAATTTTTGATTTTGGTCTATTTAGCTTTGTGAAACTTTAAAATCAAATCAAAAAATAAACAAATGATCACTTATTGTTTTCGATAACGGGATACCAAATCATATCAAACAAATAATAAAGACAAAAACAAAACTTGGATAAGGTTGTGTAAGTGTTTATGTATCATTTCACTTTTATTTGTATAATTTTGTATCTCGTCATCAAAAACAATAAGTGGTCCTTTAGCTAATTAGATCAAAATCAAAAATTATTTATGAACATCTATCTCTTTTAAACACATTATAAAGCGAAAAGATTTCCCTTTTAAAATTGTACTGATTTTTATTGATGAAAACAAAGAGGTGGCTACAAACATTTTTGTATTTTGGTTTTGTTTCATTGATTTCATACAAAATTGTTTTTCTATCTTTTCTAAATCTTAATCTAAATATTTGTTCACAAACTTAGGACTAAAGCGCAATAGAAGATATTGTTCTGTTTATATATATTCTGTGGTAATATGCTGAATCGCAATTAATTTTTATTTTTTATAAAACACCAAAAAAAGGTCTAACTAATGTATTTCGTATGTACTCTCTTCTGATTAGAAATGCTCCTCTGAAAAGTTCAAATTTACTCCGTCTAAAATTTTCAGAACGACATCACTGCTTTTACTCTTAAAATTAAGAAACTTGTTTTACTCAGAAAATTAATTTACTACAAAAAGTATCTACATATTTACTACATATTTTTCGCTCTATCTGCTACATATTTTGTTCGTGGAAGTGACAGCACTGATCATGGTTTATCATGCACCATACCGAATACCGACACCAATCGTCAATTGAAATTCTTTTTTAGTTTCTTTTTATATTCATAGCGAAGAAGTTTAACAAGTTGTCTCTTTTGATTTACATTCTGTTCTTAGAAAAAAAAAAAAAAAAAACGCCAGTGTGTAAGTTTAATTAAATGTAAATAAATTGAAATATATTAATAAATCGGCAGATGATAATCTGCTTGGTGCGGGGTAATTAATTCCACTATTATTAGTCTTTGGTGATTTTTGACAAATTAATTTATTCAAAACTACATGAAAATAGTACAAGTGAATTTTATTTTTAATTTTGTATTTTATGTTATGTGAAAAAAAAAACTAAAAATTGCCAATTATGGAATAAATATTGTGTACAAATTATGTCCATATTAATACAAATTTTAATCAATCAGTGTCAAAAGTTATGCTGATCCAAAAAAATAAAAAATTTAAAATATTTTTAGAATTTTATTTCATGTCGAATTTTTTGGGGGGAACAACAATTTGATCCGGAACAAAAAAACTGATTTGGATCAAGAAAATGACATTAGCAAATTCTTTCGAAAAACAAAAATTGATTTTTTTTTTAATCCAGGTCACTTTTAGCAAATCTCTATTTTTTGGTAGATTTGTTCCAAATTCACAAACACGATCAAAAAAACAAATTGTTTTTGTAAGTAAACTTGATTTGTAACAAAAACTTGTAATTTGTGTCGTCAGTAAAATTCTTGTTTTATCTGGGAAGAGATATAGAGTTGGAGTTCACAACTCTAGAACGTACTATTTATAATTATGTCTAGCCGAATGACCTTGGAGAAGATGTTTTATATAAACAGAAATTTAACATAAACAATAATACGCAGTCAAAGTGGCAGATTGATTTGTTTTTATTCTGATATCCGATTCGAATTTATTTATTTCTCTATGCATCCATATCGTTAAATGATGCCGATTGTCACATTCATAACATTTATCTACACATACTTGCTGTACGTGCAACAAAAACGGTAACTGTTTTTTATTCTCTAAAATACTCGTTTAAGTAACTCTCAATTAATTCATATTGAACAAGTCTGTGATTATAAAAACTTGCAATTTTTTTAATTTCTGATTAAGAATGGCGTAAGGTTTTTTTTTTAATCCCTGAGGTCAATCTGAAATGATAACAAAAACATTTATGGTTTGTGAAATTTTATGTGTGATTGACACGTTCCAACAATTTTTCCTTTGTATAGCGATTTATTTTTATTTTTTAAAACTTTTAATTAAAAATTAAAATTTACTTCCGAAAAGCTTTCATTTTAGCCAAAAAAAAAGTCTTACATTTCATAAATTAATGATGATGGTTCGTTTTTTACCAAATCTTTGAAGGCTGATTCAGTGTTGCGTTCCTTCCTTCCTTCGTTCCTTCTTGCGTTTTGAATATTTTTGTTTGCGATATCATAGTTGATGAAAAAAATGCAGAACGATTTTGCTGCCATCTATAGGTAAATATTTTAAGTGATTGACATTATTCTTGATGGTTGAAATTTTTTCATGAATCGATTGTGTTTGGTGATTATTGGTGATTATATTAAGTTTTGTGCGCGTTATTAAATTTATAAAACTATTAATTGTGATTATTTGTGCTATCTGTTCTATGTTGAATATTTTGTGATATAAATTAGTTTTTAATAAATTTTCAAATATTTTTGGAATATGGATGAACAAGATTTGGCATTACTTTCGTCAAATATGATGAACGCAAGCGCCGCCAAGATCATATACCATATTATAAAAAAAAAAATCCGAGAAATACTTAGAGAAAGAAGGAGAATCGGGCATTACACTAATTTAATATCTGAAATGAGATTACACGATGTCAAGGGGTTCAAAAATTTTCACCGTATGACACCCCAATTGTTTGATGCTCTTTTCCATATAGTTGGACCGGCTATACAAAAGTACGAGGCGTTTACTACTAACTCTATTACTCCAGGCAAAATGCTGTCATTAACCTTACGGTAAGAAGAAAGAAAATACGGATGCCCATGCGGTTATCGAATAGGCCAATCAACTACATCTAGCATCATCAGGGAAACGACAACTGCTATTTGGGAACAATTAAAAACGGATGTTTTTCCAAATTTGTGTTCTGCGACATGGCAAAATATTGCAGCCGAATTTAATTCATCTTGGAATTTTCCGAACTGTGTAGGTGCAATTGATGGAAAGCATGTCGTTGTTCAAGTAAATTAAACTAGTTGACAGAGATGTTTTATATATTATTCATGTCATTTTACTTTTTTGTTTTCAGCCATTTGCTAATTCGAATAGTGTCTGCTACAATTACAAACATTCGCACAGCATAGTGTTGATGGCAGTGTGTGATGCACAATACAAATTTATATTTGTGGATATTGGAGCATCTGGAAGAAATAATGATAGTGGGATATCCATCTTAAATTCTTCACCAGCTGAGACAAAAAAGGGTCAATATTCTTACACTTACAGGGTGATTGAGGCATCCGTTGTGAAATAATTTGATTGTGGCCTTTCATTCGGTATTTTGCTCCAAGTTTGACTCTGTTGGACTATAAGTAATAAAAAATACCGTCTTAAAACACCTGTAAATATATACGTCCGTAACAATAAATAGATTTTTTTTATTCAGTATTTTGGGAGGGTTTCCACTGCATCCTTCTAGAATTGCCGAACTAAATCGTTTTTTTAAATTTTCCACTTAGCTTGAACCTTACCTGGAAAAAATTGAAAAAAAAAAAAAAACAAATAGAATTCAGGTCATTAGATGTACTACAATGTAGTATTTGCATAACATTTTTTTTGCTGCATTGTTTTTATATTGCCTGTGGCTCAAGTCGTACAAAATCGGGTGTCCCTTCATTAGCTCGATCAAGTTTCGCTCGAAATAAAATTCTACAATAAAAATGAAATACAAAATTTTTAGATTAAATAAAATTTGTCAATTATTTACAAAAATTTATAGTTAAGTGAGGTTATGCTTAACAAAACATAAACATAATATATGTGAACCAACCAACTTTGAAATAAATTTTACACATAAACATAAAATTCCACTTACCCATATTTGACGATATTATAATTTATATAATTTCCACGATATAATTTAGATATATTTAAAAAGTTTAAATTTTAATATAACACTAGTAACACGAACTAAGCCAAGCGCACGTGACAATATGACTAATTGATTTGACATTAGATTTAAGAGCATTTGATTTTCGTCTCTTTCATTTAAATATCATGCTATCTCTTTCTCGCCATGTTCGTTCCGTCCAAAAGATAAAGTTAAACCAACTTGATAAAAAAAATTCACAAGAAGAAAAACGTCATTTTCAACCAATGAAATTGCTTAAAAAAAATTTTGGACGGAAGGAACGAACGCAACTGAATCCGCCTTGAAAGATCACTCTCTACTGCTGTGTAAATCGAACAGTTGCTCCGTATTATATATGTGTGTGTGTGTGTGTGTGTGTGTGTGTTTTCGACGTTTATATAAACATAACCTATAATTTTTACAAAAGATCGATACTCGATAAAAAACAACATAACATATTCTTTTGTTAAATACATAACAACATAACAACAACAAGTTAATTCCTTAATATAAAATATTTAAATAAAAATAAACGGAAACACAAAAAAAAAATTTGTGTGCAGTTCACACGCAGTAGCAGCGAGAGGATGAAATGAATGCATGTTTTCTATTTCGACGAATGACACGAATAGCTTATGGTAACTAAAATAGGACACAAATGCTCTAGTTTGAATTCTATCAATATATCATTGAAAGACTGCGTCGATAACAGTTTTTAATCGCGTTCTCGATTCAGTACGACTGCTGCACATTTTTAAATTTAATTCTGTATTGAGGAATTGAATCAAAGAGATCGCCGTATCTAATGCAAAATTCACATTGAATTTTACCATCATATTTTCAGAATCCGCGATACTTTTGGCGTGTACTTAATCAAATTCTCGTGGATAAATTGAATAATATTTTCCATCGATTGGTTGGGAGAAATGTAAATCGCCGCAATAATTACAAATGTTTTATGGTCTAATCTGGTTTCGCAAGCACATATTTCTCCCACTTTAGAAACCGGAACCGACAAGGATTCTAGTTGAAGTGCATTGATGTCAATTTGTGGGGTGACAACACGGGTTCCATCATTTACATTATGGTAGATTGCGACGCCACCTGCCCTTATATTTGGCCTTTTATATTGAACGAAAATATCGAAATTTGGAATCTCTACAATGTTGTCATTATCCACCCACGTCTCCGAAAAAATCAGAAAATTCGACGACGATGATATTTTGTCTAATTGAAGATTTTGTACATGAGCACGTAAACTTTGGCAGTTGAAGGTAAATAGTGACAATCCTTTCCTTGTTTTTATGAAATCAAATAATAACTGAAAGATCTATTGTGCTGGACCCTAAATGAATTTGGTAACCGGCAGTCTTTGCTGGAAAATAGCTGAGCATTGGCACAGAACATGTTCCGCTGATTCCGCTTCCAGATTGCAGAAGCGAGGTTTCCTAAGTTCAAGACACTCCTTAATCCTGACAGACGAAGGTGATATAAATTTCTTCGCCTGTCGCAGACCTAGAATTCTAGCGCTGCTCTGAGGTGTCCCTTAGTGATGCCGCAGAAGGGTTCTGGTCCAATAAATGGAGAGGTAGAACCCCCACGGGCGAGGCCAACAGCTGCCTCATTTCCTTCGATTCTGGTATGACCAGGCACCCACATAAGTGTTATCTTATTTGAGCTTGCCAGATGCTTAAAATAACCTTCAGACAATCCCATACTAGCCTTGACTCAACGATACAAGACCTAAGAGCCTTTAAGGGCGATTGGCCGTCTGATACAATATAAATCTTTGCATCGTTTAGGCCTTTTGCTATGCCTATCCTAGCGCAAAGTTCTATAGCACGTACTTTTGCTTGAAAAACGGTAGCATTGGTACCCAAGGACTTTGAGAGGACAGTGCCACCCCCGTGTATTCCTATCCCCGCCCCATCTTCCGTTTTTGATCCATCCGTAAACCATATCATGAACCCTCGCTCAAAGGATGGTCCACCTGCACTCCACACATCCCGGTCAGGTAACGTAGCACAGAATGGTTTGTGGAAGTCCAGTTTAGCTGGCATACATATGTATAGTCGGAAGGCATTCCTATTGTAGGGTCTGTCTGAAATTCCTTAAGGATTTCCAGATGACCCACCATATTGCCTGGCTTGATATTTCCTTCCGCCTGCCTTTTCAGGGCCATAATTGCAGCATCCTTTTTAACATACAGGTGTAACGGTGTCAGTCCTAGAAGTGATTTTATCACAACGGTTGGATATGTTTTCATTGAGCCCGTAACACCGATGCAGGCTACACGCTGAACCTTATTTAATAAAGTTTGCGTTGCCTTCTGCTCAGTTTTAGGCCACCATACAACCGATGCGAAGGTGACCATAGGTCTACTGATTGTAAGAAATGACCAGTAGATCCATTTTGTTTGTAGTCCCAAGTACGCCCGTAGAGTCTTTGGCAGACCCAGAAAGCCTTGTTGACTCTATTATGAACTTTCAATAAATGTTGCTTCCAGTTTAGCCTTCTTGAGGACAGCCCTTTACGGCCTTGATGGTTACTGACTCGCCATCTAGTCTGGCAGTAATCTCACGATGTTCCAGCATGGAATGGATCCACCTAATTGTAGAAAGCGGAACCGTGTTTTCCATTGCTGCCCTCTCTATCGATCCATAGGAGGTATTATCAAACGCCCCTCAATGTCCACAAAGGCACAAAGGGCAATTTCTTTATGTGTCACCGCTTTTTTAATCCTCGTGGCTAGACCGCTAAGGGCCATCACAGTGGATTTACAAGTTTGATAGGCAAACTGGTCCCGAAGCAGCGGATTTTTCCACCGTCTTCAATAGAAACGATGTGAGGCTAGTTGGCCGATATGTCTTGGCTTGGGTGTCTGGTCGATCCCCCCTCCCCCTTGGTATAAAGATCACATTAACCTTCCTCCACAGTTTCGGAATATATTTTGTTAAAAGCATAACTG
This sequence comes from Tipula vernalis, assembly GCA_958295665.1. Classification (NCBI taxonomy): domain Eukaryota; kingdom Metazoa; phylum Arthropoda; class Insecta; order Diptera; family Tipulidae; genus Tipula; species Tipula vernalis. Next base: position 182,448,086 of record OY282558.1, read on the forward strand.
GCCTGAAACATCTGGTTCAAGCTGGGAAGTATTTCCTCAATAGTCCTCTTGGGCTCCTATCACTACTGAATCCGGAAAGTGGGTCTCTAGCAATACCTCTAAGGTCTCCTTCCGGTTGTCAATGAACCTCCCATCTTGCTTCTGGAGAAGTCCTAAACCATTTGAATGATCCCTGGAAAGGACTTTCTCAGATGGCAATTCATTGATTCCCTCCAGGTAGCCCTTTTGGATCTTCTTAATTCGAGATTATATTCCGTCAAGGCCATCTTATACTCGCCCCATTCACCGGTACGTTTAGCCTTGTTGAATAATCTTCTCGATTTTTTTCCTCAGTTTACCCAGCGTCCCGTTCCACCATGGGACCATTTTTGTGGACTCTCTTCGCTTAACCGGGCAGCTGTTCTCATAATCCAAGTGTATAGAACTATGCAGCTGGTTTGAACAGATCTCCAAACGCTCTGGAGACTCTATGTTTCCCACAACCGAGGGCATTTCTGACTCGAGTGAGACTCTATAAGAGTCCCGGTCGGTCAGTTTTGGAATTCTGATTTCCTGCCGCTGCATGGTCTCGGCCGCCAAATCGAATCTGATGTGCAAGTGATCCGATAATGAGGCCTTTTCAGACACATGCCAGTTTTCGACCAGGTCGCGGAAATGCGGACTAGCAAGTGTCAAATCAGTCGTGTCCTCTTGCCTAATCGCATTTATAAAAGTAGGTTTCCTTCCCCTATTGACAATGTCTACATTATTTGAGATCAGAAATTCAAAAAGGTACTCACCCCTGTGATTGATGTCAGGGCTACCCCACACCATGTGGTTTTGCATCGCATCTTATCAGGTAATGAGCTATGAGCCGCCTAACTTCAAGTGGAGGTATCAACTCTGAGTCTCCAGGAAAGTAGGCGGAGGCCATTATAGCCTCAGAACCTCCACCATTACTGCAACCAAGCCCCTGGAGATGAACTCTGAAATGGGAATAAAATTAATTTGTGAACTGGCCAAAATAAAACTCTTAGACTCTCAGTCCCGTTATGCTAAATTAACTTACCCACTTGATTTGGTATACCTCTAATTTGGATACCTGTCACCCATGGCTCCTGGATTAGAGTCATGCTAATGTTATGGCAGATAAACCTACGACAAAGGACGCCCGAAGACGCCTTTGCATGATGCAGGTTTATCTGCAGGCACGCGATGTATGCCTCCATTTTTCCGAAGGCCTCTTCAGAAGGCCCTGCTCAGCTTCCTTTTCCGCACTGTAACGCAATCCCACAAAGGGATTACGTTAACAGACATGAGAATAGCGGTCTGGTGCGGTATTGTAGCTGGCTAGAGCTCACGGTGCGGCGTGGGGGTTTTCCAGACACATTCCCATACTTGAATAACCGCATGAAGAATAAAATGACTGCCACACGGGCCTCCCCTCATCGGCCCGCCTACCGGGATATTGTTTCCCAGTCGCGACGGCCACCGATGCCACGGAATGATGATGGGTGTAACCGGCCTGGTATCGGTTTATTAACAATATTATAGTACCACACGACCCAAAAATACTGTATGGGCAGCGGCTCTAATTCACGTATTTATCACATCAACAAAAAAAAATCGTTTATAGATAATTTTTTATTTTATTTTTTTTTTTTAATCCACTGTCATCATGTCCATTCTTCATTGGCATTAGCCACTAAAACCCCAAAACCACAAAACTTTGACACACAAAAACAATATTTATTGTCTTAACACATCCCGCAAAACACTATGTTATGATTTTCACTTTCCCACCGTAATTCAATGTTCAACCATATAAAGCACAACAAAAGAGGATTATCGTAATGGCCGCTTTCGACTGCCAAATTTACCAAACTTTATTCATTTTTTTTCTTTTTTTTTCAAACAAACATAATATTTTTGTAAATTTATTTTAATAAAAAAAAATTGCTTATAATTATAATTTCTAAAAAAATTTTTGTTACACGACAAGATTTATCAACTACACCATTTATTACTTTTTATTAATTGTTCTTCAACCAAACATAATATTTTCGTCATTTAATTATAGAGCAAAGCTTAATTTAATTATTTATCAGAAATAAACATTGCTAAAATCACAAATTATGTTTTGATAATTCACACCCCAAAACTACCAACTCTACTCCCTACCAAACTTGACTCTTTTAAAAATCCAAACTAGACTTTTTTTTTTAATCAAAAAAAAAAAAATAAATAAATTTTGACTTATCGTCACAATTGCCAAAACTAGACTACCTAACAATTTTTTTTTTCTTTAACAAAAAAAATCAGTCAAAATTTTCCCCCTCCTATTTTCTCCATTTCCACCACCTCGTATCGCTGCTCGTCCCACTCGCTGTATCTGTGCACACATTTCATCATTCTTTCCTTCTATTACTGTCAAATCCCTACTGGTATTTTTGTTTTTTTTTCTTTTTTTTTGTACACAAATACAACGAATAAGACGAACAACGACGACGAACATATGTACACACCCATCTGTACGGCCGCATCGGACCCATGTCGAACACACCGATCGGTTCACTCCCCACTCAGAGCAAATATCACGCGTCAATTTAAGCCAATGACACCAGAAAGAAAAACAGAATATTCCAGATTGAACACTTCAACAAAGCAAACACTCCATCTCATACTACACAATCAAAAACATCTATAATTCCAAGACGAACTATACGAAATTTAAAGGGACAAAGTGACTACTGCCCCTAGTGTTAGTTGTGTACATATAAGCCTTCAATAAAAAATCGAACCAACACTAATCTAATTTGTATTGGTTTTGTGCTATGAAATATGAAAAAAAATACATAGGAAACAACAACAATTCACATCACGGCAACGCCGTACAATAATATCAAATAAAACGAAACATAACGAAAGCTATTTATGCTTGTATTTATGTATGTGTAGGTTTTGTGTTGGAAATAAAACCAATTACAATAACAACAATGGTTCTGTCATTCGAGATAATTGACTGAACGAAGACTGACCTTTTTATTTAAATGAAATTCATTATTTATTTTATTTGTATTTATTAATTATTGAATTATTTATTTATTATTTTGTTAATTACATGTTCATTGGGAAAGGTTTTATGCCTAATGGAAGCAACTGAATAGTTTACTAAGAAATGTGCTTCCATACGGCTTTTATCTCTTTAATATATTTAAAAAAATTATACCTTGTTGATTATTTTATTTACCTACACGAAATTCGAATCTTATGCAATGTACTTCGTAGTGTATTCGTGCTGGTATTATCCAAATTTAACATAATTTCACACGATCGAAGTCATCCGAATGCCGCGAATGTATCAGACTCTGTTGATGAATATTGCTCAGCGGAGTGTGCACCATACTTGATGGTAAATATCCAGGTGAACTGAATATGAATAGACACATTGTTGATCGAACGTTGTTCTTTCGCAAAATCAATTGAATTATCGCCCGTCGCCGTATAATTATTAGTATTGAAACCTCTAGCACCGCGCGTTATATTCAAGTCTTGTAGAGCATGTTTTCGTAATCCTTGCACAAAATGGCGGGCCCCACTTGGCATTTTCCATTGTAGGTTTTTCATGTCAGTCTTACCATTTTCAACCTGCGTATATTGATTCGTTTGGCAAACTGGTTGTGATGTAATTTGTTCCTTCTCATTACTGTTAGTGAGCTGCCAATTTGGATTCCAATATTTTCGCACATCCATTTAGCAAACGAACTTACATCAAACGAAAAAAATCAACAATCTCCAAAGCCCGTGACCGGAAACAGACGTACATGACAAATGGCGTAACTAGCGGACTATAATTCGTTAACAAGATGAATCTGGAATAAACATGAATTTAATACAAAATTAATGTAACTCAAAGATACTAGTAGTTACCACTTTCAGTTGCAACAATTGTCCGAATTGATCAGGTACTCTTGATGTACATATGTAATAATTCACGATACGATACTGGGAGATAATGAACATGCGCCGAATGGCTGTCATCAATTGTTCAGGACACCAAATTAAATTCTCATCAGGAATAAAGTTTTGAGATATAACAAGAACCGCCGTTAATAGTGTCATTTTAGTGGGGACATTTTCGACCTGGACAACATCCTCATCATAAACGGTTAATATGACAAAAACGGTTAAAATACCACAATAAAAACTAATTCACTCGTTAAATGTCGTAGATATAGTCGGCCATATCGTGATCAGCATCTCATTCAAGTTCCAGGTTCTCGTTTAATCAACTCACCATAATTAAAAAAAAATACATGAACTGCCACAAAAGTATTAACAGACAGAGTATTAAATCTTCTACAACAAAACACATTATTGTCGTGAAATTACCGAGCTCCGACTGCAATAAAATGGTTATTAGACGTGAAATTGAGATTATAAACAAATTACTTACGTCTTTAATCTTGAGCGCTCTGTTAAAATATATTTTTATATAACAAGGGCCACGAAAACAAGATGTCATATGTTTGTCGTACATATTTTTTGACATAAGGAAAAAGATGTATAACCTATCTTTATTACACTCTAGACCAAAAAATGGCACATTTTATTGTGTTAAAAAATACGAATAAGCCTACATATTTTAATGCCTTACTACATGTTAAATATTAAAATATTAAGACACAATTCGATTTTTAATATTAAGACACCTTTTAAATTTAAATTATCTTAATAATTGTTTTATTAAATTCAAAAATGAATTCAAAAAGGTACAATATTTTTGTCAAGAGTGTACAAATTAAAAGTAAATATGTGTTTGTATGAAAATAAATGTAAAGTAATATGCGACGTTGCCGTCATCATTTAGTCACCAATACTACCTTCAGTAGTAATTACCAGACAATGACAAAAAATAGTTTGTCTTGGAATTATAGATGTTTTTGACACAATACATGTACACACACCAACTCGCAAGAGATATATATGCCTGCACATGACAATGAGGAGAATATAGAACAGAAAGAAAACAAGTAAATGCATAAAAATTTAAAATATGTTTACATAACAATCGGAGGGAATATTAAATTTAAATTTGGAAATCATAAAATAGAGCATAAATATAACACCATGGTGGTCATGGTATTTATACCTATAAAAAAAATTTTTAGATTATTTGAGCTTTTGGGATCTTTGCAAAAATCTTTTCCCTGTTTCAAGTGGAGACGTATGCCAGTCGTAACAGCACCGCCACCACCCTCATGTCTTTTTGGTCCGACCGATGGCTGACCAATGTCAGCTGTGCATCCTCCCATGGATTGATCGTCCCTAAGGCATCCCTAAGCCACTCAACAGTGGCCCGGTCAGCGCAGGTTACTACCAGCCAACCAGGCCGAAGCTGACTGCCAAGGAACTTAAGTTTAAGCTCCTTGGGCTTTTGCTCTAGCACCTAATCTAGGATGCCCTGCTGAACAGCCTTAAGCTGTTCTCCAGTGAGGACAACCTCAGGAAAACTAGAGGGCAAGATCCCAATGATCTCCGACTCCGAGTGACCCTTCAGGAGCGTCACCATCCTTACTTTTATTTACTTTGTTTGACATTTAATTCCCTCGAGTTGCTGGGAAATGAAATTCGCCTCTGGGATACAATTGTACCCATCACACCGCTCGCGTGATGCGCACCCCACCGAAAGGTTATGGAGCTGGTAGATTACCTACTCAACTTTGGTCCCCCCTCCAGTAGACGCCAAAACCACCCAAATTAGCCATGCTCTTGAACATTTCAAAGTTCAGTACCACAAATGTGTTTTCCATTAACTCCACGTCAATATTATTGTACACCGGAATATAGGGGTATGTTGGTTTTGGCCGTTTGAACTTCACTTTATATAACTCAAATATATTTATATATATATACTCGTATATATATATATATATATATATATATATATATATATATATATATATACGAGTAAATGTATACCATATATAAATCAAATATTGGTCGGAAATCGACGAAAGCGAAATTTTGTCGAATAGGATTATTCTATCAGAATTAGCTTCATTCCCCAGAATTAAATCTAAAAAATTTGATTCTCTTGTAAATTGAAATGGAACAACAAATAAGTTGAGTATATTTAAATTGTCGAGGAATCGATTCGGGGTAGTGTTTAAATTAATATTAAAATCACCGAGAATTATCACATAAGAATAGCTATTTATGTAATCCATAAACAAGGTCACAACATCGTCGATGTCATTTAATATTCTTGGTGGTGGATTATATTATAGCCAACAATTACAACATACTTAGTATTTTTAACGTTAAGTTGTAAAATAATAAACTCAGTCTTCCCCAAAACAATACGATCAACACATTTTATATTTAAAGACGATCCAAAATACACGGCTACTCCACCTCCTGATTTTTTCTTACCAGCAACACGATCATGACGTAGCATTTTATAACCCGAAATTGTCATTTCTTATCCGATATTGATGAAACTCATCATGCACGATCTAAAATGAGATTCCCAAATGATTTTTAGGGAAAGTTCTGGAATATGGCCAATTAGGAAGGAACTTGGCTTTTTTTCTAACCGATTTTAATGAAATTTAACATGCGCAATGGAAATGGAAAATTGTACTTGGGCATATTCCAGAGATTTATACAATAATTATTATACACTGAAAAAAATTAAGTGCATTCTATTTACGAATGGTGTTCATTAACCACAATTCATACTATTAATGTAAAAACTACTATATTTACGTAAAAAAATAAAATTTGGAAAATATTTATAAAAATGTCTGCATTAATAGTAAGAATCGTAGTTCATAAACTAAAAAATGGGTTGGTTTACTGCACCATGCGTATAATACAATCACTTGTTGTTTGCGTATTAGTGTAACTTGCATTATTTTATAAAACTATGTATGAATATTATGTTAAACACCTATTATTCGTCATATTAACGAATCAGGTACTGTAATACATAAATATTATAATTCGTCGTCCACTTCTTTATCTAATTGAATTGTGACGAAAATATTCATAAATAGTATAATTAAATTGTGAATTTGACGTATTTTTTTCGTAAATATGGAGAAATTCCAGGGGTAATTAATAATACGAACAAATTCATAAATGAAATGATAATGATTCTGTCGCGTTTCTATTTGTGTAAAAAGATCAAATTTCATCATTACATAATATAAATGAATTTGTTATATTTTTGATAATGGATGAATCTATTCGTAGCATCTATAAAAATTGTGTAAAGTTGAATGACATAATCGAGGCAACATAAGTTCGCTTCAAAATTAACAATGCAGCTTAAAAGACCACCTCAACATTGAAAAATCGTTAAGCATAAAATAAGAAATTTTTATGGCAAATCAAATTATTGCCTCGGAACACTTGTTTGCGAAATTCATTATATAACTAATGTTAATCAATTTATTGTGTTTCTGGTTTATTATAGTTGGCTGCATCTCTTTTGAAGTATTTGGATCGTAGCCACGTACTAAAAATTAGCCAGTAATAGTACATGTGATTGTTATTAATTTATTGAATTTACAGAAGAAGCGTTCACCATGAAAAGACGCTCTAAACAGAATTTACAGGGAGTTCACCATGTATTAAGATGCTCACAACAATACCAAAATGGGAGGAATCATCAAATTGGACTAATCAACATTTCATTTATGTTAACGTTTTTATGTAATTATATTTATTTTTTATGAAATACTAGTGTTTTATTTCTTTACAACTGTGGTGTTTACGAATCTATCTATATATTATGGAAATAAATATTATGTAGTTTTGTGTATCAATTATGAACCCATTCCTATATTTTATGAATTATTTTCAGTATATTTACGAAAATTATCATCATATTGGTGAATTATTTCATAACCACATTTCATTCTTCCTACAAAAGAATAATTTCATAAACACAAATAATGAATTTCTAAACTTACATGTATGAATTTATTCGTTAATATGATGTAACATTTCATTAGTATTATGAAAAATTTCATGGTATCTTTAATTTCTTATGTTAATAATAAGAACTTGTTCATCCACAAATGCTTTTAACAGCATTAAAATAATAACATTTTTCGTATCTTATATGAATCAATTCATAAATATTACAAAGTTAGTAGTCAAGATTAAAATAAAAAAAATTATGTGTTTCACTATATTAACGTATGATTTTCATACTATTAACGAACGGTTGTATCGGCTCAGTTTTTACGAATTTTTTTTACTATTAATGCAGTTTTTGTCTACATTTATGTAGGATTTTTTTCATTGTAGAGTGCCATTTCGAACGCACATGTCGAGTTGCATCAAAATCGGTTTAGGAATAGCTAAGTTCCATCCTAGTTGGCCACATTCCAGAACTTCATCTAAAAATCATTGTAGAATCGCGTTTCCAGCAAACATATCGAATTGCATCAAAATCGGTTTAGAAATGGCCAAGTTCCATCCTTTTTGGCCATATTCCAGAACTTAATCCAAAAATCATTTTAGAATCCCATTTCGATCACGCATATCAAATTTCACTGAAACTTTTCAAAAAACCAAACTTTCCAACATCATCATTCTGGTCAAATTGAAACAAAAGCTTACTACGAATCGTGTAGGCACTAAGTCAATACACATTACAAAGATAGGAGTAAAAATTTGGTAAAATCGAACCAAAAATTACCACGTGGGGAATTTCAAGTTCAAAAATTGTAGGAAAAGCAAAACCAATTAAAAAAATATTAAGAACTTGTTACAATTTTCTGATTAAGGACGTGTTCGAAGTTTGTGATAATTTTGTTTTTGTAATAATTTTGACAGAAGTGAAACCATTTTCTCTTCCATATTTTGTAATAAGTTTTATTTCTACTGTTTTTCGTAGAAATAAATTAACGTAATACGGCTTAATTATTGTTATTGCGCGCTTTTGTTTATGAATATTGTTACGTTTTTGCCTTGTCAATTAAGGTTCGTATCACTGGATTGTAAATTTTTTTTTTTTTTTTTTTAAAACATCTTTATTGATATGGCTACTACAATCTTAAACATTATTAATTCATTAGTAAGGTTGACATTAGTACTTATGAGATAAGCATAAACTTGTGTGGGTCTGCTGGACCAGTATCCAGTTCCCTTAAGATATAATAATCATACGGTTAGCTCATGTGGTTTGATTCGAGCTAACCGTATGATTATTATATCTTAAGGGAACTGGATACTGGTCCAGCAGACCCACACAAGTTTATGCTTATCTCATAAGTACTAATGTCAACCTTACTAATGAATTAATAATGTTTAAGATTGTAGTAGCCATATCAATAAAGATGTTTAAAAAAAAAAAAAAAAAAAATAATTTACAATCCAGTGATACGAACTTTAATTGACAAGGCAAAAACGTAACAATATTCATAAACAAAAGCGCGCAATAACAATAATTAAGCCGTATTACGTTAATTTATTTCTACGAAAAACAGTAGAAATAAAACTTATTACAAAATATGGAAGAGAAAATGGTTTCACTTCTGTCAAAATTATTACAAAAACAAAATTATCACAAACTTCGAACACGTCCTTAATCAGAAAATTGTAACAAGTTCTTAATATTTTTTTAATTGGTTTTGCTTTTCCTACAATTTTTGGACACAACTGGATTGTAAATAATACAAAATCAATTTAATTTATCATCATCGAATTTATTCATTTCACACAAAAATTAGTACAACACAGTTTATTAATAAAAATTTACAAAATCAATTTATATAAATTATTCTCAAATTTTACTGCACACTTATAATTTTTATTTCGCACAATTTTACTATTCACTTTTACTTTTTATTTCCACAAAAACATTTTTTAAATCACTTTTTAATTCCTTTTTAATCTTTACTCTATCGCTTACCAAATACTAATAATCCAATTCGATCTTGTTCGCCTTCTTATATACACAAACCAAACTTCTCGAAAGTTCATGACTTTTCCAGTTAGAATAGCGTAGAAACACTACGTAAAAATTTTATCATGGAAAATTCCATTTTGGTACAGTAAACATTGAGCTATTCATTTAACTTATTCTATTACACACTAGGTGTCACCGTCTCAATACTGTTACGTTTTTGCCTTGTCACTTAAGGTTCGTATCACTGGATTTGGTTTTTTATAACCAAACTTCTAGAAAGCTCATGATTTTTCTAGTGTAGAAAAATTACGTTCCAATTTGTATCATGGAAAATTCCATTTTAGTATAGTTAAACATTGAGCTATTAATTTAACTTCTTCTATTACACACCAGGTGTCACCGTCACATTACTCTTACGTTTTTGCCTTGTCAATCAAGGTTCGTATCACTGGATTGTGAATAATACAAAATCAATTCAATTTATCACCAACATCATTTATTTATTTAGCACAAGAATATTACAACACAATTTCAATACAATTTATTAATAAAAAATCACAAAATCACTTTACATAAATTATTCTCAAATTTTACTGCACATACACTTATAATTTTTATTTCCACTAAAACACTTTTTAAATCACTTTTTAATTACTTTTTAATCTTCACACTATCGCGTTCCAAATACTAATAATCCAATTCGATTTCGTTCGCCTTTTTGTATACACAAACCGAACTTCTCGAAAGCTCATGACTTTTGCAGTACTAATAGTGTAGAAACATTTAGAACTGTTTTATCATGGAAAATTCCATTTTAGTACAGTTAAACATTGAGCTATTAATTTAACTTATTCTATCACACCCTAGGTGTCACCATCACATTACAGAACTGTCAAATTTACAACACGTAGTGGCTGTGATGATTTGGTTGCATTCAAAATAATGTCATAATTATTACAGCTGGAATAATTATCACAAACTTCAAACAAATCCTAAATAATTTTTTTTTCGTATTTTCTGTAAACAACTTAGATATCTGACGTACACTAATAAAACTAAAGATAAACTTATCAAGTATTATTTTAATTTGTCAGAGCCAACTTTGATGTATTTTTCAAAATGAAAGTTCGAAAAACATATTTTAGACATAATCTAATTTTAACATTTCTGCAATTGATATTTGTTTAATACCAATAGAGCCTTCTTGTATATTGTTGTTAAAGTTATATAGAAAATTTTTATATAAACATTTTATAACATTTTGGCTTTTTTCATTGTAAAACTTGAAGCTAAAAAACATCATTTTTACTATGGATTCCTATGGCGTATTTTTTAGAAGCTTTTTTAATGGTATAACTTTTCACTAATTTCCATAGGAATCCATAGTAAAAATGATGTTTTTTAGCTTCAAGTTTTTCAATGCAAAAAGCAAAAATTTTATAAAATGTTTGTATAAAAGTTTTCTACGTATCTTTAGCAACAATCTACAAGAAGGCCATATTGATATTAAGGCCGTGCCCGAATACCATATTAAATATTCACACGTAATAATTTTTGGCATAAAACACACTCATTCGAATTATTACAATCGTTCCCTATGATACATTTTGACCTATCCATGTGAAATATTTTCGTAGGGAATGTGATTAGATATAGCAACCAACAAAATAAATTTGAAGGAAAAAACATGAGTCACAAATGAGTAAGCTCCGACCACATTTTTCAATACAGGTGTACCTCTTCGGCTACTTAATAACTTGGAACATAATTGATTCTGTAACTGTTTGGCTATGCATTTCTATTACTGCTCCCACCATTCTACGGTTTGTCTCACTGGCAAGCCGCAATAAAATAAAGCCAAGAGTTCTAACTCAAGTTACCATCCATGCATTTTGCGTGATAAAAAATCTGTAATTTTGTGAAACAAACCCCAGAAATCCTTAAATGTTTCTTCATGTGGGAATGCGGTGTATAATGTAATCGCTTGATAATACTCGTATTAATTTAGTATTAATTCCCGAAGCACTTTTACATTACAACAATAATGTATAATAATTTTGCTTACTACGGAATTTTGATCCATTTGATTTGGTTTATAAAAATTGGCGGGGAAATTATCATGCAAAAATTATTATTGAATTCGGGCAGTAAAAATAAAAAATATTTGCGGAGGGGAAAATTTCTCAAGTAAATGTCATAAATTATTATTTATCACTGTATTATCACAGTATTCGGGCACGGCCTAAGTAAGTACTAGTTGCAGAAATATTAAAATTAAATTATTCCCAAAATATATTTTTCGAACATTTATTTAATACATCAAAGTTGGCTCTGACGAGTTAAAATATTTCTTGCTAAATTTATTATTAGTTTTACTAGTGCACGTCAGATGTCTAAGATGTTTACAGAAAAATACGAAAAAAAAACAAAATTATTTAATCACAAAATTATCACACGTTCTTGCATTTTGTGACTTTGTTTTGCTTTTCCTACAATTTTTAAACTTGAAATTTCGACAGGTGGTAATTTTTCGTACGACTTTGCCAAGTTTTTGCGGCCATCACTGCCATCTATGTAATGTATAAAGACTTAATGACCAAACGAATTGTAGTAAGCTTTTATTTCAATATGACCAGAATGCTGTTGTTATGAAATTTTTCTTAAATTTTGGTTTGAATAAATCAATTATTACAAGAAAATGAAAACGATTTACTTAAACGACACTCATATGTGTTGAAATACAAATATTTATGAAAATATTTCAGAAATCATAACTAAGAATTTTTTTTTTTTTTTTAAATGTTGCCAATGGCTTTATTCTTGAATCTTTCTACATAAGAAACTCACATGAAGTAATCAAATCTTAAGCTAAAAATTATTACATATTTTAAGTCTTAACCAATGTTAATACTTATTGTTAGTGCTCACAATTTAATTAATTTAGACTATACTTATATGTATATATCGAATTAAATTTAGAGGTTCACAGGTTCATCAGTTCGAGTGGATCTGTTCTTCTCAGGCGTCTAAATCGCGGCTGTTTTATTATCTCCCTGGCCAATTCGTTGGGATGTGCTTCTAGTTTTGAGTAATATTTCGAACTGAATTCTTTAATAGTTTCTTTAACGGTTTTGATCCCAAGGTCATCATGTATATTACTATTTCGAATGTACCAAGGAGCATTGGTAATACTGCGAAGTATTTTCGCTTGGGTTCGTTGCAGGAGTTATCTGTTTGAAGCGCTGGTGGATCCCCATAACTGAATACCATATGTCCATATGGGTTTGATTATCGCTTTGTACAGTAAAACTTTATTGGCTAATGACAACTGAGATTTGTTTCCCATCAGCCAATACATTTTGGAAAATGTAATTTTTATTTGGTTGCGCTTTGTTTCAATATGATTTTTCCACGTTAACCTTCTATCCAGATGTAAACCTATGTATTTTACCTTCGTTTGTTGAGGAATAATTTTATCGTTTAATTTCACTGGCGGGCAGGTGCGTTTGTTTAGCGTAAATGTGACGTGAATTGATTTGTTTTCGTTCACTTTTATTCGCCATGCCTTCAGCCAGTCCGCGATTTTGTTTAAATGATTCTGTAATTCCTTTGAGGCAATTTCAGGATTAGTGTGAGACACCAGAATGGCCGTGTCATCGGCTAATGTTGATATTAATACTTTGTTGGTTACAGGTATATCAGCTGTGTACAACAAGTATAATATTGGTCCTAGAACGCAGCCTTGCGGGACACCTGCATTTATAACATTTAAGCAAGTGGTTGCGCTGTTTTGTTTGACCATGTACTGCCTTTGAAGAAGATAGTTTCCCAAAACTGAGTGAAATTTCTTCGGTAGAAGCTCTTTAATTTTGTAAATTAGTCCATCGTGCCAAACTTTATCAAAAGCTTGGGCGATATCCAAAAAGGCAGCAGCACAATATTTCTTTTCCTCGAAGGTGATTTTGATTGCATTTACAATTCTGTGTACTTGCTCTATAGTACCATGTTGGTTTCGGAACCCAATTGATGGTCTGGAATAACGCGCCGTTCTTCTAATATTGGTTTTAATTTTGTTAGTAACATTTTTTCAAATAGCTTTGAGATTGTGGGCAGCATGCTTATTGAACGATATGATGAGATTTGCGTTTCATTTTTCCCTGGCTTATGTATAATTGTGATCAAAGATATCTTCCATTTCTGAGGAATATAACTGATTCGCATGATCGCGTTGAATACGAATGTTATTAGTTTTATGCATTTATCCGGCAATTCCCTTATCATTTTTCCAGTAATGAGATCATGCCCTGGTGCCTTTTTCGGGCTTATGCTATGCAAGATTTAATGGTATTCTTAACTTTCTTCCAGTTATACTTTATAGGTTTGTAGGATAAACCATCATCCATTGGCTGGGGTAGCACAAAATAATTATCTTCTTCGTGTGGGACGAATACTGTTGCTAGATGAGCAGCAAAAGCATTGGCTTTTTCTTTATCACTTTTCGCCCAATTTCCAGTTGGTAGTCTAATCGGTGGATTCGAATTTGTTGGCCTTTTTAAATTTTTTGTTGGCTTCCATAAAGAATAATCTGTCCTCTCGGTTGCAGAGAGATCACTTAAGTAGTTCTTTACGCGCTGGTTTTCTTCTTCGCTCAAAACAAATCTTAGGGCCTTTATAGCTCGATTTAATTGTGCCGGGTGTAGCCCTTTTAGCAGATAATGTCATGACATCTTTTAGATTTTCTGCCGCCGCATCAATATCAGCTGGTGTGAACAGAGGAATATTAAGTAGACAATTTTGTTCGACTAGCCTCCTATATTGATCCTAATTAGTTTTCTTGTTTGTAAGACGGTTCGGTATTTCGTTCCTTAGGACATCAGTACTCAATGTTACTATTACCGGTGAGTGATCAGAAGACAGATCATAGCAATCTGTGGCCTTAGCATAAGTACGTTGAATGCCCTTAGTTACACAAAAGTCAATTAGATCAGGAATTTTCTTTTTGTCTGTGGGCCAGTAAGTTGGGTTACCGGCAGATAAATAATCCAGGGACTGTTCCTCTATAGCATCATAAAGTTGTTTGCCTTTCGGCGATGTTAATCTGGAACCCCAATGAGTATGTTTAGCGTTGTAATCACCGCCCGCAAGAAATTTGTTATCCAACTGGCTGAAATAATCCAAGAACTGGAGTTTTTTTATAGCATGTTTTGGAGGGCAGTACACTGCCGATATGACGCAGTTTCCAGACCACTCCTGCAGACAGATGCTCGTTGATTGTATATGTTCTTTCTCATATTTCATAAGTTCGTAGTGTTTTATTGTTCGCTTAATCAATACAGCAGTGCCTGGTGCCTCCATGTGCTTTACCATCTGGGTGCTTGGTGTCATAAATAGAGTACCCATTAATTTTGAAATAGCTATTTTTGGTGAAGCGTGTTTCTGATATTAACATTATGTCAATATTGTTTTCAGTGAGGAATGCATGTACCTCCTCTTTATGTTGTGCTAGGCCGTTTGCATTCCATATGGCTATTTTGATGATAGTCATTTCTGGCTTTTTACGACTATATGCATCAGAGTGCTCATATTCTGCATCATTAGATCCATGGTTCTCTCCATCATCGCCATGAAGCTTTGAATCATATTAGTCAATTTATTTAAAGCTGTTGAAATGTTTCCTTCTTCACTTGCTTGAACTTTAGGAGCGGTACCTTTAAGAACACTTGCGTGTGAAACCCCTTGGTGCACGCTGCCGTTTTCATTTGCGTACTGTTTTCCATTTTGGGCGTTTGTGTGTAGAATTTCTGGTCGTGCTTCAATTCTAGATAAATTGGGCACTCTCTATAATTAGCTGTGTGATTTCCATCGCAGTTGCTGCATTTTCTCGTTGATGCTTCCTTTTTTGCTTTATTGCAAACCTTTGAATTATGGAGTTCACCACATATAACACACACATCGTTCAAAGTGCAATATGCTCTAGTGTGCCCATATTCTTGGCACTTAACGCACTGTACCGGCCCATTTCTTTTCCTGGGTTCCTCGATGGTAACCCTTCTGTGCAGTAGATATTTTAGGTCAAATATTGCATGGTTGCCTTTAACCTTTTTATTGTCTGGTTCTAATTCCAGACGAAACAATGGCTGAGAAACCTTCTCCCGATTAAAAATATTGGTAATAGTTTTGCACTGGAAACCTTTTTCAGCGAGAGCAGCTTGAATTTCGTTTGCATCCACGTAACCCTCTATTCCTTTTAACACAACAACCAATCCTTTTTGGCTCTTTAGTTGATACGTGTAGTAATGTTTACCAACTTGGTCAAAATGTTTAATTAACGCTCTGTAAGCATCAATATTGAGCGGTTGAATTTTTGTTTCTTTTATATCTTCTCTTTTGATCCCGGAAATATAAAATGACCCTTCAGTAATAAACTCGATCGTTTTAGCAAGTTCTCTATTTGATTCTTCCCTCAAATAGATTGGTGGCGGCTTCTCAGTTTTTGGAGTTTTTTCGGCCGGCGGGTCGTCAACAACCAAGCAAGAATACCTATTTCCATGCGTTAATTCAACGCTAGCTAGCTTAGTGAATTTATTCGCGCTTGTACTGGCCGCTGATCTAGGGCTTCTTCTTCGTTTTGATCGGACAGTAATATACCGGTCTATTCCCGTTTGCACTAAACACTGACCTACATCACTGTTTATTTTATTATCATCTGATGTCGATGCACTGTCATTGTTTGTTTTATCGTCAATATTTGGCGACGGATGCACTTTTAGTTTCGTTATGGTTCAATACACAAATGTTATTTAAATTAATAATTTCACTTTTATTTAAATTGCCTGGTAAGGTAATTTTTTAAACATTTAAAATTTGTTGTCGCTTTGGACTATCCTGCACTTTTGTATTTTTATTAAAAATATCTGAGGTCGTGACGTTCGGTGGCAAATCGCTTGTGGACATTACTGTCTGCTGATTTGGCCCAGCCTTTTTTACTTGAGGCGGAGATGAGAACATCACGATTTCACTTATTTTTCACATCACAATATTTAAAAAAAAAAAATAAAAAAATATTTAAACTGCTGATTCAACTTTTCACACAAGTAATAAGTAAATCAAAATGTTTACTCGGTGGTAGCAAAATTGCAACTGACTAAGAATTTGTAACGTTTTTTATTTAAAAATTTGTCTTAGGAAAAAGGGTGAGTGGGTTTTACTATGAAAAGTTTGGTTTTTCCTCATTTCTAATTCCCTTACGAAAGCTTCGTTTTTTAGGCTATGGCTTTGTATAATCAAGGTTGCTTTGTTATAACCCGCCCTTTGCACAAAGAGCTTCCTGGTGCAGAATACAATTAAATTCAACTAATTCATGATTGATTTCTTCTTTCAAAAACTGTATGAAACCGTTATGTATGCCAAAAATATTCGGAGCACCATCTGAAATTTTTCTTTGAATAAGTTAAAAATGTCTCGGCATATTGTTTTTCAAGACATTTCCATTAATTTTACCAGCTCTTCTTTTATTATATTTTCAGTTGGATACCTAACTAATTGAAAATGTTCCCGCATTAGCACAGAACATGTTCCGCTGATTCGGCTTCCATGTTGCAGAAGTGACATCCGTCTGTCGTACTTAGGCCCATACTCTTAAGGAGACGTGATCTGTGAGGAAGAGTTAAATACTTGGTTGTATTAATACAAAATATTTATTAACTCTGGAAATTATTCCAGAGAAACATCTTTATTTAATTAATATTTATTAATACACAATTATAACAATATTTTATTTAGAATAATTAATAACGTGTTGTTACGTTGAAATATGTAATATTAATCTCCCCGATTCAATGTGAGTGGGAATATATATGGTATAATGTGTTGTGCAGCTTGTGTGGCTTTTTATGCTGACATTACAAACATTATAATATTGCATTTTGTCACGTACACATTTAATATATGATTCTGCGAATTGATGAATTGTTGTTGAGATGAATGTACTTTGCGAATGATATCGTAAGAGTTGAGATATCATTTGTATTTGGAGCTGATTGAAGATAATGGTTTGTTAATTGTTATGTCTTGCAGCGGGATACGTGACTCCTCCCCTCTAAGATGAACGTCTGGTCGCAATAGTGGCACTGGAGTTATTTTGGCGATTGTTTTACGCCATATGAAGATTCTATAGATAATTACTGAAATAATACAAATAATAATTATTGAAAGGGACAGGTGTCCGGATGATATATGCAGTCTCGAATGGTTAAGAACTATGTCTACTGCTTCCATATTGTGAATCGTTTGATTGTGGAGATTTTCCAATGTTACTTCGGGTTTTACTTTTTCAATGTATATATCGTTATACGGTATTTGGATTTCGTAGTTTGTTTGAATTTCCTTTTCTGATGTTGAATATTGTTGATTATTTATTGTAATATTACAATTATTAAATTCTATCAGGGTAGGAATTTTAATATCTTGTGTTGTTTGCTTGCAATTTGATGTATATGTGATCGGTTGATTCTTAGGTTGTACGTAAAGTTTTCCGTAACTGATGTAATCGATATCCTCATATGATGATATGTTGATCATGGTACATCTGGCTGGCAACTGTGATATTATTGCTGGTATGCAGGTGGTTGTTGATATCTTTTAATTCTTCCATTTGTCAATATATGGTATCGTATATTGTTTCGCATTGGTGTGTTATATATTGATATTTTGTGGGATTAAAAATAATTTCTTTTGGAGGTATAGGATATATAATTTTATTTTGGTTTGGGATTACTTTAATTTGAAAATGATAAAATGATTCCTTTAGAAATGTTGGTCTATTAATTATAAATATTAGTTGAGTATCATTATAAAATCCTTTAAATGTTAATAGATTATAAATTGAATTAGCATTTTGAAACTCAATATTGTCCTGTTTTAAAATGTCATGTGTATATTGTGTCTCATTGTCATTTAATAAATGTCTTGAAATCGAATTGTGTCTTGTTGTAGCCAAAATGTCTAATATATTGTCTAAGTGTTTATGAAGAGGTTCTATAACGTGATTTATTTTATAAAAATGTTGGTCAAACATTATAACCATAGTTACTGAATTTGTCGCTTGTATGGTTTTATTTACTTCATAATTTAATCTATTTAAATTTATATTGACAAAGTCTTGTATGTGGTCCAATCTGTCTAACATTTGTTTATTTATTTGTCCGTTTAATAGATCCTGATTTGTATTTATTTCATTAAGGGCCGTTTGTACGTATAGAAGGTCTTGATTGTCTAAATTGCCAGTTATGTCTTTTATTAGTGATCCTAAGCCGTTGAATAATCCTCTTTTAAATCTTTTGGGCAGTAATTCTTTAATTGTTTTCCATAACTGTTCATTCTTGTAGTCAGTTATTGCTTTTCTAACGTTTAGCAGGATTAAATAATCTTTATTTTTTGAAATTTCTTCTGATATAATATGCACTTGTTCACTAATTTGGTTTACCAACAATTGGTAAGATTGGAGATTAATGATATGGATAAGTTTTTTATAACCCTTTATTAAGCGGGCATTGCCTTTATTTATTGGTATAACACCTTTATTGTTCTGAATTGATGTTAGCTTGATTTCCTGTGCTGGGATTCCTAGGCACCTGTAAAATACGTTTGATTTTATTTTTATGTACTTTATCTTCCTGTGTTTCTACTGTTATTCCTTTATCTTCTAGTACTTTTAATTTTCTATAATTAGCTTTGAGTTTTCCTCTTCTTAATTTCTTTACGTATATACATTGATTTTTATTTATACTCAGTATGGGCTTACGATTTTTATTTACTTTTGAAATGAAATTTTCTTTCTTTTCAAGGGTTTTTCATATACTTCATTACATAGTTGTTCATACCGTGCTTTATGCTGTTCTATATAGTCTAGTTCGGAATTAAAGTCTAATTATTCTTTGACGTAATGTACTTTTAAGAGTTCGAAGGGTGTGAGATGGGTTGTCGAATGGATAGAGTTGTTGTAGAATAACGTGGCTTGAACCATTACATTTTCTATGGATAGGTTTTTTTGTTTTTCAACAATAATGCTACAGAGTTCTTTTAGGGTTGAATGAAGTCTTTCGACAGGAGAGTTTCCTGTGGAATTGTATGGGGTTGTGATATGAATCAAAATATTATATTTCCCTGCGAGATTTTTAAGAACTTGGTTTACAAAGCATGTTTCATTATCAAATATTATTTACTTTGGGATACCGTGGAGGCTAAAGAAATGTGTTAGATTTTCTACAAGTCTTATCTTGTTTATTTTTGAGAAGATATGTAGCGGCGAATCTGCTAAATTTATCTATGATGGTTAAGAATTTATGGGATTGGAGTTGGAATAAATCTAAATGTAAGATTTCCATGGGTTTATTTGGGATTTCCGAAATTTGAAATTCCACTCTAGGTGGTTGTCGATTATAGGGAAGAAATATTGCTTCTTAATGTGCTGATAGTTCTCTATGATCATTTTGTTCATGAGTTTTATGTATTTCTTCATTTTGATCAGCTTCATTTTGAATATCCGTTAGGAATTGAAGTGATCTAACGATATTTGTTCTAGGGTTTGTTTTTCGTTGTTTTCTTTGAATTATACGTCTGAATACTTCTAAGACATATTCGAATCCTTCTTTAGAGAGTATATATACACAACAGTCGTTGTTCTATGCCTACCAAGTTTTGAAGCTTCGTTTGGATTTCTGTAATAATCCTTTTGCATCCTCTTGGAAGATATATTGTTGTCCTTTTTTTATTTTCGAAGAGGGTCTCGGTTTTTTCGAGAATTTCAGGGTATTTTTCCGATATGTTTATTATTAGTTGTTGATTAAAACAATTTATACTATTCTTCGTTTCGGGTATTAAGTTTTCGGGAAGTGATAACATACTTCTTGTATCTTCTTCTGAACTTTCATCGTTATTGTAAAGTTCGATATTGTTTATATTTTGTTCGATTTGAACGCGGGATAATGCATCAGCATTAGCGTTTTGTATATCTTTTTTATATACAATGTTGTATTCGAATTCTACAAGCCTAAGTCGCCATGTGACTAATTTTGAATTCGGCTCCTTTAGTGAAAATAACCAGGTTAATGGCTTGTGATCGATTACAATGGTAAACTTTTGACCGAAAAGATAGGGTCGAAAGTATTTTGTTGCCCATATAATGGCCAATAACTCCTTTTCGATAGTGGAGTAATTTTGTTCACTTTTATTTATGGTGCGTGAAGCATAACATATTGGTAGATCTTTACCAATTTGTCCTTGTGAGAGTAGTGCGCCTATAGCTACATTACTAGCATCTGTGGTTACGATGAAGGGTTTTTCAAAGTCTGGATATTGAAGAATGGGTTGTTTAAACAACAATGTTTTGCACTGTTCGAAACATTCTGTATATTCTTTATTTATAATTATGGATTTATCTTTCCTAAGACATTCAGTCATAGGCTTCGTGATTTTTGCGAAGTTAGGTATAAATTTCCTATAATATCCTAATAAGCCCAAAAAACTTTTTATTTGTTTTTCGGTAGTAGGTATTGGAAATTTCTTTATTGCGCTGATTTGATCGGGATTTGGTCTTACACCTTGTGATGTTACAAGATGACCAAGAAATGCAATTTCTTTATGTAGGAACTCGCTCTTGTCGAGTTGGACTTTCAAATTTGACTGTTGTAATTTTTGGAATACTTGTTATAAATTTATCATATGCTCTTGTAGCGATGTCGAGAAGATGATGATGTCGTCCATGTAACAGAGACAGGTAATTCCCTAATACATTGTCCATAACGCGTTGGAATGTGCTGGGTGCGTTTTTTAGTCCGAATGGCATGCGAACGTATTCGTAGTGGCCATATTTAACAGAAAATTTGGTTTTTGGGATATCCTTTGGACTGACTTCAATTTCGGTAAAGGGTAACGATCGGATATTGTTTTTTCGTTTAGCTTCCTATAATCAATAACCATGCGCCATTTGGTTTGTCCAGAGGCGTCTTGTTTCTTGGGCACAATCCATATTGGAGAGGACCATGGAGAGAAACTTGGTCGTATGATACCTTGATTAAGCATTTTATTAATTTGCCTTTCTACTTCCATTTTATTGACGTAGGGGTATCTATAACTCTTTGTGAATATAGGTTTGTCATCATTTACAACGATATTATGGTTGATAGCGTTTGTAAATGTTAATTGATCGTTTTCTCTTTGGAAAATATTTTCGAACTGAGAACATAATCCTTCTATGTTCAATTTTTCATCTCTATTGAGATGATTAGTTCGAATTAACTGCTTTATGTCGATTCTTTCGTCCCCATAAGTATTTGGTTCCAACACTTCGAGTTTGTTTATCTCAGAGTGATTTTTATTAAACAGTTCACATTCGATAGGATGTTCGATTACGAAAGTTTTTGCTTGAGGGCTGTAATTAATTACTTCGACTATAGCGTAATTTTTCTCGGCGGTGTATATTCTTTCAGGAATGATTAATTTTTCATTTATTAAAACGGGTTTGAGATATATTTCTCCATTTGAGATAGTTACAGGGATTCGTGCAATTAATTTGCTGCGTGGATTGATTGTATAAACTTTTGACATAAAGTGTAATTTGAATTTTAAGGGAATTGTGACGGTAGGTGTCTTTAGAGATTGACCTAAGTCGAGTTATGCTTAGGGATTGCATTACTTTTAAGCCTATTAGACCATGAAAGTAACTATGAAATTTGAATAGAAGAAATTCTATATCTTGTTGAGTTTTTAATTCTTTTAAACCTTTCATTATTATAGCTTTTTCATTGGTGTGTTTATTGAATAGGGTGGTGACAATAGTGGGTTGAATTTTATAACTTTGAGATTGATCTATTATCTCGGGTTCTATGAATGATTTTGTAGATCCTGTGTCTATCAAAAATTTGTATGGTTTACCGTGTAGGTTTATTTCATTATAGGGTAATTGATAACCTGATTGGTGATTATTTAAGTTTATATAGCCGTATGTTGCTTCGAGGCTTCTAGGAGAAAATCCTCGTTACTAATTTTTACATCAGGTGTCTGTTGTTGTTGTTCATAGGATTCAAAATAATCTTCAGAATATTGTTCTTCATGTGGATATTCCACTTGATAGTTTTCGTGATAATTTTTATCATCGTCGCGTTCATACTGTGGTTCTAGTTCAGTACTGAATAGTTCTTTTACTTGAACTCGTGGTAGTCCATTATTATTTAAATGGTATTTGGGAGTTTGAGTTTGAGAAGGTTGATGCCATTGACGAGTAGGTTGACTGAATTGTCGAGAGATACTTGTTGTATCCATTGGTTCTGGCTTTATTTGAGGGTTTGGTGGTAAAGGTCTATATTTACCGTATTGACTTATTTGATTTTGATTTTGTTGTGTGAAGGGTCGGTGATTATAATATGCAGGTTTTGGGGAGAATGTTGAAAATTGGTTTCTTTGTAGAAGTGAATTATATGAATTTTTCATTGGAATTGGAAGTCGGTATACATTGTAATTATATGGGTAAACTTGTAACCTTTGTGGGATAGGGGTCTGGGATATTGTTGTTTGAATATTGGTTCACGCTTATTCTTCATTTATTGAATATTTTGTTCTTTTATACAATATGTTCTTGCAGTAGTGAGATCTGTAGGTCTCATTGCTCTGATCATTGACCCAAGGGGTTCTTTGAGTCCGGTTAAGAATACCGAAAGTGCCATAGTTTGATACCAAGAGCTTTAGCTGTCTTTACAACTTCGGGTGTATCATTTGGAATATTGATTGACATCCAAATATTTAGGCTATTCATTATTTCTCATATTTTAGAAAAATAATTATCAATATTATCGTTTCGTTGACTTATAGAGTGTAAATCCCTAATTAGACTGGTTTCGTCTTTTTTGTCTGTATAATGTGATACTAGACATGTTTTCATTATTGTCCATGAATCATTTGCATTATACATTTCAAGTATTGAGCTTGCTTCACCTGTTATTTTACTACGTATGACTCTAACGATTAAGTTTTGTTGGTTAGGGTCTACAATTATAGGTGTACATATTCTAACTACCTCATCTACATGTTGGATGAATGGTTTTAATTCTGACTGAGTACCGTTAAATGACGGAATGTCTCTGACTGCGTCAGGGGTTTTAAGTGTTGCTAAAGCTTCAGCCATGATTCTTTTGTATGTTAAGTTTTGTAATTTGATTTTACGTCCTAATCTAATATCTCTACTTTTTGTAATTGCTTCCTCAATTTTTATTTTATTTATTATTGTGCCAGTTAAATCTGAGCTAATTACTTTTTTTATTTTATTTTTACTTTATTTTAATAAAAGATTGTTTTTATCACTTTCAAAAATCAAAGTAAAGGAATTTTTGGATAACGTACCGGGAGATAATATCAATATACACTTACCACGAAATAGTTATCAATACTAGGATATGATATGCCTTCATTTATTTTGTATCGATGGCTTGTAAATTATCGGTTTCTTCCGTATCTTTCTTTGATTTATTTTATTTTAACACTGTTCTGGTATATACGCCAGGCAGTAATTTTATTATTTTGATTTATTTATTTTAATTTGTATTATTTCTCTATTCGATTTACCACTGGTGGGGATAGAATAGTTTTTTCCAGGAAAAAAAAATATTTTCATGTTTTTCTATTATTTCTTATATTATGCTGATATTCATTCAGCGTTCACTTAACTATGTTTGATATTCAATCAACATTCGAGAGTTCGAATCAAGAATAACGTGGTATTTGTGAGTTCGATTATTAGCACTATTTGTTTGATATTCCCTCAAATTTATTACAGTACGTTGTATAATTTCACTAAAAACACTTTTACACAAGACTTTATTATTCACTATGCAGTATTGTTAAACGTAGTACATACAGATATGAGAAAATATTCGCCCCCAACTGCGCCAGTTAAATACTTGGTTGTATTAATACAAAATATTTATTAACTCTGGAAATTATTCCAGAGAAATATCTTTATTTAATTAATATTTATTAATACACAATTATAACAATATTTTATTTAGAATAATTAATAACGTGTTGTTACGTTGAAATATGTAATATTAATCTCCCCGATTCAATGTGAGTGGGAATATATATGGTATAATGTGTTGTGCAGCATGTGTGGCATTTTATGCTGACATTACAAACATTATAATATTGCATTTTGTCACGTACACATCATTTGTATTTGGAGCTGATTTAAGATAATGGTTTGTTAATTGTTATGTCTTGCAGCGGGATACTTGACTGAAGCCGGTTACTAGCCTCAGCCCAGGTTTCCTAAGTTCAATTCACCGATTTACACTAACTGATGAAGGTGACCTAAATCGCTTTGTCTCTTAAAGGCCTGGAATTCTGCGCCAATAGGAGAACTTTTGCACGTCAAGCAATATAGAGGCGGAACCCTCGCAGTGTGACCTGAAACGCACATAAGTGTTTACCTGCTTGCCAGATGTTTAACTACCTTCAGATAGTCCCATACCAGCCGTTTAGCATTGACGTTGTAGGACCTCGAGAAGGCAGTCTCACTCCCATATATTCCTACCCCTGACCCGTTTTCCATTTTTGATCCATCTGTAACCCATGTCGATCTGTTGACCCTCGCTCAAAGGATAACCTCCCTGTACTCTACATGTCCCGGTCTGGTAAAATAACACAGAATGGTATGTGGAAGTACAGCTTGGATATGATGATTCTTTACTTTTTTCGAGATATATTCATTTTTCTCACTGTCCGACATTGCACATAAATGAGAATGTTTTGTTTCAAAATAACGTTTAACATTATAATCTCGGGAAACCACCTATTTACCAAAAAAAGTACACAGATTCACCGCTCGATTGCGTTTATTATCCGGATTATTTAACTTTTTACACTGATTCAGTGCAGCCAACATTGCGGAGATTGAAATTAGTACTACTTAGTAACTAAAAATTGGGGTCACCAAATTTTATATTTGTCACAAAATGGAAATTACTTTTTATACAAATTTGTGCCAACAATAAATTGATTAACCTAGAAATATGCGCAGACGATTTTTGACTAACCTAGAAATTGACTAATCTCGAAATTTTTTTAATTCTTTTCTTTATAGATTAACATGGCGGCATTAGCTACAACTTTGATATGTTCCATCTTATGTATGGGATTTTTATATGTTCCAATTATTGCTAAACCTTATTCATGTAAGTGGTTTACGGTCTGCATATATGTAAATTGTTACGTTTTTGCCTTGTCAATCAAGGTTCGTATCACTGGATTGTGAATAATACAAAATCAATTCAATTTATCGCCAACGAATTTATTTATTTAGTACAAGAATTATTACAACACAGTTTATTAATAACAATTCACAAAATCACTTTATATAAATTATTCCCAAATTTTAGTGTACACTTATAATTTTTATCTCGTACTTCAACACTTTTTAAATCATTTTTTAATTCCTACTGATCCAATTCGACTTCGTTCGCCTTTTTATATACACAAACCAAACTTCTCGAAAGTTCATGACTTTTTCAGTTAGAATAGCGTAGAAACATTTAGAACATTTTTATCATGGAAAATTCCATTTTAGTTCAGTAAAACATTGAGCTATTGATTTAACTTATTCTATCACACCCTAGGTGTCACCGTTACAATACAAATTCCGTATTTATTTTTTAGAGTAAGAAAGGAATTGTGGTGATATCGGGTGTGCTAGTTCAGAAGTTTGTGTAATGCAATATGAATCATGTAATTATGGTGCCCAAGGTTCAGACTGTGGTAGATATCCAACGTGCAAGAGACGAGAAGGTGCACAAACATCACACAAAGCGGGTAATTGCATAAATATTTTAAATGTCCACACCTAACATAATTAGCATAGTTTTTATTGTATCTTCTAAATCAATTGAGCAAATTACTGGAACCGACAATCTTTTTGATTCGACTTATCATTCCTCAATATAAGCTAGATAATTTTAATTTTGTCCATAGTTACGGTTGGAAGGTTATTAAACATCTGGCAGGCTCAAATAAGGTAACACTTATGTGGGTGCCAGGTCATACTGGAATCGAAGGAAACGAGGCAGCTGATGGCCTCGCCCGTGAGGGTTCTGCCTCTCCATTTTTTGGACCAGAACCCTTCTGCGGTGTCACTAAGGGACACCTTAGAGCAGCGGTAAAACGCTGGGAGGATGTTCAAAAGTCCTCCTACTGGCGCAGAATTCCAGGTTTACGGCAGGCGAAGAAATTTATATCACCTTCGTCTGTCAGGGTTAAGGAGTGTCTTGAACTTAGGAAACCTGAGTTGAGGCTGCTTACTGGTTTCCTCACAGGTCATGTCCCCTTAAGGTATCACCTTAAGAAGATGGGCCTAAGTACGACAGATGGATGCCGCTTCTGCGGTCTGGAAGCGGAATCAGCGGAACATGTTCTGTGCCATTGCCCAGCCATTTTCCAGCAAAGACTGCAACATCTAGGAGGGAGAACAATGAGCCCGGATAGTATGTATCTTGTACCGGCCAGTAGTATTGTCAGATTCATTAAGAGCCTGAATATTGACTGGACGGATAATTAAGTAGGGTCCAGCACAATAGATCTTTTAGGTCGCGGTGCGAGGTGGCTTATCGCCCACATGGCCCTCCGGTTAATAATAATAATAATACGGTTGGACAGATGATAAATTCAGGCGGGTTCCAGGTGTAGTAGTTACTTTATGACCAAACTACAATTTACACGCACGCAAACACAAATTACAAATACTTTGCATGCACAATAATTAAATTATTTGGAAACTAATAATTTATAATTTCATCTCGGTTTGCAGGTAGACAAGTATATGACTAAAAAAATAATTAAATGGTTTTTTCAATTGATTTTATGATGAAAATCGTTTTGCATGATTTGTGGGGTGTATGAAAGTACATTTTGTCTTGTTGATATTTTTTTTGCACCAGGGAATACATACATATATTAAAAAATATATTTGCAGATCAAAATTTAAATCCATTAATAGAAAATACCAGACTATCTAATTCATCTCGTGATAGCAGTTTAGCTGCCAATATACCACAATCAAATAACAAGCCAATGTTTGATGGTACAGCTACACATGGAACTGACGATGAATCATTTTCCACGAACAACAACACAACACCAAATCCAAACTATCAACAAAATCCACGTCAATATCAACGAAATGCGCCAAAAAATAAACTTAAACAACCTGGCTATCCAATACAACCCGCTTACAATCCACAACAACCTTATAAACTACGACAACCGTGTAATCGGCAAAATCCATACGGAGGCGGTGTTTCAGCTAATTTATTTCCAATATATCATTAATATTGATAATTGCCATTGAAACTTATTTTCTATAAGCGCAACAGAACGACACACATTCTTAATTGAATGGACATTTTTTGTTTGTATATGTACCTAACTTTAAACCTTAAGTATTTTGTTTACCTACATCTATTTTTAAAAGGGCAAAGTAAATTTTTGAAAAAACAGCTTTCATTTTAATAATTATATAACTCATATTTTTTGAAACTGTACGTAAAAATTATGGCGTCCATTTAAAATACTCAGGCTATTTTTTATCATTTGTATTTCTAACCAACAATAATCTTATCAAATTCAATTCAAGCTTAATTTGATTGATCGAGAAAAATGAATTAATTTGATTTGCTTAAATTTAAAAATTATGTTGTAATTGTAAGTAATTTACTCTCGCATTTGAATTATTTTTTTTAGTCTCTTGAAACAGATTTTACATAAATAATACTAATCATAATAGTTTTGTAAATAAATATTTTTTAATGATATTTGTTTTGTTTATTGGATTTTTAATTTGACTTTTTTCCAGATACTTCCAATCATAATGTACACAGTTCTTCCGATACCATAACAAGAAGTTCATCAACCCCTACTCGTTCTGAGAGTGATAGTGTTGCTTCATTCTTTAGCAATCCAAATCCTAATCCGTCTCCATCATTATATCCAAGATTACCTACTCAACCAGTTTCACCAGTTCAACCACAATACCCATCACCACAATATCCAGCACCACAGTATCCTCGTCAACCCACTGGTAATGCG
Organism: Tipula vernalis; assembly: GCA_958295665.1. Taxonomy (NCBI): domain Eukaryota; kingdom Metazoa; phylum Arthropoda; class Insecta; order Diptera; family Tipulidae; genus Tipula; species Tipula vernalis. The sequence continues at coordinate 182,477,118 of OY282558.1, forward strand.
GGACAACCATCATATCCTAGACAACCAGCTATTAATCCAGCTGCCCCACCTAGCTATCCAGGTCAATCAGGTGGTTATGATAGTTTCAGTAACGTAAATCGTGGTGGATACGTACCACCAGGTTACGGAGGTGCTGGTGGTTATAGTCCATATGGAGGATATAATCCTTATGGTGGTCAACAACCAGCCAGTGCACCAGCCAATCCACCTCAGAGGCCAGGATCAATCATTGTACCACCCAGAGGGACATCAGGCAGTACTAATTCTAATTCAGATTCCGGTTTCCTGTCATCGTTATCCGGATATTTGGGCGGTGGAGGTGGTAACACTGGTAGTGGCATCTCAACATCAGACGTCGCTGGCCTTATTGGTGGTGTGATCGGTGGAAATCGTGGATCACCAGCAAAACCGACAGCGAGCAGCAGTAGCGGCCCAGTAGATGGTATTCTTTCTGGAATTTCAGGATATTTAGGTGGAAACACAGGATCGGCTACTAATAATAATCGTGGTGGTGTACAACCAGCTTCTGGAAATACTGCTGGTGGATCAACATTTGATAGTATATTATCTGGAGTGTCTGGTTATCTTGGAAGCAGTGGCAATACACAACCGGGACAATCATCACAAGTTGGTGATGTTATTGGTGGATTAATTGGAGGAAATAAAGGGGCTTCACAGACACCTGATCTTGGTAATGTTATAGGTGGTCTGATCGGTAATCGGGGATCATTTGGTTCCCCAAACGCACCAGCTACACCTCAAACCCAAAATACTGGTACACCACAAGATGGTGGTGTATTATCTGGCATTGGCGATTTCTTTAAAAATAATGCCGGCACATTCATATCATCTTCTATTAATGGTGGCGGTGTAAATCAACGTGAAATTATAACAAATAAAAAGAATTTTGGTTTATTCTCCGAAAATCCTTCATCATAATTAAATTCAGATTTCAACAGAATCATCTGCTTATCGTGGAAATTATAACTATAACAATAATGATTTATAGAGGTTATTAATTATTATATGTACAATAGTAATATTTATAATGTATAGAGTTTAATTTTAGTAACCGGTTGTTTGTATGTAATTGTTATAAAAAAATAAAACTTCTTAATTAAAATTATTTAGTTTGTTTGTTTGTAATGCCCGGTTGCTCGCAGTATCAGCCTAACATATTTCAACTGAATTAATAAAATATTCTATCAACAGTTTTGGGATGTATGGTCTTTATTATATCTTATCTCATAAATAAATTTTGTACGCACGTTTATTATATTTTATTTATTTATATTAAAAACAATGGCAATTCCATCCTCATGGTGGTACCCTATTATAAGACTGAAGTACAGAATGAATATTAGTTTAGGAGGATGAACAAATATCATTCCCAACAAACACGATGCGCCGTCACCCAATGTACATAAAACATTGGTCGTGACATCTAATGTATTTGAACATGACAGTCTTTAACTAAGGGATAGAACAAACTGCGAATAAATTTGAAAGTTAATCGAAGTAGTGCGCGATTCACACCTCTTCTAATTCGTTCAATTTGAGCATTTAGATCGTAACATTTGATCGTTTTATCTCGTTATTTTTGCACCGTAGAAACTTCGCGCTTGCGTTTTATCATTATTTAGACATGCGTTTCAGTTGCTGTTTGATTTTTAGTGATATAACATTACAAGTGATTTTGTAATGAATATTTATAAATTTGAGGTTAAATAATTTTTAATTTGTATGATTTTAATATGTTCCGAAGATTGTAAGAGAATTCAATCCAGTTTCGAACTGATGAGCTTATGATTATGAAAAGATCAATCTTCTCATCAGGACGCGGCGACTGGACTGATTATATCACAATTTACATGCTATATATATAGAATGTACTGTGCGTTATGTACTAGCGAATCATACTAATACAGATAAATTCTCTTACAATTTTTTCTTCTTCACGACATTCACACAGCTCTATTACTCTATTAGAAATTACATGAATTAATTAACATTAAAAAAAATTAAAAAAGTAAAATAATTATTAAGAAGTGTACACGTGAACTCTACTAGGAAACTATTATATACACGGATAACCAACGCCAAATGTTCAATCTATTACATAGCTGGAATATGGGTGATGTAATTTCAACATGTATAAGTATAAATAATTGTTACTATTTATGTCCAATTGTAGGAACGGTACCAAATCGCAGTAGGTGCAATTAAAAGCATTTTAAATTGTTCTCGAATTTTCCCTCTATTTTCGTTTTATAAGGTGTGAGTACAAAAACAAATCTTTCAAGACGCATTTCATTGCTACTGTGATTTCGTATCGTTCATACGTCGTATCGTGTATACTTAAAATTTAGTAAATACAATACAATATTAAAGAGAGAGTCCCCCTTAATAATCGGGGCGATATCCTACTCTAGAATTTTACTAATTAAGGTTTTGTTTTTAACATACGTTAATGTGCCTTTTTTCGAAATTTCTTATTTGGTACCAAATGGCTCGTCGTGAGAAAATCTCTTGTACAATTTTTGATCTGCATTCACAGATACGGGACGACATAGTCCTAACAGTCAATTAACGTGGATGCGGGAATTAGGGCGTAGTTTCTCATGATGAACATTTCGATATCAACCAACTAAATTAATAATTCCTTGTTATTTTTTTGTTACTTTTTAAGTATTTTAATTTTTCTTTATTATAATGAAAATTGAATGGAGTATTTTTTACAGATATGTGCTTAGACATAAATTCGTTCAAGATTCTAACGGAGACTGATCTGAAATACCTGTTTCCTATTTCACCGACATCAAACCTTGAATATAAAGTCCAATTCAGGGATAATTTGAAAAATTGACGACGTTCACAGGTTTGTAGAAAAAGCTAGGTCCTGAAGTTTATTCTGTTTATTAGCTTTAACTAAATTTTTCAAAATATAGATCCGAGATTTTTCGAAATTAGTGGCCTCAAAGACGGGCTCACCAAATTTGCAAAGGAAAACAAAACAAAGCCAACATTATCAGCGACAGCGCTGTCATCAATCGAGTCATCACCAACCTGCTCCACATCGTTATCAGTGTCATCACCAATACCACCCTACTGTTTTTCAGAGCATATACAGCAATCATTTGTAAGTATGAAAAATTTGTAGTTTTCTTTTTTTTTGTAATTTTAAAATGGGTTATTTAATTTAATTATCCCAGAATTTAGACGAATATCTTAAATCGCATTCTGGCAAAGCTGTTCAGAATGAGTATATTAATAACAACAACTTATTGCCACGACATTTTCCAACGCTAAGTAGATGGCAAAGAATTCATGCATCGACCGGAGTTTGAAAGAATCACTGAAAGTATTTGCTCAACGTTTCAGCACGAAAGAAAAGTAATGTACAATATTTATATATATATGTAAATACATACACATTACAAAAATGTCTTACTCATATCTAATTTTAAATCTATTTTGATTTAGGAAACATATTATTCAGAAAATGGTACTCATAATGCCTACAAAAACAGGGCAAGCATATTGTGAAGATTAAACTTATTTCCTCGTGAGAAGACGCCTGGTATCAAAATTCGAAGTTTCCAAGAAATCCTCTAATGACTCATTAGTTAGCCTTAACACTGAAGATCCAAACCAGGTTTGGCTACAGGTTTATTCGGATGAATGGGAAGAAATAATTGTTCGTTGGAAAGAGACGTGCGTTTTACTTACGTCGAGAACAAATCCAGCAAGCTGGGCGTAACATTGAAGCAATATTAAAGGCCTGGCCGAGGTACTCACATTCAAGAGGGGGACAGCTTATAAGCTAAACAACAATATTGAAATACAAATAAAATTTATTAATTAAGTTTTATTAAAAGTGGACATTGATTTTGAGTATATGTCTCCTAATAAAGGACATCTACTATTATCGAAATGGGACGAATTTAAATCAAAAATTATTATAATTCTTCAACAAAGAATTAAGGATAAACGAAATTTAGATGTTCTAAATGAGTTGGTTGACCAGTACCGTAATAATCCGAAAAGTAAAGAAAAATTTATTTAAATTTTATTTACATATTATAGTTAATATTCTCAAATATTTTAGATCCTCATCTTGATATTTCAATATTTAAATTACTACAAACCTTATTGGTCCCAACTGACTCAACAAAAAATAAGACTACGCAAAAAATTTGGATTTTAGATGGTCAGGAGGCATTTATTAAAATTTGTTAAATCATTTAGTGATATTCAACAAGATATCGCAGGTATTAACGAAACATATTTAGAAAATGGAATCACGTTTCAGCCAACCGTTTCTATTGCGAATGACAACGAAGTCAACCCAATATGTTACACCATATATGATAATATTTTTTACAAATTTAGTGATTTAACTAAAGCTATAACTACATCGTTTAAATTACATTACGTTTTTGGATTAAAATACCATACCTCGAAGTATTGTTCCACCACTTTGTCTACATTATTATCATTTTCTGAAACCAAACGGTAGTTATAAATGCTCAGAAACTTCATGTTCTCAGAGTTTCTCACATCTCAAAAGCTTAAAGCGGCATTTATTATCGCATAACAATGTTTTTAATTTACAAAATAAAGTAAAAGAAACAACGCGTCCTGAAACATCGTATACTAAGCCTGTAAAAGAAAGCCAAATGACTTCTTTACTATTACCAAATCTATTACCCACTAGTAGTTTCAGTTCTTCTATAAAAACATTAAAAGCAAATTTGTACGATAAAGCAACTCTTTTATTTATAACCAAATTAAACAGCCAAAACAATTTCTCGTAACTAACCAAAAAATTTAACTTGTTATTAATGGATTTTCGGAAAATATTTGCTCTATTTACAATTCTGTGAAAGATATCATAGTTCAAGAAATGAATCATGAGAAGAAACAAGAAATTTCTGAATTATTCGAATGTTGTGCTAAGCCGTTTGTTCAAATCAGTACGAAATATAAACCTTTACAAACACTTAAAAGAAACCATGTTTAAAATTCATCAATCAAATTCTCGGTTGAAAATAAAATAGGAGAAGTTATGACAAATTAAACAATTTTTTGAATTACCACGTATGCTTTTTGACACACTGAAATATACTAATGACTTAGAAAGCTCAGAAAGTGAAATTAGGGAACATTTTGTGCTAGGTGACCAGTCCAAGTTTAAGAGGAAAACAGTTGGTAAATAGTTGTTCGAAGATATTAAAACTATTTCCATTTAACTACAACTTAAATAATTGTAAACTTAATAGATTTATATTGCTTAATAAAACAACGAAGATTTTATTATTTTTTTTTTATGATTATTTTGTTGAAAATAATGATGATCTGTGTCATCCGAAATATACAAGAATATAGCCTTTATTATTTTCATGATGTACATACAAAAATTGATTATATACAATTCCAATACATAGAGTTGTTCTAAAATTTAATATATACATACAATTATGATTATTATATACTTCAACTACAGAAATTATTTATTTATATCCAATATAATGTTTATGATTTCGAAGGGCTACGTACTTAATTTTAAAAATGTATTGCAATGCGTGAACATATTCGCGCCCTTGAAATAACTATTTTAAATTCTAGAAATAAATACTAAATTTAATTTTATACAATACAAGTTATGATTAATTATAAGAAAGATTCATATTCCTTTTACAATAATTATAAATTAGTTAATAGAAAATTAGATTATCTTAAAGATTATTATACCATCAATAAGTTGAACTTTCAAATAACAAATATATAGTATGTGCATGACTGGCAACTTTTAATTTTCAGATTCGGAGTCAATTGGTAATACGCTAATTTTCGTAATCGATCGCTTAACAATAAATTTAGATGTTTGACATGTGACTACTCGAACCCAACCGTCAGAGCCTGGATGTGTGTGCCAATTTTGTAATTATAAGTCGATGATTTTTGCCATTTGTATCTATTTTGAAGGCCATTTAAATATTCAATATGCCAGCGTTTCCAGAACTCCTGAAACATCATCTGGATCAGCTGGAATCGTGCCAATCTATTTAGATTTAGGTGTAATAATGATGGTCCTGGCAACGCCAACAAAGGCGAACCAATCAGGAAGTGACCTGGAGAAAGAGCAGAATAATCGTTTGGATCATTCGAAATTGCAGTTAAAGGCCTTGAATTAAGGCAAGCTTCAACTTGGCAGATTAAAGTGTGATATTCTTCTAAGGTTAGAGAGCGTATACCAATTACATGTTTCATATGCCATTTAGCATTTTTAATCGTGGATTCCCATAATCCACCAAAATGTGGAGATGGTGGGGGAATTGTCAACCATTCAATCTGATTATTAGCACAAAACATCTTTGTGTCACCTTGAAGTTTTTCTGACAAGAACAAATTTCTAAGCTCCTTCAATTCAGATCTACCACCAATAAAATTTGTCGCATTGTCCGAATATATTTTTATGCAGTAGCCTCGTCGGGAAATGAACCTACGAAGGCAAGCCAAGAATGATTCTGACGACAAATCCATGACAATTTCCAAATGGATGGCTTTGACTACGAAGCAAATAAAGGGACAAACATACATTTTATTTTTAGTTTTCGATCTTACATTGGGCCTAGCGTAAAACGGTCCGCAAAAATTTATTCCCACGATGGAAAATGGTCTAGACTGATTAACGCGGTCGATAGGTAAATCGGCCATTAATTGGTGAAACAGTTTTGGTTTATTCCGAAAGCAAAGATTACACCCATTGACAACCTTTGTACACAAATTCCGTCCTCCGATGAGCCAATACTGTGATCTTAAATTATAAAGTAACGTTTGTGACCCACAATGAAGTAAACGTTTATGTTCGAATTGAATTAGGAGTTTCGTGAATGCATATTTGGATGGTAAGACAATTGGATGCTTACTATTATAGTTGAGGCTTGAATTATTAAGTCGACCACCAACACGAAGAATTCCTGTTTCATCTAAAAATGGTGATAATACCTTTAAATTGCTAGTGTTCAGCACAGTAGAATGTTTTATCATTTATTGAATCTCATTAGAATATTCGGTTAGCTGAACTATTTCTATCAGACATTGTAACGACGTTTTTAACTCAGTTGAACTTAGCTCACCGGTTATCTTAAGTCCATCTTTAACTTTAGAATTATTAATGAATCGAAGAATGTGGGCTGTTACGCGAAGAAGCTTTGTAAACGAAGAATAGCGAACAAATAAATCCGAAGGCGACGAAGAATTACACACTGTAGTTGACACGGTTTGACGAAGATCTAAACACAATAAATCTGAACTAATTTTTAAGTTAGAATTTTTTGGCTATTTAGATGGGTCTTCTAAAAGAAACGAAGGACCTGACCACCATAACTTAGGCTCTAAAAATTCACTAGGCATTAAGCCTCGTGATACGAAGTCAGCCGGGTTTTGGGACGTAGGGACATAGCACCAACTTTGAATAGGAGACAATTCCTGGATTTGATTGATTCGGTTGGGTACAAACGTGGCATATTTCGATGGCTCTGATTTAATACGAAGGAGAGTAATCTCTGAGTCTGACCAAAGATATATTTTATTGTACTACAATTTAAGGCCATCAAGTACTTTGCTTAATGTTTGAGCGAGCAGCAGTGCTCCACAGAGCTCGAGACGAGGAATAGTCTGTCTTCTCAATGGAGCCACCCTAGATTTTGAACAAACTAGTTTGCCATAATTTCTATTATTCTCGTCTGTGACTCTAAGATAAATCACATAACCAAAACCCTTTTCAGACGCGTCTGAGAAACCATGAATTTGTATTAAGCTAGCTTTTGGTGCTAAAATACATCGAGGAACTGTGATTTTATTTAAATTAATCAATTGCGTTTTGAATTCGATCCATTGAACTCTAATTTGTTGTGGAATTTGGTCATTCCAGTCTATATTACGCAGCGTCCAAATATCCTGCATTATTATTTTAGCAACTAAAATATTGGGAGAGCACATCCCTAATGGATCGAACAATTGACATATCTCTGACAATACATTTCTCTTAGTACAAGGAGTTTTCAAAGAGAAGTTGGAGAAATTCATTTCGAAGCCATCTCCTAAAGTATCCCATTTGACGAAGATTCAGCGCATGACGAAAGAACAGATATATTCGAGGAAAATTTATGTAAATGGAAACCATCCTTTTCTAATAATTGGCTTAACTCTGATTTAATTCTCACTGCATCTTCAAGTGAATCAGAGCCCGTTAGACAGTCGTCAACATAAAAATCAGAAATTAAAATTTTTGATGCTGCAGGAAATGAGATATTTTCATCTAATGCCAATTGTTGTAACGTACGAGTTGCGAGATAAGGAGCGCTCTTAGTTCCATAAGTGACTGTTTTCAATTTATAGCAGCTGACACTTTCTGAGGGATCACTTCTCCACCAGATCCGCTGTAAATCCTGATTATTTTTATCAACCAAAATTTGCATATACATATGTCAGCCGTAAAAGCAACGATGTGTTTCCTAAACCTTAGAATAATAGACAACAAATCTTGTTGGATAGTAGGACCCTTGTATAAACAATCGTTTAATGATAAGTTGGACGAGGTCTTAGAAGATCCATTAAAAACTACCCTTAAATTAGTAGTGGTACTACTATCCTTTATACAAAATGGTAAGGAAAGTAAAATTCTTTGCTATAAGAGTTATTGATAATGTTTTGGTTTTGAACAAGTTCCATATGGCCCAAGGACAAGTACTCAGCCATGAACTCTTTGTATTGTCGGTAAATATCAGGTTGACGTGTTAATTTTCTTTCTATAGCATAAAATTGCATAAGTGAAGAAAACTTTGAAAGGCCAAGCTGATTTATATTATCATTCAGAGGAAGAGATACTGAATAACGGCCCGAAGAAAGACGATTGAAACTTTGAATATAATGCTGTTCACAGTATTTTTCCTCTAATGAATGATTGTTGTTCAGGCTATATATATATATATACATATATACATATGTATATATATATATATATATATATATATATATATATATATATATATATATATATATATATATATATACAGGGTGGGCCAAATAAATTTTTTGTTTTTAAAACTGCAATAAAACAAAAAGTTTTCAGTATTTTTTCAAATTTATTTTTTCATTGTAAAGAACAATCCTTCCGATTAATTATGAAATACTATTTCATTCATATGACTGCCTCGGATGGCCTTGACATACCCCATACGGTCGGTCCAATTTTTGAGCACATTTTCGATGGTATGCGGCATTATGTCTTCAATGGCAATGCGAATATTGTTCTTGAGAGCTTAAATCGTTGCTGATTTATCGGCGTAACACTTATCTTTGACGGCACCCCAAATATAATAGTCCAACGGCGTCAAATCACAGCTCCGAGGCGGCCAAATCACATTAGCATTTCGGCTGATAATTCGATCTTCGAAGACAGTGCGCAAAAGATCAATTGAAACGTGTGCTGTGTGGCACGGAGCGCCGTCTTGTTGAAACCAAATGTTGCTTATGTCCTCCTCTTCAAGTGCCGGGAACAAAAAATCGTTTATCATGGCGCGGCTCCTTGCTCATTTTCAAAGAAAAATGGCCCAATGATGCCACCGGACCAAAATCCGCACCAAACAGTCACTCGTTGAGGATGCATCGGCTTCCCTACGATCACGTGCGAGTTCTCCGTGCCCCAAATGCGACAATTCTGCTAGTTTACATAGCCGCCAAGATGGAAATGCGCCTCATCCGAAAAAAAGATTTTTTTGCCAAGTAATGTTTCAATATTTCCCAGCGTTGTTCAAGCGAATACACAACCGATTTCGTTCAGCGGAAGGATAAAACTAACTTTCTGTCAAATCAAAAGTGACATAACCCTTACCGTACTCAAAATAATATATATATATATATATATATATATATATATATATATATATATATATATATATATATATATATTGAGAAAGATAGATATAAATTGGGAATATTAAAGCTCAATTTAAGAAGAGTCGATTATAATTTTTATGCATTTAATTTCACGAACGAAGTAAGTTTAAGTCATAGTTAAAGCAAACTGATCTTAACTTGAGAAGATTTAACGTTTGATATCAATACATTATTCCTAATTCAAGAAGATCATGTTCCCTCTTTGTGATTGCCGTTCTATAAATTTACATTTTAAAAGCTCAAATTTATTACCGAGTCCTTAGATTAAGAAAAACGAGTCCTTAATTTGCGAATACTGTCCTTTAATTAAACAGATTGTATGATTATTTTAAGAATTAACTTTTAACACAAGAATTTCAATGAATACTATGACTAGATAGATTTCATTATAAGAAGAATGAATTACCAATATATGAATTATGTTCTTAAATTAGCAACATGCAACACGGCAATCAAAAACTAAAATAACAAATCGGGCAATGTTAAATGTGAATTTGCGCTTATAGTTTGAAGTCAAAATTGAGGATTCAAAGCATAATTTAACGAATAATATTTTTAGTGCCAAATTGGTGTTGAATTTGCATGATTTGTGACCCAGGGAAGTAGTTTTTTCTTTCCATTCCAATTTCTGGTAATATCTTATTAAGTTTTTCACGAAAGAGAGCACTTTTTATTTGGCATTCCTCACTTTCATTCATACTCGAAATGACTTTTGATGATGTCTCCGGAGTTACAGGTAAATTTAATGAATTATTAACTGGTGATGCCTCATTTTCAAATTTTTGATGTTTATTAATCACCCGGTAATAACATGATGTACAAATCGATGAATTTTCAGTTACTTGAATCGAGCGGGGCAAACAAATTTTAATATAATCATTAACATGTCTTAAACTTTTAGAATATTTCAACTCAGGAAACGGCTTACAACACTTTTTCTACCCAACTATTATTACACTTATTATTTGAAATACTTTTGATGTTATTTAAATAAGCAAATGATTTAAATAGAACTTCACAAGTTAAACTAACTGAAATATTAATTTAAACACTAATTTATAACAAAAAATGTTAACAAAAACCACTGGTTATATTTTATGTTGTTTTACAGGCCTACCTACCCCTTTTGTTCCAAAAGATTACGTTACGATTTATGTACCTGAACGTAATATTTTGGGGCGCATTTTTAGGGTTAGAACTAACAAAATAAATGACTCATACCAAAATTTATTTTTTCACTAATAGCTTTATGGACTATCCCTAAACTACGTTACGCCTTTGTTTGGGGAAGGTGTATTGATTGTCGACATGTTTAGGCTGGGGCAGGGAGAATTTGATAAAAGATGACGTCAGGTAATTATAAGAAGTTACTGTTATGGGATATTACATATGACATAATACAATAATTTGCAGGTATATCATTAGAGGCGTATTTCTTTAATATATCACTTACTTCATATTCTTAAATGATTAAATCATTGCTCACACATTCAGTTTTGTGACGACTTGTGATGAAGGAGTGAGAGGGACGGAGTTAAGAATGGCCCAAAATAACTTGATGTAGTTTATGAACGGACTGTTACAAATTGTTTGCTCTTTGTTTTTTAATTTTCTATTAGAAGTAAGAATATACTAAAGATCGACGAAATAATTTTAAACAATACATTATCATGTCGAGCGTAAATTGGTTAAAAATTGAAAATAACATATAACAATTTGATTTTGTATTCCAAAAACGCGTAAATCGTCATACTTAAGCGTATTTTGCACGAAAACGAAAAATTTTACTAGCGCAAGTTATTAGTATGTTCAATAGAATTAAAGGACGTAAAATTTATAAAAAAAAATTTGGACGATCATTGAGGAAATTCAAAAATGAAATTTTGGCGGGAAATTTGAAAATGAAGAAATTAAAGAACTTACCGTTTTTATATTTTTTTATTAATCCGTATTAACTTACCTTTAAAACGAGCCCTATATCATAAATATCGGACATTTATTTTTCCTTTTATTGCCACAAACACAACATCATGTTCATCATTTTCTCAAAATTTGACATCCTGTATGTTAAACAACAACAACAACAAAAAATCACGTTCTACAAAATGTTTTTTTTAACTAGTACTACCAATTGAAAACATAAAAACAATAAAAAATTTAAACACGACTTCCGGTCCCATATACCAAATTTGTGATGTGACGTATTTTGCACCATATACAATACATTTTAATTTTAGTTTTAATTCTAATTAAATTCAATCTTAGTGAAATAATAATTAAAGTGTAATTTTGGAAAATGCAATCCACCGGGATGCATTTATCAGGCAATGTTTATATTTATGGATAAAAGAAATTAAAATTATTGATTTCTTGCTTAAGTGCATGATTTTGTCTTTTGTGTGATTGTACATGAAATACAATTTCAATTTTAATTACTAAAATTTAATAATTGGATAGTATTAAAATGGATTTTAACTTAAATAGACATACGTCGTAGTTAATTTCATATTAGATTTTATTTTTACACCCATTTGTATGTCTGGTTGTGTTTTTATTTTATGTACAATCGACACAAATATATGATTGAAACATGATATATAACAAAACCAACAATATGTTTATACAGCCGTTTCATTCGCTCTTTACACAGATTCTATCAAGGAAATGGACTATATATTGTTGGTCTTTGTCTTGTAATATGCGAACAACAACAAAACAAAAAGATTTTTTATTTTTTTTGTTGGTTTTGGTATAGTCGTCACAAATATTTTCCTGTGTCTTGATACATAGATAAGGTATGTTTGTATGTGTGCTAAAAGGGTATTATCTATAATATTATGAAAACATGATAAATCTTCTGCTGCGCACATGAAAGATGGTAGAATATATTTGCCTTCAAGCTTGATTCACCAGATTTGTTCATTGAGCTCGTCAAGAAAATGACAACTTGACGGAGTTAAAAACCGAGTTAAAAATATGTTATCTCTCTTTTGTGTCCAGCGAATCAACCTTCAATGTGTGTTGGTGGTTTAGTATATAAGATTAGGTTATTTGTATGCTGGTGTTGTTTTCCTCTCTGTGTGTTTTTGGTATTCATGAAACAACTATGGTGTTCTTGATAAATACAACTATACAATCACAATGAAAACTTAGTGTATTCGACTCAAACAGGATTCTGATACTTTGTATAATCGAATAAGTTTGAGTCGAATTGGAAACCGCCTTATACAATTCATTTAAAATAGTTTGAGGATAATAGTGAACAACATGGATTTATGTCGAAACATTTCGGAAGGCAAAATGTTTTGAATTTAATTATTAACTTATTGGAATTTACTGTAGTTTAGGTTGTAGGTTTCACACACAAACGTCATGATTACTTATGTATGTATATGGTACACCGATAAATTTTTAATAAAATAATGTTTAATTTTCCTTACATTGATTTATTATTTTACTTACTTTGCATGCATGATTTCGCAGGGTAATATGTACGAGAACTGAGTTAAAGTTTCATGGATATATTTATATTTATTTATAGATAAAGAAAGTAAATTCTTGATTTCTTGATTAACCCTTGTGTCTATACCCGGGCACCCGGGTGGCCATTTCGATGTAAAATGCTCGTAACTTTTTCAATTTCACAGTTAGACTATCCCTACTCCTTGACATCCAAGAACTACTTATTTTTTATTGATCTTTGAACAGAAGTTAACTAAAAATTATTGCTGAACTAAATTATTCGTTTACCAATATTATTACTCTTGTAGTCTATACCCGGCCACCCGGGTGGCCATTTAAAAAAAACACTGAATATGCTATTTGTATAACATTTTATTGTTTAAATCAACATTTCATCACAGAAAAAATCAAAAATTATCACATAAATAATTCAGTTGGTTATTAAAAATATGTTTACAAAATAAGAAATTCAATTTGGTAAAAATTTACAAAAAAAATTAAAACTATTAACACTTAGAACACTTTATTTGAGTGTTCGTATGTTCTACACATACTGGTCTTCTACAGATACTACAGGATTTCCGTGAATTTCGTCGTTTTTTGGGATCGGAAGACAAACAAATCCAGCATTTGCCAACTTGAGGAATTCGGCCATCGTTGTTGCGTAACACATTAGGTACTCCAGACGTTGTCAATTCCTGGTTTATTGGTACATAGAGCGGTTTGCCAAGTATGCATTCTATCCCTGAACGTGAATTAAAATTTCTATATACATTTGGTATGGTTGATCGATCTGACACATGCGGTAGAGCTAATTGAAGCACAAGATCTTTCAAGAATTCTCGACGATTGTGTGTTTTGTTTGATCTAGCCGGGTTATTTTCTATGTAAATTTTGTAAGCCGCGACGCAAGCTACATCAATTATATTGTAAAAAAATGCTACAGGCCATCTTTTCGTCCTTCGTTTGGTTGTATAATGAGTGACCAGTTTGTCCATATTATCTACTCCACCTTTTTTTCCATTGTAATAATGAATGATTTCCGGTTTTTTTTTGTCTCCAATTACTGAATCCGTATAATGCTGCGTAGATAATAATAATACACTCTTATTTTTTTTGGGGACATACGAACAAAGTGTAATATTATCATCGCTGAATCCAAAAATTGACGAATAAATTTCCCGAGATCTGGACGGCAACATTTCTTTTGGAACATAGGGTTTATTTTTTTTTAATGTCCCGACTATTGATAAGTCCCAAGAGATCAATAAACGAGCAAGCGGCAATGTTGTAAAAAAATTGTCAGTTACTATATTTCTCCCAGACCCTTTGAAACGGGCGCATAGGTCCTTGACAACCCGCTCTCCTTGATTGATTTCCCTGCCTGATGGTTGCTTACCCGTATATATCTGCCCCGTTATTGGGTAAGAGTTAGCAGCATCGCAAACCCACCATACTTTGATCCCATATTTTGCCGGTTTGGACGGCATATACTGGGTGAATCTTGTTCGTCCTACACAAAAATTTTTTTTTTATACTGAATACTGAATACTGAATACTGAATACTGAATACAGAATACAGAATACAGAATACAGAATACAGAATACAGAATACTGAATACTGAATACTGAATACTGAATACTGAATACAGAATACTGAATACTGAATACTGAATACTGAATACAGAATACAGAATACAGAATACAGAATACAGAATACAGAATACAGAATACTGAATACAGAATACTGAATATAGAATACAGATTCAGTATTCTGAATACAGAATACAGAATACTGAATACTGAATACTGAATACTGAATACTGAATACTGAATTCAGAATACAGAATACTGAATACTGAATTCAGAATACAGAATACTGAATACTGAATACTGAATACTGAATACTGAATACTGAATACTGAATACAGAATACAGAATACTGAATCAACATATCTTTATATTTCTGTTTGGTGCTAGTGGATGTTCTCCATTTTCCGTGTCATAGTATACGCCCAATTCTTCAAACATACGTAATGTAATGTTTTGATGTTATTTTCTTGCACTGACCTAAGATAATTGCTTAGCACTGTCTTGTTGCTATGGTAAAATTCGTAATATTTTCTCTGTAAAGATGGATTTATATTATCAGTTCCTTTCAGTTCCTACTCGCATCGTGTCAGACATCATCAATTTATACTATCCGTACCTTTCAATTCAGGCATTTTCTTCGTATGATTATCGTATAGGTATATAGTATTCATATCTTTGGGGTTACTTATAGAGTAAAGATAACCCACAAAAGTATAAAAATGTTTTAGTAGCAATTTACAATTTTTTTTTGTTTCGTTATTCTTTCGTATTTTTTCGCCTTCAACAAGAAACACAGAATACAGAATACAGAATACAGAATACAGAATACTGAATACTGAATACTGAATACTGAATACTGAATACTGAATACTGAATACTGAATACTGAATTCAGGATACAGAATACTGAATACTGAATACAGAATACAGAATACTGAATACAGAATACTGAATACTGAATTCAGAATACTGAATACTGAATACTGAATACTGAATACTGAATACTGAATACTGAATACTGAATACTGAATTCAGAATACTGAATACTGAATACTGAATCAACATATCTTTATATTTCTGTTTGGTGCTAGTGGATGTTCTCCATTTTCCGTGTCATAGTATACGCCCAATTCTTCAAACATATGTAATGTAATGTTTTGATGTTATTTTCTTGCACTGACCTAAGATAATTGCTTAGCACTGTCTTGTTGCTATGGTATAATTCGTAATATTTTCTCTGTAAAGATGGATTTATATTATCAGTTCCTTTCAGTTCCTACTCGCATCGTGTCAGACATCATCAATTTATACTATCCGTACCTTTCAATTCAGGCATTTTCTTCGTATGATTATCGTATAGGTATATAGTATTCATATCTTTGGGGTTACGTATAGAGTAAAGATAACCCACAAAAGTATAAAAATGTTTTAGTAGCAATTTACAATTTTTTTTGTTTCGTTATTCTTTCGTATTTTTTCGCCTTCAACAAGAAACACAGAATACAGAATACAGAATACAGAATACAGAATACAGAATACAGAATACAGAATACAGAATACAGAATACAGAATACTGAATACTGAATACTGAATACTGAATACTGAATACAGAATACAGAATACAGAATACAGAATACTGAATACTGAATTCAGAATACAGAATACAGAATACTGAATACTGAATACTGAATACTGAATACTGAATACAGAATACTGAATACTGAATACTGAATACAGAATACAGAATACTGAAAACATAATACTGAATACTGAATTCAGAATACAGAATACTGAATACTGAATACTGAATACTGAATACAGAATACTGAATTCAGAATACAGAATACAAAATACAGAATACAGAATACAGAATACAGAATACAGAATACTGAATACTGAAATGTCAATAATTTCCAGATTTTCTGCGGTTTATCCCGATTTAGAATATTGTGTTCTATGTATACTTATTGGCCTTCCTGTTTATATGTCTAATGATTATTTCACACATGACGTCCGTAAATATACACTTGAAGGTATCTCTTACAGATAACATTTCGGTCGATCGCGATGGCCCACTTCGTTGACTCCTGAGAATATTGTGTCTCAATGTTTGCCTTTGAGGAGGATTTTGTCTCCATATCGATCCATCTTTTCCTTTTAGATAAGGCGAATTATTACAATTTGCACTTCCAGTTTCTCCTTCGTCTTCAACTTCACTATCGCTGAAAATTTCTTCATCAGACACTTCAATTTGGACTTCATGATCTTCATAAACGTCCTCTATGTCTGAATCTTCCACGTTTCTATCCGCTGCTGTAGGAAGCCACTCATCTTCTGAGCCGTCGTCAACAAAATCAAGCACTTCTTCGTCATCGTTACATTCCTCTAATAAACGATTTAGGTATGCTTGTTGATCTTCATACGACAAACTAGGGCAAAAATGTGTATATAAATGTAAAAAAACCGAACGGATCATCCAAATAATAAATCTTACCGTCTAAACTCAGCATTTGAAATGTCTCTGTGGTCCGCCATTTTATCACTCACATATATATTTATTTACAAAAAAAATCACTTCCGCAATCAACCTTTCCATTTGAATACCACACCTACTCTAATTTCCTCAGCTCACCTAAACGATTCTTTTCTGTTTTGTTTTACTAGCATTAACCGGGGATTCCCCATTTTTTATTTATTTTTTTGTTTTATAACGTTTAAAATAGTATATTAAAATAAATAAAGGCAATAATACACTGGCAAATACAAACATTTTCGATATTAACAAGAAAATACATGATTTACAGTAGTCAATGTAAATCATCGAAATAAAAATACTGAATACTGAATACTGAATACTGAATACTGAATACTGAATTCAGAATACTGAATACTGAATACTGAATCAACATATCTTTATATTTCTGTTTGGTGCTAGTGGATGTTCTCCATTTTCCGTGTCATAGTATACGCCCAATTCTTCAAACATATGTAATGTAATGTTTTGATGTTATTTTCTTGCACTGACCTAAGATAATTGCTTAGCACTGTCTTGTTGCTATGGTATAATTCGTAATATTTTCTCTGTAAAGATGGATTTATATTATCAGTTCCTTTCAGTTCCTACTCGCATCGTGTCAGACATCATCAATTTATACTATCCGTACCTTTCAATTCAGGCATTTTCTTCCTTTTACAATTTTTTTTGTTTCGTTATTCTTTCGTATTTTTTCGCCTTCAACAAGAAACACAGAATACAGAATACAGAATACAGAATACAGAATACAGAATACAGAATACAGAATACTGAATACTGAATACTGAATACTGAATACTGAATACTGAATACAGAATACAGAATACTGAAAACATAATACTGAATACTGAATTCAGAATACAGAATACTGAATACTGAATACTGAATACTGAATACTGAATACTGAATACAGAATACTGAATTCAGAATACAGAATACAGAATACTGAATTCAGAATACTGAATACTGAATACTGAATACTGAATACTGAATACTGAATACTGAATACTGAATACTGAATACTGATTACAGAATACAGAATACTGAATACTGAATACAGAATACAGAATACTGAATACAGAATACTGAATACTGAATACTGAATACAGAATACTGAATACAGAATACTGAATACAGAATACAAAATACAGAATACAGAATACAGAATACAGAATACAGAATACTGAATACTGAAATGTCAATAATTTCCAGATTTTCTGCGGTTTATCCCGATTTAGAATATTGTGTTCTGTGTATACTTCATTGGCCTTCCTGTTTATATGTCTAATGATTATTTCACACATGACGTCCGTAAATATACACTTGAAGGTATCTCTTACAGATAACATTTCGGTCGATCGCGATGGCCCACTTCGTTGACTCCTGAGAATATTGTGTCTCAATGTTTGCCTTTGAGGAGGATTTTGTCTCCATATCGATCCATCTTTTCCTTTTAGATAAGGCGAATTATTACAATTTGCACTTCCAGTTTCTCCTTCGTCTTCAACTTCACTATCGCTGAAAATTTCTTCATCAGACACTTCAATTTGGACTTCATGATCTTCATAAACGTCCTCTATGTCTGAATCTTCCACGTTTCTATCCGCTGCTGTAGGAAGCCACTCATCTTCTGAGCCGTCGTCAACAAAATCAAGCACTTCTTCGTCATCGTTACATTCCTCTAATAAACGATTTAGGTATGCTTGTTGATCTTCATACGACAAACTAGGGCAAAAATGTGTATATAAATGTAAAAAAACCGAACGGATCATCCAAATAATAAATCTTACCGTCTAAACTCAGCATTTGAAATGTCTCTGTGGTCCGCCATTTTATCACTCACATATATATTTATTTACAAAAAAAATCACTTCCGCAATCAACCTTTCCATTTGAATACCACACCTACTCTAATTTCCTCAGCTCACCTAAACGATTCTTTTCTGTTTTGTTTTACTAGCATTAACCGGGGATTCCCCATTTTTTATTTATTTTTTTGTTTTATAACGTTTAAAATAGTATATTAAAATAAATAAAGGCAATAATACACTGGCAAATACAAACATTTTCGATATTAACAAGAAAATACATGTGGCCACCCGGGTGGGTCGGGTATAGAATAGTGTATAATTTGTTGGGTATAGACACAACGGTTAAGTGCATGATTTTATTTTTGTGCGGTTGTACATGGAATTTTAATTACTAAATTCTAATAATTGGATCGTACTAAAATTGTTTTAACTTAATTTGATTTATGTCGTAGTTAATTTCATGAATGTATTGTTGTGTTTTATTTTATGTACAATCGATACGAATATATTCTAGAAGCTTGATTAATAGCAGGGTCAACGAAATGTTTATACAAGCCGTCTCGTTTGCTCTTTACACAAATCTTATCAAGAAAATGTAATATTTGTTGTTGGTTTTTGTCATATAATATTTAAACAATAATAAGAACGGAGGGACATTTTTGTTGGTTTTGTTATAGTCGTCACAAATATTTTCCTGTATCTTGATATATGGAACAGGATTGTTTGTATGTTCACTGTAGGGGTTTTGTTTGTGTGTGGACATTACAGTTTATTATATTATAATGAAACATGATATGTCTCCTGCTACGCGCTTGATAGATGGTAAAAATTTTTTAACTACAATATGTGTTGGTGGTTTAGTACATACGATTATGCTATTTCATTTTGACGTGGTTTCCTCTTTTAGTGTTTTTTATATTCATGAGACATTCATAGTGTTCTTGATCAAACATGATTACTTTGTATAAAAGTGTAAATTTGAGTTGTATCGGAGACCATCATATATAATACATATAAAATAGTATATTTAGATATGATTTATTTTCTTATAGGTTATTATAAACTACATCAAATTAAATGTAATTAATTTTTTAATATTATAAGTTTAAAAATTAACTAAATTATATAAATAAATACTAATTTGGAAATATTGATTTTGAGTTTAGTTGAGATTTGGTTTGTATTTATTTATGCATGCTAAATTTTGATTAAAAGAATGTGCACAACGTGGAATTATGTAAAGGCAAATCGTGATGCTAAATGTATTAAACATAATTAATTAACTTATTGGATTTTTCGAAATTTAGGTTGCAGTTTTTACAAAAAAAAGTCAATTTTACTGATATGGTACACAGATAACATTTTTAAGAAATTATTGTTTCAGTTTTTTTTCATTGTTTTATTATTTTACTTACTTTGCATGCTTGATATTGCAGGGTAATACATATGTTTAGAAAAGGAGTTGAAGTTTTATGAAGTATATAAATAATAAATCTCGTAGATATTGATTTTTATTTATTTTAATTATGTCAACAAGATTAGTAAAATTAAAGCATTAATAATAATAATAATTTTTGATGTCCTGATTTAGATTCAAAGAATCCTGATCATCTAATCATGAGACTGTAAACGGGTTGATTCTGGCCCAACTAATAATCATATCTTATCCATAGGTTTGGGGATGTGTAAATGGTTGTTCGATGTGTACCCAGGAATACAGAAGATTTTATTTTAATATTTATTCATTTAAATAATAAAATTTGGTATTATGGTGTTATATTAATTAAATTTAGTTTTCAGAGTTGCCTGGGAATTCTTATATTAATTTTATTTGTTGATTCTTGATAAACTTATAGTACCTAATTGAATTATTGATAAGTCTAGGCGTTGTGGTGCTGTAGCATTATCATTTAAATCATTTTATATAAATTTTTTTAAATATTTGAATCTATAATTATGTATTTTCTTTTTCTGGATCGGTATGAAGTTGATGATTAGTTTTAAGTTGAATTAGATGTTTAAATGGTTTTAAGGTTTATGTTAATTCTTGTTACAGTACGTAATAATTAATTGATTAGATATAAAAGGACCAGGAATAAGGATATAAGTGTTGTTATTTTAAATGTTTCTTAAATATTTTACCATGTAAATTAATGATTAGCGGACAGGGGTGAAATTACAACATTAATAATTGTTAAGTCCTGTTTTAGATTTAGGGAGTGCTGAGTATCCGGCCTTTGGCGGTGGAATGTGGATATGTAGCGTTGAATTGATATCAATTATTATTATTATTAATTGTATAATCTGACTCCATAAAATATTACTAGTTTTGATTCACAACACTATCCATAATTATTATTTACTAAATTTTATTATATGGCTGAATTATGGTATTTGTATGTTCTGGTAAATCATTCACAAATTATCACAATGAAAATCTATAAATTATATACACAATTCGTTTTATATATTAAAGAATTGTTTATTTATTTATTTCGTATTTATTTATTTAACATTTATGTTATGTACATGATCACACTTATTTACATACTTATTTGTACATGACCTATTTATATAAAGCCTATTCGTATTGTACATGGCCTATGAATCGGTATTGATACATAGCCTACGATTATGATATTTTTAATAAAAAACTTCAGTCTTGTTCTCATACTTGAAGCTGGTGTTTCATTTACTGTATCGTAGTTACGATTCCAATATACAACATTTGGCGACGAAGCGGTAAACATAATTTTTTTTTTTTTGTGTTTTGTTGAAACGCACGCGTGTTGGCTATATATATATTTTTTTAAGTGAGAGTAATTTTTTTTTTGTGAATATTATTACAAACCAAAGTGCATTTATTGGTTCAATTGAATGCTTTGATAAATCAAAGTGCGATTTCGAAACGTATATGGAACGATTTTCCGAATTAATTAAGATTAATAAAACAGTAATAACTGCGGAAACCAAGTTACCGTTTTTTCTTACTTCTATTGGTGCGGATGCTTTTATTACTTTAAAAAACCTGTGTACACCTAACTCGCCCGCAGAAAAGTCCTATAACGAGTCCGTAGAGTTGCTTAAACAACATTATAATCCAAAAAAATTGGTTGTTTTGGACGTTTTAAATTTAATAAACGGGAACAAAAAGCAACAGAAACAATTGGCGATTACATCATGGAATTGAAAAGAATGGCGCGTACATGTGAGTTTGGTACATTTCTAAATGACGCGCTACGGGATCGGTTTATTAGTGGTTTATGTAGTAGTGCTATCCAAAACCGTTTAGTGGAAAGTGATATCTCGTTTGAAAATGCATGTACTAAGGCGTTAAGTATGGAATTAGCTGCGAGTGAAACAAAACATTTTCATACAGAAACGGAAATTTCATATATACAGTTTAATAAGAGAAATCAAGTGAGAAATACAAACGTGAAACAATCGACAACAACAAAGCAAGCTTCATGTATGAAAGGTTATAAAAATAACGAAAATAATAAAGCGTGTTCGAGGTGTGGCAAATTACATAACGGGGAAGAATGCCCAGCAATCAAGTGGTCATGTTTCAAGTGCAAGCGAAGGGGTCATACAGCTAAAATGTGTCACGCAAATCGGTCGGTTCATCAGGTTGAAGATGAAATACCGGGTGATAAAAGTTCGGATGATGACGTGTTAGGGTATATTTATCAGATAAACGGTAATAAAACTAAACCGGTGTTTATAGTTTTATCGGTAAATAATATCGACCTTCGTTTTGAAGTGGATACTGGAGCCTGTGGAACCGTTATTTGTCCGTCGACGTTTCAGAAGATTTTTGGAGTGTTACCTCTACAGCCACATAATAGTTTGAAAACCGTGAGTGGAGAAACAATAGCGGTTGATGGATTTACAGTAGTCAATGTAAATCATCGAAATAAAAATCATGCATTAGAATTGATTGTAGTGAAAACAGACAAACAATTTGTACCGTTATTGGGGCGTACTTGGTTAAGCGTACTCTTTCCCAAGTGGGAACAACAATTCATGGTGAGCCACGTGGATGTGAAAAGCAACGGCGACAATGACCTTCAAGTAATTGTAGACTCGTACAAGGTCAAATTTCCAAATGTGTTTTCAGAAGAAAATTTGTCAATTAAATTGCACAAAGCATCAATTGAATTGAAAGATAATTGGATGCCGGTGTTCTGCAAGCCGTATACTGTACCATATTCACTCCGATCAAAAGTGGAGGAGGAACTTCGAAAAATGCAAGCTAATGGTACAATATTCGCTGTACATACAAGTGAATGGGCCAGTCCAATTGTTACAACGTTGAAGAAAGACGGCCGTTTACGTATTTGTGTTGACTTTAAAACAACAGTTAATCGGGTTATAAATAACGATTCGTATCCATTACCACAATGTGATGACATTCTAGCTAGTTTAACGGGAGGTCAAAGATTTACAGTATTGAATTTGTCCGGAGCCTACCAGCAATTGGAGATTGATGAAAAGTCGAAACCATTATTTACAATCAACACGCATTTGCGATTGTTCCGTTTTAACCGTTTAACATATGGTATATCATCGGCTCCTGCTATTTTCCAGCGCACAATGGACCAAATTTTAAACGGAGTGCCTCGAACGTTTTGCTACTTAGATGACGTAATTATAACGGGTTGTACTATGGAAGAATGTGCTGCCAATACGGAAAAGGTCTTGGAGCGTCTTTCGAACTTTAACGTACGAGTAAATTTGAACAAGTGTTTATTCTATCAGCCTAGTGTGGAATATTTAGGTCATGTGATCAACAAAGACGGAGTGCAACCGTGCCCGAAGAAAGTGGTGGCTATCAAAGAAGCGCCAACACCTACCAACATCACCGAGTTGAAATCCTATTTAGGATTGGTCAACTATTATAGAAAATTTGCACCAATGCAAGCAGATGTGTTGACATCACTGTACCGTCTTACTCAAAAAGACGTAGATTTTATATGGGGTGCGGAAAGTCAGCAGGCGTTTGAGTTATCGAAAGCAATTATCTCCGAAAAAAGTTTATTGGTACATTATGACCCTACAAAGCAGCTGTTCCTGTCATGTGACGCAAGTTCTACAGGTGTAGGAGCTGTCTTAAGCCAAATATGCAACAAAGTGGAGCAGCCCGTAATATTTGCTTCAGCAACGTTGTCGGAAGCTGAGCGAAAGTATTCGCAACTGGAAAAAGAGGCGTTAAGTATAATTTTTGGCTTAAAAAAATTTAATAAATTTCTACTTGGCAGGTCCTTTGTAATTTATACTGATCATCAGCCTTTGATTAGTATTTTCAACCCACGGAAAGGCATTTCAATAACAGCTGCATCCTGGTTACATCGTTGGGCCATAATCTTATCGGCATATAACTACTCCATTAGTTATAAACGAGGCCGAGAAAATTCGGTAGCTGACGCGTTGTCGCGTTTAGCGCTGCCATCTACACAAAGTATCGACATTACAACTAGTCTTATCAATCTGTTAATAGATTGTGAGGAATTGCCAATATCAGCGGAAGATGTTGCTAAAAACACTAATTTGGACCCATTAATGTCGAGACTAGTAACAACAATAACTAATGGTTGGTCTAATTCTTGCGAAGACCCTCATTGGAAACCATATTTTGTTCGACGTTTCAAATTGACGGTAGAAAAAGGATGTATTGTTTGGGGTAACCGAGTTGTCATACCGACTGCTCTAAGACATCATGTATTGAAACTTCTACACGAAAACCACCCTGGCATGGTCAAGATGAAACTATTGGCTAGGTCTACGCTATGGTGGCCAGGTCTAAATCAAGAAATCGAGGAATTGGTGCGTGAATGTGAGCCGTGCCAACGCTTCCAAACAAACAACAAAATGGACGAAACATACTTAGGCTGGCCAAAATTACAACGTCCTTGGACCAGACTACACGCCGATTTCTTCTGCTTCAATGATACTACGTTTCTTTTACTGATCGACTCAACATCAAAGTGGATTGATTTGCACGTAATGGAAGCAACAGCAGCAGTGGATATTATTGATAAATTGAGACAATCCTTTAGCTATTTTGGTATACCACATCAGTTAGTAACGGACAATGGTCCGCCGTTTTCGTCCGAACGATTTTTAAAGTTTTTAAGGTGTAATGGAATTGAGCCAATGAAGAGTCCACCATATTTACCACAAGCTAACGGAATGGTAGAACGAGCGGTTCAGACAGTAAAGCAAAACTTCAAGAAGTCATGGGGAGATTTAAAATCAACTAAAGCCGATTTGAAGAAACACGTTCAGAGTTTCTTGTTTACATACCGCACCACACCGACACCGAGTACTTCAAAAAGTCCGGCAGAATTTCTACTTAAGTATTCGCCTAGAACGTTATTAAGTCAATTGCGACCGAATTACGGAGATTCACAGATTATATCCGGCCCGACAAATTTGACGTTTCCCTCAAAAATATTCGAATCTAAAGACCCCGTGTGGGTAAAGCTTAACAAACCATTTTGGGAGTCCGCTACAGTCGAGAAGCCTATCAGTTGGAATCGATATATCATCACGTACGAAGGCAAACTGAGAATAGTACACCAACGACAATTACGGCCACGTGCTTTGCCTGGTGGAACGGGTAACTATTTACAGCCGTCTTCTATGAATTCATCTACAGTACTACACCCCTCAGAGGAGAATGAAAATACAACATCGCAATTGCAACAACCAACCAGTACCAGAAAATTTATACTACCAACTGAAAATTACGCAGTCAACGGAGAAGACAATCCGTCTCTAAGCAATCACGAAGTGGAACTACGACGTTCAGCCAGAATACGAAGACCTCCTGAAAGATTGCACTATTAAACGGTTTTGTTTAAATTTAAGCCTTAAAATTTTGTATACTTATTAAATTTTGAAACTGAATTTTTATTAGAAGAAGGAAAATGTTATGTACATGATCACACTTATTTACATACTTATTTGTACATGACCTATTTATATAAAGCCTATTCGTATTGTACATGGCCTATGAATCGGTATTGATACATAGCCTACGATTATGATATTTTTAATAAAAAACTTCAGTCTTGTTCTCATACTTGAAGCTGGTGTTTCATTTACTGTATCGTAGTTACGATTCCAATATACAACAATTTATTATTTATTTATTAAGTAGTTTCGTTATTTAATATTAATTATATAACACAAAAATGGCGAAACAAGTTCATTTTAAATATAAGAAAAATGTGTTGGAATTGTATTGAAAAACTCTACAAACTTCCTTCTTTATTGGCCATATTCAAGAACATCTTCTAAATATCATTTCTTCAAAAATGGTCGAGTAATAACCGAGTTCCTTCCTAATTGCTCATACTTATATTCTTCCAGAACTTCCACTAAAAATCATTTTAGAATCTTATGTACATCGTGAATGCTGAATTTCATCAAAATCGTTTAAGAGATGGCCAAGTTCATTCCTGATTGGGCATACTCCAGAACAACTTCTAGAAATAATTTTAGAATCCAATTTGCACAGTGCATCCAAATTTCATCAAAAATAGTAAAGAAATAACCGAGTTCTCTCCTAATTACGCATGGCGAATTTCAAATCTAATGTCTTCGTCTTCCAAATTAGTCCCAACTGCTTTCAATTTACGTGTTGTTTTAGAGAATAAGCCGAAATATCATCTCATTAAATTTTATCGTGCTCAATTTTCTGCGCAGTTCCATTCAACTCGAGATGCTGTGTCGTTCGAATATTGCTGCCAATCCATCGTAGCTATCTTTTGCGAACACTTTGTCTTTGACATATTCGAGGTGACTATCTGCGATGCATGAAATCAGCAGGTGCTTCTTTTTTACTTTTTCTTGAACAATTATTGTGCCCCTGCTTCCAATCCATTAGTGATTTGCACCAGACTCTTTTTGACGTAGTGTTGTTTTTGAATGAAAAAATTAAAACAAAATTTCATGAATTATGAGATAGTGCAGATGGATGATAAAACCAAATAAAAGAAATGTACTTGTGTTCAATATTACTTTAATATAAACTTTAAAAAGAAATGAAAAATACGTATTTCATGTACAAAGGTTTCAATCGAATAGAACAGTTAATCTCCAGGATTATATCAGTCATTTAAGGACATTCGTTTGAAGTTTTAGTGTTTTTGCAAGAGGAATTTAACATGTACTACCGCTTTTATAAAAAGAGTTACTTGAAAATCTGAAAATGTATTTGTTTTCGTTTTTGATCACAGTCCATTACCACCCCCGAACAGTCTCGACACTGTAGCGCAGTCACGCAATAGCGCCAAAGTTAAATTGCATGAAAATATATGTGAATCGACAAAGTCGGCGGATAGCACGCATTAGACCAAGTACTAAAATTAAATTATTTTCAATATTGTACGCAAGAACGGATTGAAGTGTCACTTTTTGATGTGACAAAAAAATACAAAATGAAAGACATTCTTGGGAACTAAAGTTCTCATCACATAGTTATGTCGAAACACCAAATGAAAGAAATGTATAACTTCCTAGAGAACAATTCATCTGTTCAATATATTGAGCTAGCTCTGCAAGAAATATAGCTAAATACTAGTAATCTAAATTTTTTGTAATTAAATAAATAATTTAGTAGATAAATAATTTATTTTAAAGCACGTAATATTTATAACAACAATTGTAAACATAATATTTTAATGTGACCACGCGATTAAAATGTTTAGTAAAAATTAATAAACTATCAGTATTCAAAAAGGTTCTAATAATTTGATACCCATTGTATATTTAGCGTGTTCCATTGGCGTTAGCAAACTACTCACAAGTACTTGTATTTTCCCGCAACTATTCATGCTTAAGTGATAATGTAGTTGTTAGAAGTAGTTACGCATATAAGTAACGGCAGAGGGATTTTAGTTTAAAAAATTCCAATAGATGGCTCTATACCAATTTTAATTGTGTGAAATGTCATTGTTTAACCCTAATCCAATCAAGTTTGCCTTTTTGGCTCATTTGATAAATGTATCGATTTTCTAAATAATGTTAATTTAGGTATAAACTTGTACGTATTTTACTTTGAAACATTTCAATACAACGTACTTGACATCTTTACTCATTATCTGCAAAAAATTTATAAATTATTTGATTAGAATTTGAATTTACTGACATAACAAAAATATGTTGGTTCCATTAGGGTTAAACACAAATAATTTTTGTTTATGTTTGTGATACGACCCGCAATTGTGAAATCGTAAAAAATATTTTAATTATTTTGTTGTTTAATGTTTTATTACTTATTATTATGAGCCAAAAGTTGAAATAAATATAACTATCTAATTGTTTGTAATATTATTATATATTTATTTAATAGTGAATAATAACCTGCGAAATTTTTCGCAACAAATTAATTAAAACAAATTAAAATATTTTAACAATAATTAATTTTAAAGTTTTTTAAATAAGAACAGAATATTTTTACATGCGAACGTTTTAATATTCTTTTACGAACCCCTGTTTTTTGTTTTTTCTTTTTAAAAACAAAAAGAAGATGTCTACTTTATATCATACTAAAACTAATATCAGTGTCTTTATTTAATCATTTAAGGTTCAGTGTTTTAAAAGAGAGTGTAGACATGACATGTCACCACAATACTCCCCTCCCAGTAAATTGAAAGAATTTACGAAGATAATTTTAAAGAAATTTCGAATATTCACGAGAAACGACAATCAACGATGACGCAACTTCCTCATTCTTCAATTCAATCTAACAATTTTTGCGGAATTTTAAGTTGACGACCAGTTCTTGTGACCACTGGATCATGATGAAATTTAGGTAAAGTATCAAACGTGACTTTAATTTTAGATGGAACAGTCGAAACATTTAATTTAGAGTTGGCCAAAGGTAATTTATCGACAATGTTGTCATCAAGAGTATCCGGTTGTATCAAAGGAATTGGCTTATTGTTATCATTGCTTTTCGAATAACATGGTTTGAGTCGGTCGATAGAAACTACGATGTTTTTGCCATTACTAATTATGGTAAAGAATTTCTTATTTCGATTTACTACATAATATGGTCCAGAATATGGTGCTTGAAGTGCCTTCTTTAACGCGTCGGTTCGTAAAAATACGTGTGAACAGGTTTCTAAATTTTTACTAATAAAAATGTTTATATTAGCATGATTAGATGCTGGAATCGGTCTAAATAAATTCATCAAAATGTTTTTTTTAAATTGTGAACAAATTCAGACTGAGGAATTTTGATATCTAAAGACGAGTCTACAAGTTGTCCTGGTACGCGCAAAGGACTTCCGAAAACGATTTCCGTAGGAGTGGTTTTTAATTCCTCGCTAAATGCAGAACGTAACTCAAGCAGTACAGTTGGCAGAATTGAAGTCCAATCTGGTTGGTCATGACACATTATGACAGCTTTTAAAGTACGGCGCCATCTTTCTATCATACCGTTGGCTTTTGGGTTGTAACTGGTTATCCTGATTCGATGAAAACCAAGTAACGCAGATAATTCGGAAAATACATTTGATTCGAATTAAGACCCTTGATCAGTAACAATAGTATTTGGAACGCCGAAACGAGAAATCCACGTGGAGAATACAGCAAATGCGACAGTGGCCGTAGTTATGTCTGGGACAGGAACCGCTTCAGCCCATCTCGTGTATCGATCTATTAATGTCACGCAGTGTCGATTATTATCAGAAATCGGTAATGGACCAATGATGTCTAAGTGAATTTCTGCGAAGCGTTGCGAAGTTAATTTATAAGAACCGAGAGGTGAGATGGTATGCCTTGAAACTTTTGATTTTTGACATGCTAAACAACTACGAGCCATAGTTCTCTCTCTCTCTCTCTTCATAGAATCTTTAGCGATGGAAGGCCAAATGACATTTTTAGTCACTAACTTAGAAGAAGCCTTTATCCCGAAATTCAATTGGAATAAAAGGCCTTGGTAAAGCTGTTGTAGTGTCGCATAAAAAATATTATTAGAGTTGAATTTAATTGGGAATTGCTTAATTTCGGGGATAGAAATTAGATTAATGCGAAATAAAGTGTCGGCCACGACATTATTAATGCCTGAAATATGTTGGATATCGGTAGTGAATTGTCCGATAAAATCCAAATGACGAAATTGACATGGAGATGCTTTTTCCGGTTTCTGATAAAATGTTTAGATGAGTGGTTTATGGTCAGTGAACAATGTGAACTCTCTTCCTTCAAGAAGATATTTAAAGTGCTTAATGCCAGAGTAAGCTGTAAGCAACTCTCTGTCATAAGCATTATAATTTTGCTGCGTTTCATTGAGACGAACAGAGAAAAAGCTAAGGCGGCTGCCATGCGTCCGCAACATACTGTTGAAACACTGCTCCTATCGCAGAATCCGAAGCGTCCACCATAATTCCTATTCGCGCAGTAGAAGATGAATGTGCAAGAAGTGTTGCTTCACAAAGTTTCTTCTTATCGAAGGCTTCAATGTCTGCTGTTGACCATTCAATATGAGTTTTACTATTCTTCTTGTAACCTTTCAAGAAGTCGTTAAGTAAAATTTGATCTGATGCAGCATTTGGAATGAAACGTCTATTAAGTAAATCATACCCAAAAATCGTTTGAGATGATTGACCGTTAAGGGACGTTCAAAATTTTTAATAACGTCGACTCTGCTTTGAACGGGTAAAATGCCTTGTACGTTAACTGTATATCCAAGAAATTTGATTTCGTGTGAGGCGAATAGATGTTCCTTATAAGATGTAGACCCAATTAGAATATCGTCTAAGTAAACGAAAGCCAAATTTAATCCCAATAAAACGGAATGCATTAATCTTTGAAAAGTTTGGGCCGCATTCCTGAGACCGAAGGTCATTTTAGTAAACTCGAACAAACCAAAGGGAGTTGAAATAGCGGTTTTAGGAATATCAGATGGTTCAATTGGAATTTGATGATAAACTTGGACTAAATCTAAAGTAGAGAAAATGTTGCAATCTTCAAGTTGATACGAAAAATCTTAAAGATGCGGAATTGGGTAACGATCAGGAATAGTAATTCGATTTAAACTTCGGTAATCCCCACATGGTCTCCAAACACCATTTTTCTTTAAAACCAAGTGCAAAGGGCTCGACCATGGACTGTTACTTGGTCGGCAAATGCCTTGAGACATCAGATGTTCGAATTCTAGCTTTGCGATTTTAAATTTATCCGCCGCCAAACGTCTTGTCTTACATGAAACAGGAGGTCCATTTGTTTCTAAACGATGTGTAATTTGATGTTTAATAACTTTATTACTCAGCGCACTATTTAAAATGTTCGGAAATTTAGAAAATAAATTTTGAATTTGGGGATCCATTTGCGACTTATCCAACTGTGATAATGCCACATTTTCTGAAATTGAAATAGCACCGACTGAATATAACGATGTTACAGGATCGCAAATTCTATGCTTTCATAAATCAACGACCAGACCAGTACTTTTCAAAAAATCTTCACCAATAATTGGTAATGATACATCCGCAACAATGAATTCCCATTTAAAATTTCGACGTAATCCAATATCTAAATTTAAAATTTTGGTACCATAAGCCTGAATTGGTGTTCCGTTCGCCGCGAATAGATTACAATTTGAAACAGCTTTAGAAATATTTGCTAATTTTAAAGGTATAACCGAAACATCAGCTCCCGTGTCTACCAAAAATTTAGTTGCTGTATTTAAATCCAAAATTAAAAGACGACTATTAGTGTGCTCGTCAACAACTGCCGTCGAATTTTGATGAGCATTTCAAAATTTGACTTATCATTTTTTTTGGAAAATTCCCCCAAAAATGTACATCCAGGAAAACAATGTCGAGCTTTATTTAGAAATTTATAATGATAAAATAAATTGACGGAGCGAACAGCGGCGCTAAATTAGAATACATGTATTTCCATAAGAGCGAACACATAGAGCGGCGTCAAACTAGCAAAATTATAAAAATGTATTGTTTATAATTTTCTTGCTCTTATTATATGAATTTTTGCTAAGTGAGAGTTTTTTTTTTTTGTTAAAAAAAAAGTTCGAATAATTCTTAAAAATTATATTGTTAATAACAAATTAAAATTAAAATATTTAAATAATTTTATTGTTAACTTATTTATTATAAATAAATAATTTTATTGTTAATTTATTTGTTATAAATAAATAATTTCATCACAATTATTCTTGTTAAGAATACTTAGTCAGTCTCATACTAAAATCATTTTACTATGGAACATTTGCAACTTTTAATATGAATTTTTCGGTGAATTGTGTTTTCGGTGAATTGTGTTTCTATGAATTTAAAAACTATTTGTACATTTCATGGACAAATAGCGACCTTAGAATAACACTGTGTTATCTGCTTGTAGTATAGTTTTGAGGAAATTTAGTTTGAAAATTTGTTGTTTTATAACTTTTTTATTTAAGGCTGTCTCATGAAAATTAAAAAGTTGAAAATGTGTGATCTCACGAGCTCAAAGCAGTTTTTGTCGTTTGCTTCTTTGAATTTCTTAAAATTTTTCTAGTGGATGGTTATGTTATTGGTGTAAATTTTTAAGTGTTCTAATTTTGGTTTTTGTGTTTTGATTGTGCTATTTATTTGTGGAATTTCTCTTATTATTTTACCATTTTATTAATAAAACTTGTTTCTTTTTCGTACGATTTAAAGTAATTTTTGATATTTGTATTTTTCCCGCGATTTAAAGCAGTTTCAAATTTTAATTTTTTGACATCTGTGTAATTTGTTTTGTTTTTATTTATATTAAATTTCATTCATTTTTTCGATTTTTTTTTTGTGTTGTAACAAAATGGCAGAATTACCACAAGAACTGTCTTTATCCAGACAACAACTATAATTGTCTTTATCAAGACAACAACAACTTTCTTTTTTAAGACAACATCTGCAAGGTCAGTTGATGTTGTCTAAAAAATACAGTTGTTGTTGCCCTGATAAAGACAATTGTTGTTCTCTTCATAAAGACAGTTCTTGTGGTAATTCTGCCATTTTGTTACAACACAAAAAAAAATCGAAAAAATGAATGAAATTTAATACAAATAAAAACAAAACAAATTACACAGATGTCAAAAAATCAAAATATGAAACTGCTACTTTAAATCGTATAAAAAAGAAACAAGTTTTATTAATAAAATGACAAAATAATAAGCAAAATAGCACAATCAAAATACAAAAAATAAAATTAGAAGATAACATCCATCCACTAGAAAAATTTTAAGAAATTCAAAAAGTAAACGACAAAAAGGAGAATGAGCAAAAAAAAAGAAAAGAGGAATTGGCACTACTGTTTTGAGCTCGTGAGATCACACATTTTCAACTTTTTAATTTTCATGAGACAGCCTTTATGGAGAATTTGACTAAAATTGCGATGTACTAATAGTTATTTTGTAAAAATTAACTTTCCGTTTTGGAATTAGATGATATTAGCAAAAAGCAGATACCACTTGCTTACTTAACTATGGATGTTTTAATTCAAGAATAACAAAAATGTAAATGTATATAACCCGTAAATACTCAGAGGATTACAAAGAAATTTTAATTACTTCGGACACTATTAAATTTATCCCTTAATAAATCACTGTCATATATGTATACAGTCTGTTGTTACTTTTTATTTTTTTATTTTTACCGATGTAACGATGTACAACACAACTAGATATGAAAAGCTATTTCGATTTAGACACGGTGGCCTCTCAGAAACAATTATTTTTATTTTATTTAAATTTTTAAAATTTTTTTTTTTTTGTAACCGAGAATTGTTTCCTCTACTTACTACTACTATGTATCATTATATACTTAAAATACGTAAACATATACTACCTAAATAAAATATAATGATTCATCTTATAACGCACTAATAAATAATCTATGTTATTTACAAATTCAGATTGGTATATATTTCAAAGTAATCATACATAATAACTGTACGATTTTTATACTCCAATTGTGACTAATTACCACTACCACCTGAGCAACACCCAAATAAATCTATATATAAGCCAAATAATCGTGTACAGTTGTGTAAATAAACCACCAACTCGAGTTCATTGAACTCATGAGAAAAAGATTTATTTGTATTCTGTATGTACCAATTCTGCAATAACAACAACAACAAAATATTATAATTTCCAAGATTACAGAAGCGCACCCCCAAACGTAATTATTGAACGATTTGTCTGCATAACAAATTCATATTAGAGTAGACAACCGTAACAATATGTTTCATAGATTTGGTTTTAAAATCATAGAAGAAAATATCTCTAGATTTTAAAATAAATTGAAAAAAGAAAACCTTTCCATTTTCACACAAACCATTAAATCCTAATATAAAAAAATGTAAACAAATAGAAACATCCTTGTCTTTTCAATATAAAACCAACATATAAATGGGTGAAAAAAAGTTAATTTTGTTATTGAATTCTAACATTGAATAAAAAACCCAAAAAAACCCACCTAAAAAACCCGAAAAAACCCACCGGGTCGGGTCCAACCCTGTAAATCGGTCAAGCCAACCGTTGCTTGGTTTAAACTCAATATTCAATTTCTCTGCAAATTGCGCTGCCTTTTCTTTTACAAGAATTCCACTTAGAGGAACTTTTGTTACTCGCATTTGTTTTATCCAAATAATTAATACAGCTTCCATTGTTGGAAATTTTCCATCGCGGATTTTTTGACGTTTTAAAATTTACACTCAAATCCTCATACTCTTCCCGTTTTTTTACTATTTCAGTGAAAGTACTCTTCGCGCAATTAAATTTGCTTGCAATTTGTTGGTAGGTAAATTGCTTTTTGTCGACCGTTTTCAAAATTTTCAATTTTGTTTCCACCGATATAGAATATCGTTTTCGATACATAACCTAAAATTTGTTAATTAATTATAACAAAATCTATTAATTAGAAAATTATAATAATTTTTAACACCAAATTTACCACCAATCTTTTTAAACTATAACCAAAGAGAATACACATCAAGAGGAACATCTTATATGCACAATGCACCTCTTTTACATATGAACTGAACTAAAAATCTTAAAATATTTCAGAATTATTTGGTGATGGCAAACGAAATAGGATAAACATATATTTTTTATTTGGTTTTCTCTTTCGAACAAAAACAAAAAAAATTATTTTACTATTTAAAAATAACATAAACTTTCTCTTACTAATTCATATTATAATTCCATTGTAAAATGGAATAGATATATTCGTACAATGAATATTTTGTTTTCATTTTATACAATATACTCGTATGTATGTATTTGTTTTGCTAAAGGTGACTGCACGAGTATGGATATAAATCCGTACAATCTGAATCCGGTCATTCATCCAATGAAATTACCCAAATATTGTCATGTGACCGAAAATATATTCCCCTATTTCTCCTTTCGAGTTAAAATTATTTCAACATTAAGCAAAATATCCGCAGAAAACCAACATAACCATACCAAAAAATTTATATTATGAGTTATTTTTTCCCCTTTTTGGCTTATTTATGACGCTTCGATTTATGAAACAAATTTGATTTTTGGTTCGGTAATAATAAACGTTATTCAACAATAAAAATTATTTGTTTTTAAATTACAAAATTTAACGAAAATAGTAAGTTGTGTTGATCTTACGATTCAATAAAAATTTATCTTGCACAAACAATTCAGAATAGCCCGTCAAACAAGGTGTTTCGTTTTCGTAACATTAGCGAAGATTTTTGTTCATGCAGTTCTTCGTAAACGAAACACTTTGGTGTTGCAAAAACGAAGCAATTATGTCGTTCCCATCCTATGATAATTAGACTTTTTGCGAGGAGTTGTTTTTGTGTTAGTAGTTCGCAAACGGTCCACTTTAGCATTATATTAACGTAACGAATTTAGTGCAACATTAACGATACGAATTTTCCGAAACACTAACATTACGTTTATTGCGCAGAATTAACGTAACGTATTTAAGGCAGCAATTAAAAACACAATCAATCGTAATCATACGAATTAATATTTGTTCTCGCAAAATTTTTATTACAACAAATTTTTTTTTTTACATTATCGATTTGAATTAAAAAAATATCGATAATAAATTTAGATTTATTTTGGGAATTCATATCTTATTGCATATTAAATTATAAATAAGAAAAACTTCTTAATACAATTTTTTATTGGTCAAGGACTTTTTATTTTAAATTAACGACAGATAGCTTTTGAACCCTATCCGGGTTTATTTTCAAAAGTATACAAAATATATTTATGCTTTTGAAAATGAACTCGAATAGGGTTTGAATGTTAAAGCTTTAAAATAGAGCCCAGAACCAGTAAAAAGTTTTGTTAATTATTTAAATATTGGCTCAATAAAATAAATATATTTAGGTAAAATATCAATTATAAATTAGGTACATATAAATTGTCATAATAGTCAGGTAGCAAAAACGCTTTTTAATTATATACATAAATATAAAACATTACTTAAATTCAAAAAATTAATTCAACGAAATTGATTTTAAATGTAGGTTTTTTTACTTTATTATAATACATATACTAATGTGATTATAAAGTGATACTGACCGAACGTTTTTTATAAAAAAATAAAAAGACGTAAAATTTATTTTAATAACCGAATAACTCGATTATAAGGTTCAAAAAATATAGTTTTAAATACCTCAACAATTTTTATAAAAAAATTCATTTTGAAAAACTTAGTAACCTTTAGAATATTACGTAATAGTAATTAAACGCAAAAAGAAATTTCAGTTTATAAAATTTAGCAAAATGTTAACTTATAATAAAAGCGGATTCTTAAACATTACATTTAATCGATTTTTTACACGATCTTTGGCGTACTGGAACCACCGTTTGATTATACTGGTAATTTCTGCAGTTTTACAAGTCGGAAACTTCCGCATGGCACATTCTAAAAAAAAGAATTCAATAAATTGTAATTGTTGTTTTGCGAGTGATACCAACTTTTTACCTTTAACTAAATTCATTAAATGAAAGTTCTCCACTGCAATGTTATTGTGACGGCCATATCACGAGAAACTTGAAGCCGCATGATCATTTATTAAGAGTTTTAGACAAGCTCTTATAAATTTGTCTAAATTTTGATCAGTTACCTTTTCAAATAGTTTAATCTGTAAAATTAAATAATTATTAATAAAATTGTATTAAAATAATTTAATAATTTATAAAATCTTACCATGAAAATTTCTTTGGATTTGTTTTGATTAACTTCTTTTTCCAGATCTTCAAACTCGGCGGGAGAGGTAGCAGGAATTTGTAGTAATGGAGATACTTCTTCAGGCTCATTTGGTTGGTGTTATTTAAACGCTGCTCGCGCCGAAAGAGTCATTCCGCTAATTCACGTCCTAAATTATTGACATCGATTGCAATGCAGGAATTGAATTCAACGGATCCAAAATTCGATTCATTGGAAATAAACGAATTATTACTGGACTCGGAACTAACATTGTCGTGGTTTTCCATATTATTATTAGCGACATTGAATAAATTATTTACGCCTTTTTCGAAACGGGATTCATTCAATTTTTCACCGCAAATTTTTTTTATTTTCGCGATTTACTTCATAATACCTTCTTTTGTCCATCTTTGATGAGGTATTATATGCACTTTTTCAGAAAACTGTAACTTATTTCTTAATTGTTTGAATCCAGTTGTATATAATATTTATACTCAGTAATATTTATATTTTAATTTTACAGTTTTTACAGTAAATTTTAATTTATATACGTTTATAATAAACTATTCACTATAAATCAATTATTAATTGTTTCACACAAAAACTATAATTACTATTCTCTATAATTACTTTTCACTACTTAGAAAACTTTAAAGTAAATTTAATTAATTCAAAAAAAATAACAAAACAGACAATGGCGACAGAAAATTCAAAAACAAATGATTGTTTTCTTTGTCCTTGCTCTTACTAATATTTTTGTACTACATATGGTATTATATTTTATTTAAGTTGGAGAATGTATTAGTGTAGAGCAATAAAGTATTACGTTTATAGTATGTTTATGCGACGTATTTTGTGAATTCGCTTTTTTTGTTTAGAGGGAGGTAGTTTCAAGCATTTTTGAATTTTTTATGCAAGGCGAATTTTATTTGAATTAATGTAAAATTGATTTTAGTTAGATTTAAATTACAATTAATTTTACTGTTTTAGGAATGGCTGATTTAGATGACAGAATCATCGAGGAAGTCCGAAAGGAGGGTAGAGAATTTGTATATCACTTCGAGAATTTAAATTATAAAAACACTGCTCTAAAAGCCGCCATTTGCCGTCAGTTTCATCAGAATTATGCAAGAAGCGGTGGAAAATTATACGCGCAAAGTACGTAAAGTTATTAAAGCCACCCAAAAGCGGAAGTGCGACCATTTTCAAGCCAAGAGACGCGTCGCTGGTGAGGTCGTTAAAATTTTTAAAAGACCAAATAATAATAGAGTAAGTTGCGTTTACACAGATATAATCTGTACTAGTTATTATTATAGTTACAAAGAAATTTAATTTAGTTTACTACACGGTTTAGTTTAACAAATTTAGTTTATTTTAACACAAAGAAAGAGAAAATACGAACGTTGGCAAAAATTTAATTGATTAATAAATGATACAAAGGGATTAAACTATTTATTTTAATCATAAACTTCGAAAACCACAAAAAATAAATTTTGTGTATAAACAGCCAAGCACAAATTGAAATTTAAAAAAAACAAAAGCGAATTGACAAGTAAAATAGACGAATTTAGGGGAATTTATTGAGCAAAACGTCAAATAAGTTACTAACTTCGTTCGGATTCAGATTGTACGGATTTATATCCATACTCGTGCAGTCACCTTTATAGTACTGTCCTGCGGACGGAATATATAAAGGAACGAAAAAAACGACGATAAATAGAATTTTATACGAATGAACAATGAATTGTAAATTGTTTTGTAATGCATAAATGTTGATAATTTAAAATTTGTCTTATAGTCTCATCTTTCGCAATCGTATTAATAAAAAAATTGTGAAATTCAAACAAAAATTAATTTTGTACGCAAAAATGTACATCAACTATCTATTTTATTATCAATCCCAGTTTACATAACTACAAAAATTTTACTAACACCACCGTATAATTAAAACATTCAAATACACTGTGATCTATAAAAATCTTTCACTTGTTATGTACAATTATATATAAGTTGTATATTGTCCTTTAGGACTGATTGTATTTGATCGTATTAAGGAATACTTGTGGATTTGACCATGAAAATACAACAACACGGTTTCGTAATTTTTTAGATTTTTATTTTTGTGGATTTAACAAAACAGATTTCAATATTTTTTTACCTAGTATTTCATCGAATATGAGCTGTAATTTTTTGGTTTATTAGCTGGATTTATTATAATTTGTTAGAAATGGTAGATTATAAAACTAGGTTTATTTTAAATTTATTCGAAAAGCCTTAAACACAAGTTTCAATCGCTTTTAAAAAGATGCACACGATTTATTTTCTTAAACGGTTCCATTCAGGAGTCGGGTCTTTTTTCAAATCATCCAAAGTTGTCTGGTTTTTTTTGGCAAGCTTGAAAAATTCCCCAAATTGAATAATACAACGGATTATCTGATGAATAGGCCGGCTATCGAAATAAAATATGGATCATTGAATGTAAACAGATGTTTTGGAAATGCTTTCTGGTCCATGGTAAAAAAGCGTAATTTAATATCAATTTTTGGTAAACATCGCCATTAATCTGGTGTTTGGTGTCTGGAAAATTAGCGGTGAACAAATATTTTCAGTGGCAACCGCTCAAACCATCACCAGTACTGCATTGTGTCTTCGTGTGACCTTGAAATGCCCAGAATTATCATCGGAACGTCTCTTTAACCAAACAAGATAATCTTGTTTGTTGAGAAATTGTTCAACGCAGAAGGTTTTTTGATCCGAAATTATCGATGTTAGTAAAGAAGTGGCCGAGTCCCTGGGTCTGGCTGCCCTCATACAACTTTTGAATAAAATTTAAATTGTTTTCAAAACCACTTAACCGATCATCTTGGAATTTAAATGGAATAGGAATTTTGGGATACAATTAAAACAAAAAGCTTAGGCTTTAAAATGTGTATGTGTGTGTATTAAATTGT
The DNA here is from genome assembly GCA_958295665.1 of Tipula vernalis. Lineage (NCBI taxonomy): Eukaryota > Metazoa > Arthropoda > Insecta > Diptera > Tipulidae > Tipula > Tipula vernalis. The sequence continues at coordinate 182,517,636 of OY282558.1, forward strand.
GTTTAATTAAAATATTTTTTTTACCGAAAGTCAAGTTTGTATTATAAATGTACATATTTCATAATAGTTAAGGTCTAAATAATCTAATTTAATTACATAAATATCAAAAAGTAAATAAAATCATATAATATATAAAAAAAATACTTATTCTACATGATATTCGATATTAATTAGTTCAAAATTAATTCTAATTTAAAAGAATTAAATTATTTTCTAATATCACAAAAAATACAATCACATTATATAAAAAAATACTAATTCTAAATTAAAATTACATTTATTAACTGCTTGAAGTGTCTGTGATGGTTGTTTCGTTGATTCCACTAGTATCTCGTCGATTATGCTGTCCATTACGTGTTCCTGTCGTAAATATTGTACCCTCTTCCGAATGGGTTATTTTTCCATAAGGATTCCTCGGTTGTCCTCTGCAGTTTTCAATTTAAAACCGAGCTTCTTGATGATTCTTCTTACGCTACTAACAGAACCTGTAAAAGATAAATCAGATTTTAGTTTCTCTTGTAAATTCCTCAAGGTAAATGGAAACTGTGAATTATCCGGCGAATAGCTCCAAGGTTGAAGTCATCTAGGTTGGTGATGGTGCTGCATCTTGGTTTGGCTCGTCTTCTGGGTGATTCAAATTGAACTGCAGCGGTAGTTGTTGATGGTTAGTCATTTGGTGCGGCATATTCCACTACATCATCCTGCATATGAACAGTCAACAGCGGCTTCTTTTAGAATATTGTACACAGTGCTAAGGGAAACACCTGTAGAGAATATTTTCTATTAATAATAATAATATAGCAAACAAAATTAAATTTTATTAACTAACCCGTCGCACTTGTTTTTATTTATATAGTATAACGATTTGATTCGCAAAATGTTTTTATAATTTAACTTTAACTTTTTAACGTTTTTACAATTTAATTTTTCTTCTACATCACTGAAAGTTGCGCAGAACAATTTAACAAACAATTTTTTTAAGATCTGAATAGGACTTACATTACTTTCTCGCTAACTAAATTACTTATTACTTAAAATTCGCAATTTTTTTGGTACTTTATTATTAGAGGATTTGGCTTTATCGTTTATATTTTTCTTTGGCACGGACCATCTACAATTTTTTCGAAGCAAAACTAATAAAAAAAAATTCAATAAATTCGTAAAATGAACAAAACACGGTTCAGTTTCTTCAGGTAAAAATGTTGGAAATACTGATTTAATTTTAACTAAACTGAATTTTCTCATTTCTTCGCACACGTTGCTAATATGGCTTTTATGAGTTAAATAGGAATCAAATATTTTTACCAGAAAATCGGCTACTTTGAGCATCTCGTCAGATGGTGCCTTCAAAGAACCAAAATTTGAATTTTGACTTTTTTTAAAATTTTTTTCATGTATGAAGATATTATCTACATTCATTTCAATATCCGATTTTAAAAGTTTTTCGGTACACTGTTCACAATTAATTTTTTTGTAAATGCAATACCCTGCGTAATAAGCAATTGCATTTGTGGTTAGCTCACTTGTATTCGTAGTTTGGATTAGGTCTTCAATCTCTTCTGATGATTCTGTGGCTTCGGTCTCTGAATACTTGAGGCTTGCGTTGTAATCATCTTTAAAATGTTTCCAATCAAGTTTTAAATTTTCAGAGTCATCCGGTAAACAATTTGAATGAATTGAATTAAATAAAAATTTTGTGACGATGATATTGGCGTAGTGCACCCCAATTTCGTAACTAGATGGCATGTACTTGTATCCGCCTTTGCCTCTTAATGCTGCGAAAAAATTGTCTAAACCGTCTTGGTTAGTGTTTCCAGTTAATATAAACTCAATCCCAAACATAGAATTTAAATGTTGCATTAATGCTAGTCGAGCGGATATTGTTAATTCCAGTCCTTTGATAAATTTAAAATAATTTTCGCTTTTAGATAAAATTTTTAAATTTTTTAAAAAGTCTAAACTTTGCTGCAAGTAATTAAACGTCTTATTGTTCATTTTAAGTGGCTGTTCGAAAGGATTTTTTGAAGAAAACCCGCCGCAGTTCAGGCAATCAAATATATTATTGAAGTGTTCAATAACTTTCGCTGTTGGTATTACATTCTGTAAATAATTATCAAAAATCGATGGTGTTGTTTTCAGTGTAGTTCGTAAAGCACTGGAAACCGTATTACTTAACACTTGAACAGCCAGCTTAACACTCATTTTTTGGAAGTTGTTTGGTTCCATATGGGCTTTGGTTAATTTATGTAACATTTTAACCTTTTGATTTTGTTCCTGATCATAAATTTTTTTTACCACATTAAAATCAGTCGTTCCGTACTCTAAATGCAAAAACTGATGTTTTTGTAGCGCATTTCTAGCAGATTTGATCAAGTGAGGCGGATCATACTGCACAAAAATTTTTTTATCACCCACAAGTATGAATGGCTTCTCCGGTCCAACACCAAATTTTTTATATACTGCCACATTGGTTGTAGCTTGATCACAGGTTAACATTACCACCTCTAAATTTAATATTTCTTCACATAATTTTATATTGTCTATTATTAATTTTGAAAGTTCTTCGACACTAATTGAATTGTTAATGAGCACATAATTAAGCACATGTTTCCAATTGCCTACTAAACCACGTAGCATAAAGAAAACAGCCGAAGTAGCCAATTGGTTTGTTCTTTCTATCCCGTTATCGCAATAGCCCTCCACCTTATCTGTTACGGTATTAACTGTTAAGTCTTTCTTAATAATTATCTCATCGAAAGATAAACAACATATACGCGATGACGTTGGCATATTTAAAAATAACTTTTTAAGTTGCTTTTGCAAAATATCGTTTGTTCCTGGAGAAATATACTTGATTGGTGACCATTTGTATATAGACGAAACTGATGGCAGTTTTAATTCAAAAGTTGATTTTAAATATTTATACGTAGTTGCAGACTTGTAGTACAAACACTGTGCAAATGTCTGGTCCTGTTCTGTGTAGTAATAATCCTCTTTCAACAAAAGTTTACATACATTTTTAGTTGGCTCGTTTGGGGATTTTAGTTGACTAATCATTTCATCGACACTGGTATTGTTTATTTTTTGATGATTGGCATTTAAATTATTATAGTTTCTCTTCAATTTAATAAACTCTGCGTTAATTTTATGGATTTTTTTTTAGCAACAATTAATTTTTTTTTTAAAAATTAATGAGTTATATCGATTTTTTTTACATTTCGCACAATAATGGGCATCCTCCTTTGTGATTGAGCAGTGAACACAATTTAGCTGATTTATAACATTTAAAAATTCCACATCCTCATCCAGTGGATCGGTTTGTGTCATTTGTGTTGAAAATTCTTTTGGATTATACAGCAAGGATCTAGTACCAATGTCACTGGTTTCCATTTCTTCATTAGCTACGAATGGTTGTTTGTCATGTGGTAATTCATTAGCTTCATTATTTTCAACGATATTCAAAACAGGGACTGCGTTCCTCGTTAAATGGCGGTGTGCACCTATATATCCGCTCGGAAAATGACGTTCACATACATAATTGTACTTGTTTTTCAAACTTGACAAACCAATAGCATTACTCCAAACGGAACCTCTAATTGGATCCTTTGGAAATTGAAAAAATTGCAAGCCATTCCAAATGTTTAGAAAATATATTTATTTTATTCAGTTAAAAACTTTTAACGATAACAATTTTTGCTTCGTAATACCAGAGTAGAAAACACTTCTATATAACACCAAGCTAAAAACTATAATGGCAGCAACCAGCAACTTTTCATAAAAAAAAACACAGTCCGTTATGTTATTCCCGTTATTTTATTTTCTATTGCTTTTTTAAGCCTGTATTTCACTATAAATAATTGACTGAACTGACTTCAAGACAAGAGATGACAAAAAAAACTAATCCATTAGAGTGACAAAGAAAAAGCTATATTTTTTTTTTTTAGCAGATGTGTTAGTTGAAATGATCTCGATTTGATACTTTTGACCATAATTATGGCGATCCACAAATAAAAACACACATTTTATGTAAGTCAAATCTTGACTGTCTTGATGTGTATTCTCTTTGCTATAACAAAAAATAAGAAAATTTTCTTTATTATCGCTGTATATTCCTATTGTGTTAATTTACTTCAACTGACGAAAGTAATGGGGAATCCCGTAAAAACTAAGGACAATGTTTAAAGGTATAATACAAATTTATGTATCTGTATGTATAAACCTGTAGTAGTTTTATGTGTAAAGGGAAACAATCAAAAAAGTGGTATAACCGAATCGACATTCGGTTTAACCGTAGAGTTTTGTATGAAATTAAACTCTTTCGGACATTTTTCGTGTTCACTATACACTTATAAACGTAGTTCGTTATTTGTAGTGTATAAGAAAAAAAATGTTCATGTAAATTCAAGGGACAAAAATATCTGATCATTATAAGCGTTTGTTCGTTATATATATGGTTTGGTATAAACGGATTCTACTGTAATTAAATTAAATACGTTCGTCAAATCAAAAATTCGTTGTCTAAGTTGTCTGTACTGTCAATTGCTATCGGAAGGTACGCTGTTGTGTTTATAACGTGCAAGAATTGAATATTGCTCTCGAATATTCTGGCATCTCCCAAGACGATTGGAATTAGTCCTTTATTGTCTGTGTAGTCTGTAATTTCGACTATTTGTAATTGCGGTTGGTCTGTTTTTGTTCTCTATTGTAACATTTTTTATGTATTTGGCGCTGTTTTATCTCTAGTGGGAATTTTTTCGAATATTGTATCATTTGCTTGTAATATTGGTGGTGGATTTCTCTTCTTGTTAATTTTATTAACTCTGTTTTCTTTGTTCATTTTGTCTAGCTCACTTATTTGGTTAGCTCGTGTCTGGTATTCACTTTGAAGTTTCTTTGTAAATTCTTCAGTCGAAAGATTTTCAGGGAGTTCTCGGATTATCATATGCGCTCGATGCAGCTCCATTGGCGTATAACCTGTAGCTGTATATACTGAGTTATTGTATGCTAAGATGGCTTCTGTTAATTAATCGCTTGTTTTGATTTTTCTTTGTTCGTCGAATTTGATTCTTATTAGTCCTGTGGGGATGGACACTTTATTCCAAAAAAAAAATCCATTCGCACAAAATTCCAAAATCACAATCATGTAAAAAACAAAATTCCTTAGTACAAATCACCAAAAATAATAATTCCAATTTCAAAATTCCAAAAACCAAAATACAACAATTTATTTAACCAAATGAAAAATTTCACAGTATATACAATTCAATTTATTTTATTAAATTAATATTAACCGCAATATTTCGCAAAAAATCTAATTTAGATAAATTTTGACACCTTTTAATCAATCTTTTGACAATTTTATATTTTTTCAAGTTTAATTTATTTTGTCAAATGAGCTGCCCACTCCGAAGTCTGTTAATTTCGTTTTTTGATACTATTAACTCTTTCCGCAATTCATTTATAATGTTGTAGAGTCCGGATTTCTTTCTACCAACAATTAATTTTAGCCGTCGATGCCATGCTTCCGCTGAATTTTGTGTCCTACTGAAATTTTCATTTGCCGCATCTGCTACAGACCAAAATTCGGGACTATATTGTGGCTTTTTCCCTACTTTATTGCTAGAAATATAAATTTTATAGAACCACTCTGCTAGCTTTTTAGCGTCCGAGTCATCAAAATTATTATTAAGTTCTGAATAATAATCAGAGACCTCTTCTGCAGGAACAAAGGCGAGACTCTTAATCATTCGAATTTGAAGGCAAACATTTTCTGAATTGCCATATTTGGCTGTCAGTTTCATTTTCTGTACTTGTCTCCAAATATTTTGTCCGAAATGGAACAGACAACCTCTAAAATCAGTCATTAGAAAAAAATCTTTTGCTGCCAGATAAATAGCTTTTTCAAAATCAGTGATTATTCTCTTTGGTGCAATAACAATATTAAAATCACTGGCTATTTTATGCAATTCATGAAAAAACTCCGAGTAGCATTCTTTACATTTTTTTGTCATTAAACAAAAAACCAGTGGCACGATGTTTTCCTCAATTTTTCCATGGATGGTAAACAATTGTCTCATGAGAGACGGCACAACATAAAAAGTCCCGTCCATTAACCAACATGTAGCTTCTCCTAAATATTTGAGAGATGTTTTCGTACCGAGAATTATTATATGTTCTCCATTAAATTCTTTCTCTGAAAGAACAAATAGTTCTTCTTCCAGAAAGCGTAAATCTTGCGGTATATTAATGTCCGAAATGGTAGTAGGTTCTCTAATCCCTGTCGATCTGATTCTAGTTATTTTAGCCTTCTGCGCCTGTTTACTAGGTAAATATACTCGGCTGCTCGGTTCACATTTTACAACAGAATTCCGAATTATTTGTGATGGTAGCAATGTCGTATTTTTAGCCATATTTAGACTTATGTTTTCGTTGGCTAAATATATATTTCGTCTAAAACCCTGTGGATCATGCGAATGATCTAAAGGATTTACCACTATTTTATGGAGTAATTCACAAATTTTTGTTTGCACTTTACTTTTACAACAATATTTAATTCTGGTAGCACACCTCCATTTAAATAGTCCTTTCTGCGAATCGAGGTAATATTGATATCCATTTATAAATAGACTTTGCTTGCCTTTGTTCGTTGTTACTAAATTAATTTCCATATTACCAATAATACACGTCTAGATTTAATTATAAATAGATTGTGTTGTATAATTTTTAAAAAATACTTTCGGCTCCAAATCAATACTATTTTAAATTTTGTAGATAATTAACTTTGATGCTAAAAATTGAAATACTGTTCTAAATAATAAAAAGAACAACGTGTTTTTATTCAAAACAATTACCGCAATTGCAATTCTAAAGATAACGATTAATATGTACAAACTTGTTCTTTTAATGCATATAATCATTAATTATTAAAACTGATTTTGTTTGAATTTGAAACTGTTTATTGAAACTGTTTAACCAATTTAAGTACAAAATAATAAAATATAAATAAAAAATTTAAGTGTAAAACATTCATTCAATGAATATTCAATACGAAAATAAATACAAAATTCCATTTTATGCCCATCGAAATATAAAAGGCGCGCGCCTTTTATATTTCGATGGGCATAAAATGGAATTTTTTATAGGAATTTTGTTTTTTTGGAATTTTATGTTTGGAATTTATTTTTTTGGAATTTTGATTTTTGGAATTTTGGTTTTTTGGAATTATAGTTTTGGAATTTTCTTTTTGGAATTTTGATTTTGGACAGTCATACCCAACCCAGTCCTGTGAGTGTTGAATGTAACCGCTCGATAATTGCGTTCCCTGTACTAGATTTTGGTGTCGTTATATGATGATTGAATCCGTATTTTTCTGTGAAGTCCGAGAAAGATTGTGACATGAATTCCGTTGCGCTATTCGATACCAATGTTTCTGGTATTCCCTCTTGAGAGAAGTGTTTTTTTAATGTGTTAATTATTGTGATTGTTTCTCTGTTATGTATGGATAATTCGTATGTTGATGCAAATCTTGAAAAAGCATCTATGATTGCCAGGAATTGCTTTCCTCTTAGCGAGAAGGTATCTATATGGATTCGTTCATTTGATTTATTTGCTTTTTACTTTAGTTGAAGCTCCATTTGTAGGGGGTTTCTGTCGTATTTCATGCGGTTGCATGTATCGCAGTTTTTGATATACGCCATAATCATTTCTTTGATGTTTGCGAAACGATATGTTTTCCTTATTTGTGCGTAGTTTTCATTTGTGCCCCTGTGGTGTTTGTTGTGGGTTTCTATGATAAAGCAATTTATGTAGTTTTCATCTTTTGGATCTATTTTAGCTCCCTTTTTCAAGAGTTTTGAGATTGGTTTGGTTCTTCCTGCAAAATTCATGATGAATTTTCGGTAATATCCGATCAATCCAAGGAATTATTTGATTTGTTTAGTTGTTTTTGGTATAACTATTTTTTTTATTGTTTCAATTTTTTCTGGATCCGGTTGGATTCCACTTCTGTTGACGATGTGTCCGAGAAATTTAATTTCTTTTACCAAGAATTTGCACTTATCTAATTGGATTTGCATATTTGCGTTTATCAGTGTTTTAAAAATGTCCTCAAGATTGTGTAGATGTTCTTGTTTTATCTTACTGAAGACGACAATGTCGTCCATATAACAAAGGCAGAATTTTCCTATATATTTATTAAGTGTTCTGTTCATTAATAAGAGAAATGTAGATGGTGCCGTTCTTGAGTCCGAAGGGCATCCTTTTGTACTCATAATGGTTAACAAGTAAATGGAGGAATGATGATTTTAGATCGATAATGGAAAAATATTTACATCCGTTTAGCTGGTCTAGTAGTTCCACTATGTTAGGGACTGGGAATTTATCATCTATTGTTTTTGCGTTGAGCTCTCGGTAGTCTATGACCATTCTGAATTTCTTTTTACCAGAACCGTCATCTTTTTTGTAAACTATTATTATTGGACTGTTCCAAGGGCTCTTGCTTTCCTGGATTAAATCGTTTTGGAGTAGTTGTTCAAGTTGACGCTTGATTTCTGGAATCTGAGCGTTTGGATATCTATATTGCTTCCTGTGTATAGGTTTCTCGTTGGTGAGTTCTATTACATGCTCGATGTTTCCTGTGTAGGGTAGTGTTGACGTTACGTCGAATAATTTGTAATATTTGTGCCAGAGTTTTTCCAGTTGTGTGTGGGGTAGCTCATGAGTAAAGTTTATGTTTTTACTTACTGCTTTGAATGATTTCAACTCCATGGTATGAGTAGGGCGAATTAATTTTTTATGCCGTGTATCTATAATGATACCTAGGTGTTCCATGATGTTGGTATCTATGAGGCCGTCCTTTGTTAATTCTTTTATTCTGTTAAGGATTACCATTTTGTCGACTGACAGTGGTTTACTGATGGTTCGTATTGTAATTGGTTTAATTCTGATTGCTTTATTAGGAATAAACAGTGCTGGATCCAAATATGATTCATCTGCGCCAGTGTCAATGAGTAGGTGTATGGGTCTATTTTTAATATGAATTGTTATGTAAGAAAGTTCTTGTCTTCCGTGGAGGTTTGTAGAAGTTATTCGTTGTCCGAGGCTTCGTCGGGAAAAACTCGTCATATGGTTCTTCCTCGTCGCTTTCGTCTTCATATGCATCATTGGGTTGCTTCTCTGTTTCTGTGATATTCATGTTGCGTTCCTGCTTGATTGCCGGGAATCTCGTTTTTTTGGTATGTTTGTTTGGGTAGTTTTTTTTTTTTTTTTTTGATGTATTTCATTTATTTAAACTTACACGACAGCAAGGTCGCTTAATACAAGTTTAATGGTTTTTATATACTAATAGAATATAATTCAAAACTTTGCCTTAAACCTAAAATCCGATAAATCATAATGAAATAATAATATTATAAAAAACAATAAAAAACAATAAAAAACAATAAAAAAACAATAATAATAATAACAATAAAGTATATAAATAATAAAATAGTAAATTAATCACAGATTTTACTTAAAAACTAATGACAGTCTTTGAGTTAGGTATGAGTATAACTACACCAACATCCGTCTTCATCCAGAACATAATTTAATCAGATTTTAAATGTTTTTAGTTTTTCCCATATATCTCCCTCACCGCGACATGAAAAACTCCATACATCGTTTCTTGAATTGGTCAACAGACTTAGCTTTCCTAATTTCTAGAGGTAAACTGTTCCATATTGACGCTCCTCTTACTAGTAGAGTATCATCCATATAAGAGGTTTCATGAGATGTAATTATGAGTATGTTAGTTCTTTGGGACAGAGAAAATTGAAATTCATCTTTGATATAGCGTGGAGAATCTTGGGTATAAATAGTTTTAAAAATAAATAATGCTATGCGGAAATCCAAAAATTTTAGCAGAGGCAATCCAAAAATATTGTTCCTAACCTGGGAAATATGGTCATATAATCGTAAATCATAAATATATCGTAGGCACCCATTAAATACTCTAGTGATTTTTTTTGCCAACGATGAGTTCAATTTTGAAAAAATAATGTCGCAATAAAGTAAGTGACTCATAACAAGTGAGCGTACTAGTAGCATTCTAGTGTTGCGTGGAGTGCCATGACGTTTACTTCTTAATAAGCGTAGGGTATTATACATTTTTTGACAGATTTGGTCGATATGATTGTCCCAGCTAAGGTTAGTGGTCATAATAAGTCCTAAATTTCTTGTGGAGTCAACATAGGGAATAATTTGGTTATTCATGCTAATAGGTGGAAAAATATCATAATTAATTTCTTTTCCGAAAATAATTGCTTGGGATTTGGATGCATTGAGAATGAGCGCATTCTCATGCGACCATTTTTTGATCATATCTAGATCTTTATTTATAAGACAAATATTAGCCATATGACTGGAATTGGGTATTTCTCTAAAAATTTGAACATCATCTGCGAAGAAATGATAGCGACAATTTAATGGTAGTTTAGAAATATCGTTGATATACAGCGAGAAAACGATAGGTCCCAGTATTGATCCTTGTGGAACACCAGCCATTAGCGGTAGTGAGGATGATCTATTTATAGAAGTAATTACATATTGGGATCGACCGGTCAAGTAGGATGTGATTAGGTTAATAGCTTCTCCAGATAGTTGAAATTGGGATTTTAACTTGTCTTCTAAAATGTCAAAATTGATGGAGTTGAAGGCTTTAGAGAAATCGAGAAGTACTAGTGCTGCATGATTGTTTCTGTCCAAACATGATCTTATGAAATCCGTTACATTAGATAATAGCGACATTGTACTGTGGGATTGCCGGAAGCCTGACTGGAAGTCAGAAAGGAGATGGTTCACCTTTAGATGGAATTTAATTTGGTCGGACAGTAGTCTTTCAAAGACTTTGGAGATTGTAGATAGCAACGAGATGGGACGCATATCATTTGGTGATTTAGGTTCTTTGTGCTTGGGAATCGCAATGACTTTACTAATTTTCCAGGGATCTGGGAAGGTATTAGTAGAAATGGCATAATTAAAAATGTGGACCAGACTTGGTAAAACGGCTGGCACGCAATATTTTAAGAACTTAAGGGGTATACCATCATGACCTAGAGATTCTGATTTTAATGAAAATACGGCCTTAAAAACTTGGTCCTCATTCACTTCGGAGAAGTAGAATTTATTACTTGTCTTGGGAGCTAGATTAGGTACATCGTTGATATTGGCCCTTACTGGGATGGAGCTTGGAGTATGGATGTTCCTACTTACGGGATAATGAGGTACCATAGCTACAAATGCAGAATTAAGTTGGTCGGGTCCAAACATATTACAAATATCATTATCTTTACTAGTATAGATACCTTCGTCTTTCAAGTTTCTCCATAGTTCTTTAGTGTTGAGACCAGGGTCGAGTTTGAATAGTAAGAATCGTTTTCTTGCGGCTTTAAGTAGACCATTTACCTTCTTGTCGTAATGTTTTAAAATTTCCTTATTATCAGTACACGGCATAGATTTCCATACTTTATAAGCCATGTCACGAAGTTGGATATTATTTAAGATTTTATTCGTCATCCAGGGTGGCTTACTAGGATCAATTCTCTTCGTGATAAATGGAATATGTTTGTCCATCAGATATGTAATTTCGTTGCTCAAAAGCTGAACTTTGGTATTAATATCATTGCAGTTTACGATTTTACTGGAATCAAAATTGTCAATATCCTCTTGAAGCACACTGCAATCAAGATTTTTGTAGCTGCGAAATGTGATATACTCCGGTTTTCGAATTAGTTTTATATCAAAATTAGCTGCCACCAATTCATGATCAGCTATGCCTGGGAGTTGAGAAAAATCTTTTGAATGGAATGGTAAGCTTGAAAAAATGATATCGATGAGCGAACCGCCGTTATCGTGAATTCGGGTCGGTTGAGACTGGGGCGTGGATAGATTGAAATGTCCGGTTAATTGTCTAAGTTTCCTACATTCGGTTGGATTGAGAAGGTCAATATTAAAATCCCCCATGAATATTATATTTTTGTAATTTTCGTATAGGGATGAGAAAACGCATTCGAGATCATCCAGTGGTAAGCCTTTGTGATGCATATATCCTATACCAACAACAAATTTAACTGTACTCATTATGCATTCAATAACCAGATGATCAAGATTATAAGACGAACCTTTATTGACAATAGATATTTTAGTGCACTTGGCAAAATCATTAACAACATAAAATGCAACTCCACCTAACACCCTCCACACCTAACATAAAATGCAACTCCACCCCCACCTCTACCGGCTCTGTCTTGTCTAATTAACTTATACCCTTCAATTTTATGTCCAATATTGGTGTGATGTGACTTAAACCAAGTTTCGGATATACCTATGATATGGTAGTGCCGCTTACTGAATAGAATTTGTAACCGTGCGATTTTGTTTGGAAGGGAACGTACGTTTAAGTGGCACATTCTAAGGGTTTCGGAAGCAAGTCTGTTAACGGAACCAAAACGTGAATTACACATTAGTAAATATAATTCTAATGGAATTACACATATCGCTATGAAAATCAGATACATGGATACTATTCAAAAGCTCATGTGGAAACGGATTGTCGGTAGAATTTAATACAAAATAGAGAATATCAAAGAATTTAAGACTCATTTTATAATTGAAAATGAAAAGGTAATTAATAATAATATAAATAATAATAATAATGATAATGATAAAACTAAAATAAAAAAATATATAATTGAAATTGATATAAAACAATCTCAAATTATTAAAGTTGCTAGGCATAATAATAATAATAATATTAATAATATATTTATCAATAATTAAAGCAAAAGTCACATAATTAATCCATTGGGTAGTTCCGGTCCGAACGGCGGTTTCCATTGTTTCGAAGTCCCTGGTTGTTACTCAATTTTTTTAAATGTGACTGATGGTTTATAATTTTCTTGGTTTAGTGAAAATTGGTTAGAAGTTCGCTGATTGCGAAATGGTTGGAAATTCCGTTGGGGTGGATGGTACTTTATATATTATATGTTGTCCTCGTCCAAGCATGTTTCTAACGCTTCGGCGAGGGTTACTGGGGAGCGACTTCTGATATTTGACCCTAGTGGTTCGCGATTAGCGAAGGATGATTGTGCTAGGCACATTTCCTTGAAAAGGGTTTTCAAGCTGTTTAGATCTCCATTATTTTAGAATGGAATTGTTTCGATGTTATCGAGCCTTGCCTGTTTTTGTGCAAGTCTCGTATTAACGCTGTGTAATTAGGGCTTTCGTATTTCATCCCAATCTGTTGATGGCATACGTCATTTGAAATTAACATGTTGTTTGCTTCTCCTTTGATTATGTTTCGGATTGCTTTTATGAATGTTACTGTTACATCTTATCCTTCCGGTAGTATTTCTCCACAAAGTATTATGATGTCGTTTACGTTGTTAATAAATTGGTGCAGATTGCGTATGTCTCCGCTAAATTCCTCCAGTCCGCGTATTACGTCTGGAGTTTTGAGTGACGTAAACAGTCGGTTCATGATTAAGTCATTGTTGTTGGTCATTTTGACTTCTGTTTCAATGCTTTTGTCGTTTACTAATATATCTTCAAAAGCTCTGAAATCGTATAACGTGGATTCGTTTTCATTACCGTCCTCCTTTATTTTTCATTAATTTATGTATAAAAAAAAAATATTTTTCGGAATGTGATCTGTAATTCCGTATTAATAAATTATTTTTCGGAATATGATTCGTAAGAACTTAATTTTTGTTGCTATCAATTGTAGCTTTTATATCGGCCACGATTGCTATCGTGCAAGCGATGGTAGTATCCTTCAATATTCGTATGTATTAAGGTTATCGGGAAATTATTTGGGTTGCGGAAATATATAATATATAAATATATAATATCTATCTATATATATATATATATATATATATATATATATATATATATATATATATATATATATATATATATATATATATATATATATATATATATATATATATATATATATATATATATATATATATATATATATATATATATATATATATATATATATATATATATATATATATATATATATATATATATATATATATATATATATATATATATATATATATATATATATATATATATATATATATATATATTATATATATATATATATATATATATATATATATATATATATATATATATATATAATATATATATCTATATATATATAT